>ML780698.1:65109-89373 GCA_009831015.1 Picea engelmannii | reverse complement strand
CAGTTGGAAAAGGTGGGTGGCCACTGATATCCATATATATCACTTCAAGAGGTGGATTGAAACTCACCATAACACTCAAATCGTGCCTCATATCAACAAATCATCATTTATGTTGGACTCCTAGCACCATATTCCATCTAGGGGGATCCCTCTCTTGTGATTCCATCACTCGAAAAAGTTTTTGTTAAAGGATCTCCAGAACTAATGTTATTCTCAATGAGGCACAATGAAAATCCATCACAGGGGGTCGACTTAAAAAACCCTTGTGTCAGGCGATTGTGGGCATCATGGTCACGTGGGAGTTGGCCATATGGACCTGCCAGACTTACATAACATAGTTACGTCACTCGATTACGATTTTGTGCCCTCAGACCAAATGTCAAGGCAAGTCATAAAACGATTAGTAAGCCATTAATAAGCCATTTTCATGGTGTTATGAGGAAAATCTTTCTATGGCTAGGGTAAATCACAACAGACGGAAATGACTTCAGAAATCAACTCTCTTCTCAAGTATGCTATGTAAACAAATATGATAGAAAGACAAGATAAAAGGCCTACCTTGTCCAGACGCTCGATGAAGTCCACCATTGAGCACTTGAATTAAAATTATATACCTATAACTAGTCCTCAACAACCAAGAAAAACAAGCATATGGTGATAATAAATGATGTTAGCACATTCAATAGCATAATCCATTAACAAACATGACAAATACGCCCATGGAATAATAATTCAAATATTTGCAAGATATCAATTGGACAGGAAAAGAGTATTTCTATTAATATATGATCAAGAGAAGTGAAAATGTTACAGAATTCCATGTTGGCACAGTTCGGAACCAAGAAACGAAGTTCCACCACTTCAATTCTCCACCAAAGGCAATCTCATAAAAGAGAAACAATGAGGTTCTCAATCAATAAGGGAAGAGCTTGGGGATTGAACACCATAGTCATACTTAAAGGACAAAAGGATACAGACTCAATATGAAGTAAATAATTTCTCCAGAGTAAATTTTCTCTCAAAGTTGAATTCTTTCTCCCTTTTCCATAGCTCGTAATTGAACCATTTATAGCCTTAAGAATGGAATCGAAGGGCTGATTCAGAACGTTTCCAGTATATGGAAGGCAAAGGATCATAGATCTCTTGTCATGACATGGAAACCCGACATTAATTTTCATTTTTTGGCATAAATCCCGATGTACGCAGGTTGTAGCGGTGCAACCTCCTACATATATGCATGTTGTATAGTAGGCAATATACATACATGTGGAAAAATATGTATTTTTGGCTCTAGATTTTACAAACAAGGATGATAAGTTTGCATAGGGAAATGGAAAAATGTCTTCTGTGCAAGATTACATAGGGTGAGGCAAATCTTGCTATAACAGATGCCCCATGATGTGTGAGATCATAGGAGTATCTGTGATGGCCAAAATACATTATAAACAACCCATAAGTGGAGTGAGGGGAAACCAACTGGAAGAACTAGTTGCTAATTACATTTTTCACTGACTTTGCATACATGGCTACCAATAGAATTACACTGCAGATCCATGTGAAAATATACCAAACAACTTGTCTCTGGCCATGAATAGGAAAATAAAAATAAAGTTACATGCCAATGGTTGTCACAGTCATGAACAAGGCCCAGTAGAACCAATATCAAAACCAATATGAATATATCTCTATACAATGGAGTACAATATTATCTCCCATGATCATTGAAGTCATATAGGTATTGGTCCAATGAAAAGGAAGCAACAACTCAGGAAAGCTGCAACCTCATACTGATTTCTTCATGTCTTCTACAAAATCCGCTAAGGGTGCAAGTCTACATCATGTGAATAAAGGAGTTGAGGTCGAACACAATGAAACATCATTTGATTACCGATCATTGAGGTATACCATTAACAAACGTGAGACAACCTACTGATATTGAAAGTAGATATCAAGGCATTGAGTACATTCTTACAAGTGTGAATAAAGGAGCTGGTGTCGAACACCTGAAGAATTCATTGATCATGAGACATTGATGTATTCCCAACTGTCGATGGTGGGAGAACCTGCCACTAATTACTGCAAGCCTTAAGGTACTCATAACTCAAGGTACTCATAATACTCTAGGTCCCATTTCTAGAATAGATGAGCTGAAGTCGATGGAAGGAGACCTGCTGAAAGGAGAGCATTAAGTCATCTCTCATCATTCAACACGAGGTACAAAGCATGAGCTTCATGATTTGGAGGAACTCATATGAAGAACATGTTCATGAACCAATGACCTTGTGCATCTTTCGCTTGTTCCAAGTGCAAGCGGTACATGAAAAAGACCCTCTAAATAACATCCAATGATGAAAAATGTTGACAAAGGCAAGGAAATAATCAATAAGGCTAATGTCATTCAAGACATTGCATGCATCCCAATGTGTGAATAGATTTCTTTCCATCAAACAAAAGGGAAACCACCCAGTCAACGATCAATGATGAAGTGTCAACTACTAGGTTCAAGGTTTCCTACCAATGATGAAAGTAGGACCAGGGTGCATGATAAGACTACAATATCATGTGACTCTAAGACAAACTGAGGGTATGGACAACATGCAAAGTCAAGAGTTATGAGAAGTGGCTGACACAAGTTGATAGACTTCCTTTGAACAAGAGCATGAGACATATGGAAGAATCTGACAAAATAGACTCAATGATGGAATCATGAGATGCATGAGGCATCAATGAAATTCTCTATAGGGATTGGAAGAGTAACAAGTTGGTAGAGAAGACTTTGTAATGAGCTCAGCTTCCTAAGGCCATGATAATCCCAAAATTATGATGACAAATGGACTCAATAACTTTATTCTCTGTTCAAAGGTGACATGACTGCTGCCAATATAAGATTATACTCCCTTCCCGCTTGTCTTTTTTTGTTTTTTCATAGACAAATGAATGCTATGATATAGAGGAGGAAACGAGTGTCGCAAGTAAGAAAAACTAGTTCCAGCAGTGGAACATACCTATGCTCAATGCAAGGAGATGCATATGGGATATGGACACTCGGGGGAATGTTCCCTCCTAGGTATAGGGTGTCAAATTGCGAAGGATATAAACAAGGCTCTGCTTGGTTAAGGATGGAAAAACCGTTGAGGCAAATGATTTATAATGCAAAGCGATAATAGACTATGGGCTCAATACTACAAGCAAGGGAATGAGATGCAATCACAACTTAACTCCAAAAAAATTTCCTTTTTCATGGAATATAGTCTACTTGGTGTGAAAAAGGGATAAACTTGTGCCAAATAGATGACCTTTCAAATCCAATTTACGAGTGTGAAAGAGACAATTTCACTCGACAATCTTTTTGATTTTTTAAGACGAGTTGGAAAAGAGCTTAAATTAAACTCGGTTTGGAGTCCTCTAGTTATAAGGCAACATGTTTATGAGTGAGAAATGAGGCTCAACACAAATTCATGTACTAGCTATGAGGGACTCCCGGTCCTATGGAAAAAATCTCTGCATGGGCACCAAATGAAACAAGGGATCTAACTAGGGAACCCATGTTTGGTAAGTCTCTACCTCTTGATAACAACAATACTTATAGCAGATGGAAGGTTATATGTCGCAACAAATTGGTTTGTACCTAAGGCATAAAAAGTGGCAGTTATAGGATAATGCAAAAAATGCATGATGGAATTGATTCCTATCCTATATGCTAGGTAATGAAAATACTTGCCCGTGGTGATGAACAACCAACATAACGTTGAAATCTGCAAGAATTCCTGGTAAAAACTACAAAAACCAACTCAATCCACCTTTGTATTAGTCCATTAGGAGAAAAAATGACTCAAAACTATAGAAAGTGGGTAAAAACTGTTATAAATAGTAACAAAACCAAAAATTACTATGCCATTTTGAGTTTTTACCCAAATAGTTAAAATTGGACCAAAATACCTCCGAGATTCAACTGGTGATTGCGGGAGCATCAAGCAACGAAATCAGAAACCGCTTGGACCAGGTAACTCCTCTTCCCCTCCCCTTAATTTCCATTGGATTAAATTTTTAAATTAGGTTTCAAATTTTGAGTAATTTAGGGTGTAAATTGTGTAATTCGGTGTACACGGGTTGTCTCTTATCAGGTCACGTATACGATGGGTTATATGCGACTATGAAAATTACAGGGCGTGTATACCCAACCCTATACATGAATGTAAGTGAAGAAACTCATGTATAAGCATGCAATCAATGATTTATATGGTTTCTAACTCAAATTTTGACTTTTCTCTGGCATGATGGTGCTTGAATGGAGGGAAAGAGATAACAAGGAGGTAGATGTTGCTGTGGACCGAGATCTGGGGGCCCAAATGGCCTTGAAAATATGTGGCTTATATAAATTTTGGGCACTCAAAGGGATGAGGGCCCAGGTGAGGTTGCTTGAGATGCTTTTGGGTTACTGGGACCCTGAGAGTGAAAGCTTCAACCTCAATGGGAAACCATTGAGGATTGAAGTAGAGGATATCTACTTTTTGACTGGATTGTCACGTTGGGGAGAGGTTGTAAACCTCAAATCACGGAGAGTAGGGAGCATAATGAAAATAGAAGAGTACATATATGCCCACTATGTAGCAGGGACTCCGAAGGTCAGGAGTCAACTCCCCATCCGAGCGATAAACAATCTCACCCTGAACATTGTTGTCCTCATGTTGACCAGGCTCACAGGTTAGACTTTGTTTCACCAGGCATCGACGCCACTCATGTTATATGGTGTAGAGTGCTTGAGACCCATAGTATATGACTGGTGTACCTCACTACTGGAAAATATGAAGAGCCAGTTGATAGAGTGCAAACATGGGAGTAAGAGGAATTTTTGGCTTGCCTCTATCTTATACAATTTTTTCTTCAAGCGGGTTCTAGGTTTGGGACCTAGAGTTGATATTCTTTCGAGAGGACCTTGTGATCCAGCCATGGCATGGTGGACTGAGATAATGAGATGACAGGGGGGAGGTAGGGTGCCCACACCCTACAATGATGATTTCTTCTACTGGTGGCAGGGATAGGTCATTGCTCTAGATGAATATCCCTATGCAGGGATCGAATTTAGAGGGGATCCGAACATGCCATTCCCACCAGGGACCGCCTACGAGGACATAGGTATGCCAAATGTTTTTAAATATTTCATTTTTTTGTATTTTTGTATAGTGAAACAAAAATATTTTTGGATGATGCTTAAGTACTAACTAGACACTTGTGTAACGCAGACGTGGGTCTGCGATGACCGGAAGGGATTCCTCAACATTGATAGAGGAATCAGGGAGATGAGGTGGCGAGAGGAGAAGCTGAGAGAGTCTTACAAAATGTTCAGGGAAACCTGTCTCATTTGACTCAAAGGATTCCCATGGTTTAGGTAGAGGATCTACCTGAAGCCATGCAACGACAAGTGGTTGGTGTGCCTAGAGCTTAGGTGCGACTCTTTCAACCTCTCGCAAACACCATAGTTACCATGACACACATATGACACCACAGGCGTAGATGTCATGGATATTGTAGTATTGACTATATATATGTATTGAGGGTATTAGCCCCAATTTTTTACTATAAACACCATAGTTTTTGAAATATATATAAAATAGGGATCTTCGGCTTTACTTATATTTTACAATGTGTACATTGATGAGATGGTTTTCTTTGCTTTATTTATGTGTCAAATTCAATTCTAAAAGAAAATTAGCATAAGCATCAGATACATGATTAGAACTCCCATGAATGTGATAATAAGTGATAAAATCAAATTGTCGTTCTAAAATATGTACCCGTAGGAATCATCAGAGTAAGGTAGGATCACGCACATGGTAACTGTCGTTCAACTGACATACTACTAACAGGGAATCTATGATAACTTATAAAGAGTGAATACCATGTGAAATATCATCGCGCAAAAGTTCTATAATGATGCTATAGTTGGCCACATTATTCGTGGATGGACTTAGGCATACGCCACCTGAAGACACCAGTAGACCCTCAGGTGAGTAAACCACCCAAGTGGTGGAAGCCAATTTTTGTGTATGACGATTGGCTCCGTCTGCGAATCCTAGGTAGACCGAAGACTCCATTGACATCTACCAACCAAGGGAAAACTCGATAATCAAGATGAAGATGAAAAGAAAGGGAAACGATATATACACTAAATTACATTAGTATAGAAAGAGTTTCACCCGAGCTTGGGGCTCAAGCGTAACATATTTTCAAGTAGAGCCCATTCCTGGGCTCGACCAACATATTCCCTTCATAATATTCTAACTCATAGGCTCCTTTTTCTAAGACACGTTGCACGATATAAGGACTGTTCCACATGGGTTTAAACTTGTCTACCCCCAATGGTTCTTTGGCTTGATCATATAAGAGGACCAAGTCACCCTTAGCGTACAACTGAGGATAGACAAAATTGTTGTACTGGACCTTGACACATATTTTTTTTTCCTCGATAGCCATAGAGGCATCTCAACATTGCTCGAAAATACTCTCTAGGTGTATAAGGCATCGCTCAAGATCAAAAGTTTTAGGTAGGAGTGTGACTGCCAACTTAAGAGAAGGGATTTCACATTCAATAGGTAATATTGACTCCACATTGTGTACTAACTGGAAAGGGGAAAATCCGGTGGTAGTCTTGACCGAGGTTCAGTATGCCCAGAGTGCGGGATATAACATAATGTGCTAGTCATACGTACTCTAGCTGACAGTTTTTTGCAAAATGGTCTTGAGAGACTTGTTGGCGACCTCTACTTGTCCATTTTCCTGGGGGTAATAAGGAGAAAAATGACCATGTATAAAACCTATCTTAGATGCTATCTCTTCCATCATTTCTTTCTGAAAATGACTTCCATGATCAGTGACAATCTCACTCGAGATACCAAACCAGGTGATAATTTGATTGAATACGAAGAAGGCAGATATCTTCCCATCGTATTTGAATGTAGGAATGGCCTCGACCCACTTAGTAAAGTAGTCGATGGCCATGATAATGTGCTGATTCCCCCCAGCCGAAGTTGGGTTGCAATCCATGAAGTCCACCCCCCACTTAGTGAAGGGATCGACGTTAATGACTGGGTGAAGAGGGGCTAGATGCGAGCGCATTTTCTGAGTGAACACCTCACAGGGGTGACACTTATTAACCGCTTCGATACAATCTTTAAATATAGTAGGCCAGAAATAATCGAGTCATAAATTTTTTTGGGTTGTCGCAAGCCCGAATAGATGACCACCACAAGCCCCACTGTGGCAATTGTTCAGGACTGACTCAAATTTTCCATGAGTTAACAACAATGCAAGATATTGTATATTCCTTGGTGATACAAAGTGTCACCGACGATAGTATAATTCTTAGCTTGGTATCTTACATGTCGTCGGTCATCTTGCGAGAGATGGTGAGGAAACTTCAAATTTTGATGATAGAGAACAATGTCTCCATACCAGGGGTCGAATGATGAGACAAGAAAAATGTGTGCGTCTACAAACGAATCAACATGGATACCATCCTCATCTAATCATGGAAATTCGTATATTAACTCCGCGAAGACTAGCGATTTCTTGGATTTCACAGAAGAAAAATCGAGATCAAAATCTTGTAAAATGACAATCCATTTATTATATTTCCCCCCTATGATACGCCTGGTAAGGACATATTGAAATGGATTGACATCGAAAACCACAGTAGTCTTGCAAAGTAATATATAAAGACACAAACGTTGGACTACATGAACGACAACCAAAGCTATCTTTTCAACGTGAGAATAATTAAGCTCAGGACCAACTAAGTTTAGAATAAGATAGTAGATGATGTGCTCGCATCGCTCATCATCCTCCTGAACCAAAACCATACCAATCATCTCCCCAGACGTGACGATATAAAGCAAGTAATCCATACTGTAGTTAGGAGACTTCAGCAGAGGCGTCGATACCAAGGATTTCTTCAAAGCATTGAAGGACTCCTGGGCTCTCTCATCCCAGATAAAAGGGGTGTCCTTCAAAAGACAGATGAAACACTTAGTGATATTGGCATAATTTACTATAAACCGACATAGATATTTAGCTTTCCCCTGTAAAACTTGAAGTTGTCTAATAGTGCACGGGGGAGGAAATCGAAGTATTTCCTCAACCTTTAACTAATCTACCATGATCCTGGTCTTCGAAACTAGAAATACCAAAAGATGACCAAACCTAATGCAAAAGACGCACTTGTGAGGGTTCAACTAGATTCTATAGTAACGACATCTTTCAAAAACAAGCCGAAGGTGCATAGAGTGATCCTCTCTCTTGTGAGAGTGAGGAGAGAGATTGTCAAGGTAAGCTTCGACTATATGCTTAAGATCATGAAAAGCGAAGGTCGTGGCACATTAGAAGGTTTCTTCAGCGTTTTTAAGGCTAAAAGGCATTTTATGGTATGCGAAAGTACCCCAAGGACAAATAACTTCCTTCTTGTGTTGATCCTTGGGTTTAATTTTAATTTGGTTATACCCTGAAAATCCGTCCATAAAATAAAACACTTCACTCCCCACACACTCGTCGAGAATCTGATCAATGAAAGGTGTCAGGAAGTTTTCTTTAGGAAAAGCCTTGTTTAGGTCACAAAAGCCCATACAAACATGGATAGTTCCTTGCTTTTTATTCATAGGAACGTGATTGTATACCCATTCAGTCAAGGGAATTGGGTAGATGAAGCCAACATTAAGTAGCTTCTCCACCTCTACCTTAATAGCAAGGGTCTTCCGGGGATTGACAACTCTAAGAAATTATTGAACAGGTTTAGCATCGAGATAAGTTCTAATATCATGCTCGACAATATGAGGTTTGATTCATATCATCTCTTCATATGACCAAGCAAATACATCTTGAAATTCCTTGAAGAGTTCGGTGTAGATCAAGATTTCTTCTGGCGAACAATCCGCACCAATATGTACGTTTTCAATCTTTCAAAGGGTACGAGAGATATCGATCATGAAATTAGGATAAACAATCGCCATATTTACTTCAACATAAATGTCGTGCATATTAAGTGGAACTACGGAGTGACCGACTATCTCACTCAAAGTAGGTCAAAAATCATTTTGTTCGATTCTTTCAATATCTGGGAGAAAATAAGAGTGATGATGCATATCATCCCAAGGTTTGTCGGAACCATTCATGGATTCGATGATGGATTCATCTGAAGTAAAATTCTCATCGAGGAAATCATGTGAACAAGAAAACGAAGTGGCCCACACGGGCCTAAGAACGAGATCCTCCTCATCCGTCGGTGAGGGAATAGGATAGGGATCGACGGAAGAGTCTAGATTAACTTGATATGCAATCTTCACTGCTAATAATGGCATGGCCATTCCAACATGCAACTGAACTTCACAAGATGAGGTTAGGGAAGGTAGGGTCCACAGTTCACTAAAATAGGAAGTGAAAAAAGGAATGGACCTCCCTCTCGAAACGAGCCTACTGGACATGGCGTAAATGTGGTGGCTTGGTGATGTGAAGTTGAAAGTACCCATAAGGGAAGAATACATTTCGACACTGATATTCTCAGTTTTCGACTGAGAATTTTCGATCACAGGGATTGAATGTCAAACATATGCATTGGGACTAGCGTACGCAAAGGATAACTGGTCGATCATCACAATCTTCCCTTCATGAGGAAAACAAAGAGTATAGAAGATGGACGATACGACGATGACCATTTCATAGGTACAATTGAATCCTAGTAACAATTTATAATCAAGAGGTGCATCAACTACATCTACCTCCACTTCTACCATCTTCCCACCTAACTGGACCAGAAAGGCAGGAAGAATATCGTGAGGGCAGAAGGAATGACCGTCAAAAGAAGTCAACATGTTCAATGACTTAGAAAGAGTCAGAGAACTGAGAGCTTTCCAACATATCAAGGACATCACACATGTAGTAGCACCTTCATAAAAAACCACACGTTTGATGGTATACTTTGAGTACTCCATGTGGATTTGGAAAGCCACATGGTAAGGCAAGTGAGGGTTCACATCTGTGACGTCAAACTTGATAACTTTTGAGCCACTGGGTTCTAGAGCTCCTCACGCAGATAGTAAGGCATTCCTCTGTGAAGGACATGTTTGGAGTACCTCCAAAGCTGACATCACACAAGGGGTTTGACCTAGGTCCTCAACAATAGAGTAGTTATGGGTGACTCTAGCATTTGGATTGTGGGTAGAGCACTTGGGTACTCCTTTCGGAATACCAGGTGGTGGGTATGGTTTTTCAATCCGTAAAGTTGTCTTCAGAGTAGGAGGAGGAGATTCTAGACCAGGTATAGCTTGTGAAGAGCTATAATCTTGATATTGAGTGGCTACATTAACTTTTGCATCGACCATATTGATACACAAATGGTCACCATCTTGCAACGACGACTTTTGACTCGCACTAGCCGCATTTCCATCATTTGAGGAGCTTGAGGCCATGTGCTGGTTATATGGAAAAGGATTCGTCAACACGACGGGCAGTAGAGATAATAGCCTCCTAGCTTTCACAAGTTTGGGGCATAAATGAGTAAGGTGGTGATTTGTACAAGTCTTATAGGGAAATTTCACTTTATGTCTTTCTCGTTTTCCTGCTCCAAAACTATTATTCGTCTTCTCATTATTACCATTGTCCTTGGGTTTATTATAATTTTTCCCACCCTTATGATTATTACGTCCTTTATTCTTATTCCCATCTAGTTGTTGGTTACCATTTGGGCCAACCAACGATTGCATAGAATCTACATCCGCCGACTGAGTGGGATTGGAAGAAACAGACGAAGTTGGCCCTCTTGCAGACTGGTTTAGAGACAACTCTTTCAAATGGCTTGTCACTGAGTCTACATATTTTACATTGGCGGAGCCTACAATGCCATCGGCATGAGGTTCAAGCTTTTTCCTAGGGTCGTAAGTTGACCTCCGTGTGTCTGGAAGAATGTGGTATAACATCCCAGACTGAGTGTATATGAGATGTAACTATTGGGATTTAAAGACCACTTCTTCCTCAGTGGTAACCCCCGATGTAGCAACATCCTTTGAGATAGGAGGGTGCAAAGACTTGAGGAACCATTATAAAATAAATGCCGAGGGTATGGAGGTCTTAATCAACCTCTTTTGTCTACGCCACTACTGGATATGATCCGAGATATGAGTGGCAGTGTCCTAGTTTAAAGTCGACAGAAGTTCTAGGCCAACATTGTAACGAACCAGTAATTGGAAGTGGTTAAGGAAGACCAACACCAATTGATTAAAGGTCCCAAAATCCCCCCTAGGTAGCTCGATATACCATTTCATAGTGACCCCAATGAGGGTGCGTTGAAATAATATTAACCAAATAGAATCATCATTAAGGGAATTCGAGGAGCACTAGAGGTGAAAGGTAGTAACGTGATCACCAGGATCCTCGCCATTCTTACCTTTGAATTTCAAAATGTATGAAGGAAGCTTGGTGGGGACGGGGGGCCATGTAGGATCATGACTCACAGGGTCGTTCATCAACTTAGACAAGTCTAGAAGATCAAGCATGGCCAGAAAAGGGAGATGGGGTTGCGACATCTGGCCCCAAGCTCCCTAAAAAGATTGTGTTTGAGGAATTGCAGCCCATCTAGGGTTCTAGTAATCACCATGGACCTATTCGAGATTATAAGTCCCTCCTCTGAGATGATTCATAAAAGGTTGGTTGGGCATAATTCCAGTAGGAATGTTCTGATGGGGGTTATAAAAATTGCCCCTAGCCGGATTGGATCTGGGTTGGGGGTTTCCCAAAGCGTGGAACTGACCTCCCTCGGGTGTAAATCTGGAGGATAGAGGTGGATTCGTCATGCCAAATATATTTGTCGGAATCGACACCGAGGAGGTAGGGGTATAGAATGGAACTTGACTAGAAGCTTGTCCTCTAGGTTGGTTGTTCCACCCAGAAGCAAGAGGATTATACCTGGGGTTAAAAGCATGAATGCCTCCCATATTAGGAGTCTTTTGAGGGATTTGAGAACCACCAAACAAAAATGGAGTATAAGGAGGTGTAGTGCCCCCAATCCCAATGCTATCATTAGGGCCAACAACTGGGATGGCATTCGAAAATTGTGAAGTAAAGTTTGGCATGCCATAGGAAAAAGGACAAGAGGCCATAGGGATGGACTGAACATTATAGCCCGGTGAGTGACCAAGAGACCCAAATGGGTTCGAGGCAAGAGATTGAGCATTCACTATAGGCCGAGCCATATTAATGATAGGTTCCTTTGGCACTAAAACCATTGTGATTGCATGAGTCGAAGGGGTGCCATTAATTATAGTGTGTGTGGGAGTCGAAGGGCTCCCCGTTTTTTGAAGACTAGGTTCAGTAATCATCCTTGTATAATCACAAGTCTGAACAGTGGATGTGTGTGTACCACATCTAATAACTATACGCATTTTAGAAGGAAAAGACTTGAAATTTGGTGGTAACTGTAACAAGCGACGGGACCATCGGGGACGCTTGTCCGAATCCACGATGACTTAGGACTCTAAAGACGAAAAATGAATCCTAAGGCCAACTAGTAATCAAATATAACACCAAAATTCAAATGGCCAATATGCACACAAACGGGGTAAATTGGTTGAAAGTGACCTCCCTCCCTAAAGAAGGTATGTCTCACCCAAGAGGGGCCTGAGACTCCCTGCTAAATATCATAGGTAACATAATCAATTATAAGGGACCTCATAGGCTTAACAACCAATTGGTCAGATCCCCCTGGAGAGGTAATCCTCCATAAAGGATATGTGTTTTCTGACCCTTATCTGACCTAGGGTACTTGCAGAATAACCATTGCAAGTAACCTATGTGGCACCTTAGTCAAGAAACTAATAAACCACTGTATAACCGATGCACATGTGAGAAATCGTAAGTTAGGTCCACTGTATGGGAAGGGTAGAAAAGCCTGAAACCTTGAAAGTACCACCTCTCACGGAGGTAAAGGCACTAGAAAGATCCCCAGATACGAATAGATCCCCAGAAATATCTTTGATGCTAAGAAGGTATCGAGGGGATATCCCTTCAACCAACCTCGCACGACCTTGTGATTAACTCTGGTGTGAGCGGTGCCTCCTGATATTACCAATTATACAATGGATTTCTCGACTCCCTTTGTCAAATACATATGTTGATTTAATTTCCTTAGAGAAGTTTACTCACAAAATCCTATTCCAGGGCATTAAATCCTAAGATATTTTGTGCACCTTAGAAAATAAAATCATGTCTAATCAATTTTAAATTATAGCGTTAATTTTAGTGGCCGTGATTACTCAAAAAGGTATGGTAGTGAAACTCATGATGTTATGACTCTGCAAGAAAAGTAAATATGAATATAATGGAAAGTCCTAACTTCAATTTTCAATGACTAATATGCTTCTAAAAACAAATGCAATTTTAAATTTCAACTCTGCAATTCTGAAGTAAAAATCCAATCTTTAATTACATGCACTAAGCTAATGATAAGGACCCAAAAGACCAAAATGCCTAATATTTTTGTAATTTCAATATAATAAAAATGAAAATGCATGGACTGATAAGAAACTTGATATATAAACTCTACTGTGTATAAAAATATATAGCTCAAGTAGAATACCAAGTAGCAAGACACCCATCCCAATGTATAAGGTCAATCAAAATGAAAATATGACGAGAAAGACTCTACCCAAAAATTCAACCAAAGACAAGTTTCCTATCATCCCATAAGCACTTAACAGGCACTACGAAGACCTAAGAAGACTCAACAAACATTAAATCCCACCCAACAACTGCCAGACCCAACAAATAAATAAGGAAAGCTAATGTACACGACTGTTCAAGGGAACACAGTGTATGCATGCATCTTGTAGAGGGATAGACTGCGTATATACGTGACTGTTAAGCCAAAACATGCATATATGTTTCAAAAACAAGGCCATGTAGGGGAGAAGGATGAAAACTTAGACCCAGAGTGAACAGAGGCTATCAAGCAATGATATGACAAGAAACACAATAGGAACGAGAGAAATATAAGGAGAAAAGTACTCCAAACCCTAAGAAAGAAGATTGGATCCCCAGTATGGTTACCAATTCTGTTATGAGGAAAATATCTCTATGGCTAGGGTAAACCATAACATATGGAAATTACTGCCAAAATCAACTCTCTTCTCAAGTATTCTATGTAAACAAATATGCTAGCAAGACAAGATAAAATGCCTACCTTGTCTAGATGTTCGATGAAGTCCACCGTTGAGCACTTGACCCAAAGCGATATACCTGCAACTAGTCCTCAAAAACCAAGAAAAGAAAGCATATGGTGCTAATAAATGATGTTAGCACATTCAATAGCATAATCCATTAATAAACATGACAAATACGCCCATGGAATAATAATTCAAATATTTGCAAGATATCAATTAGACGGGAAAAGAGTATTTCTATTAATATATGATCAACACAAGTGAACATGTTACAGATTTTCGTGTTGGCACGATTCAGAACCGAGAAACTAAGTTCCTTCCTACTGGGCCTCCACCACTTCAATCCTCCACCAAAGGAAAGCTCATAAAAGAGAAACAATGAGGTTCTCAATCAATAAGGGAAGATCTTGGGGGCTGAACACTGTGTTCAGACTTAAAGGACAAAGGGATGCAGATTCAATATGAAGTAAATAATTTCTCCAGAGTAACTTTGCTCTCAAAATTGAATTCTTTCTCCCTTTTCCATAGCTCGGAATTGGCCCATTTATATCCTTTAGAATGGAACTGAAGGGTTGAGTCGAAACGTTTCCAATATATGGAAGGCCAAGGATCATATATCTCCTATTGTGACATGGAAACTCTACATTAATTTTCATTTTTGGGCACAAATCTCGATGTACGCAGGCTATAGTGGTGCAACCTGTGTATACACATGTTGTATAGTAGGAAAGATGTGTACATGTGGAAAAATATGTATTTTTGGCTATGGATTTTACAAACAAGGATGATAAGTCTGCATAGTTAAATGGAAAAAGGCCTTCTGTGAAAGATTGCATAGGGTGAGGCAAATCTTGCTATAACACATGGATGTGTGGCAAGGAATGGCATGGAAAGGCATGACAAGGAATTTCATGTAAAGGCAAGGCATGACATGTCAAGACAAGACATAACATGCCAAGGCAAGGGAAGACATTACATGTCAAGGAAAGGCAAGGCATGACATGCCAAGGCAAGGCATGGAAATTCAAGGTAAGGAAATGCATGACAAGGCATGGCATGTCAAGGCAAGGCATGACATGTCAAGGCAAGGCATGAAATGTCAAGGCAAGGGAATGCATGACAAAGAAAGGCATTGTAAGGAAATGCATAGCAAGGCATGACATCACATGGGAAAGCATGACAGGGAAAGAAAAGGCATGACATGTCAAGGTAAGGCATGGCATGCCAAGCTAAGGCAATTCATGGCAAGGCACAACATGGCATGCATGGAATTCCAAGGTAAGGCATGGCATGCCAAGGAAAGGCATGGCATGCCAAGTCAAGGTATGGTATGTCAAGGTAAGGAAATGCATGATAAGGCATGGAATGTCAAGGCAAGGCAAGGAATGCCATGTTAGGTAAGGAAATACATGTTAAGGCAAGGCAAGGCATGGCATTTCAAGTAAAGGAAAGGCATGCCATGTCAAGGAAAGGCAAGACATGCCAAGGCAAGGCCTGACATGTCAAGGCAAGGCATGACATGTCAAGTCAAGGAAAGGCATGTCAAGAAAATACATGTCAAGGCAAGACATGGCATGTTAAGGCAAGGCATGTCAGGTCAAGGCATGTCAAGGAAAGGCATGTTAGCGAAAGGAAATGCATGGTAGGGCATTGCATGTCAAGGCAAGAAAATGCATGTCAAGACAAGGAAATGCATGGTAGGTCATGCCATGTCAAGGAAAGGAATGGTATGTCAAGGCAAGGCATGGAATTCCAAGGCAAGGAATGACAAGGAAAGGCAAGGGAATGCATGGAAAGGCAAGGCATGACAAGGCACAACAATGCATGGAAAATCATGGAAAGGAAAGATAAGGCATGGCATGTCAAGGAAAGACATGACATGTCAAGGAAAGACATGACATGTCAAGGTAAGGAAATGCATGGAAAGGCATGACAAGGCATGACATGTCAAGGAAAGGCATGTCAATGTAAGGCATGGCATGTCAAGGAAAGCCATGTCAAGGAAAGGCATCACATGGCATTTCAAGGCAAGGCATGGCATGTCAAGGCAAGGCATGGAAATGAAAGGCAAGGGAATGCATGGAAAGAAAAGAAAATGGAATGCATAGCAAGGAAAGGAAAGGGAATGCATGGAAAGGCAAGGCAAGGGAATTCATGGCATGGCAAGGCAAGGGAATTCATGGGAAGTCAAAGCATTGCAAGGAAAGTCATAGTAAGGCATGTCAAGGCATGTAAGAGCATGTCAAGGCAAGACAAGGCATAGTATGTCAAGGAAAGGCATGCCATTCCAAGGTAAGGAAATGCATGGAAAGACATGACAAGGCATGGAATGTCAAGGAAAGGCATGTCAATGGAAGGCATGGCATGTCAAGGCAATGCATGTCAATGCAAGGCATGGCATGTCAAGGCAAGGAATGGAAAGACAAGGAATGTCAAGGCAAGGCATCACATGCCATGCCAAGGGAAGGAATGGAATATCAAGGCAAGGCATGTGAAGGGGAGGAAAGACATGGCATGTCAAGGAAAGGTATGGCATGTCAAGGCAAGCCATGCAATTCCACAACAAGGAAATGCATGACATGTCAAGGCAAGGCATGGCATGTCAAGGAAAGGAATGACATGTGCTGGGTACTTTTGATAAATACTTTTTAGCCTTACTTTTCCTTATTTTTACATATTTAAAACATTCCTATTATTCATTCCATCACCATTTTTACATATAAATGTTTAAAATAAGTTTATTTTGTCATTTCTTTTATTTTATGACATTTAGACAAAAATTAGGTATTAAAGATAATTTTTTAATAGAAATTACAGTAAGTTGTAACTTTTGGTAATAAATCCATGGTTTATATACTTGCAGGATAACTGGGTGAATTATGAGACATGTGGCATGATCCTTTATTTTCGTGGATGGAAAAATACCCATTCTCTTCTAGAAAGAGGCTCCACACATGTGAAGTCAATGTTGGTCAAACTTAGCCACTTATGCAGGAAATGTTGATACTGAGAGGCGGGTGAATCAGTATCAATTACAATTTAAAAACTTTTTCAACTTATACTTAAACCATTCAACTATATCTAATGAGCAATGAACAATAGTATAAGACTTACACCAATACACCACAATACACCATGCACAATATATGAGAAATAATCAATAGTTATTGTTCAAGGGAAGTAATGACTTCCAAAGGTAGCTATAGCTTCCAAATGTAATGGGAGGTATAAACATCCAAGAGGAAGATACAATCCTTCAACATCAATAGAGGATTTAAATCTCCATCCTTGCCCCTTCCTTCCACCCAAAAATAAGTTATAGAGAGAATGGTAGACTTTGTTCAATTTTGGTTTATTCAGGAGACCGAAATTGTACAGAATGCCCCGCGCTCAATATTTAACATCAGATTATGAAACTTACACACAAGAAACTAAAGTCCATAATATTTCCAATGCAATTTTTCCCACTTCATTTGGATTCTCTATGAATAAGTTATGACTTTTTTACCCTAAACACTTGTTTATTGACTAGCTTTAGGATTGGTCAAAAACCCTATCTTCCACAGAGTGTATCTCCATAATTATAGTGAATCAAGAGCTTAAAATTTTACCATACATACCTTGATATGTCTTCTCAATACCATAGCAATTTCGCCATCTGAATCGTTCTAGAAAAAATGTTATAGAGAAAATGGTAAGATGACCTGAAAATAACATACCTTAGAAGACATCACCAAAAGACTTCATCCTCCCTTGAAACCCGACCTTCTTTAATTCTGATTTCCTCTGAAATTCGACTTGTGTATTACATGAATGTATAATTATATTTATTTATACCATTTATGTCACTTACTTTTAACATTAGGGCCGACCTGACACTTTCTTATTTTGTAATTATGTTCTCTAATTATATTCAGGGCCTATATGTACTTCCTTCTTCAATTCACTTTGTCATCTTCAAAAATTCATTTCTCCTCAACCATGAGGATCCACATGACGTGCCACATACCACCAGAAACAACATTATTTATAATATCCATCCATGGGTGTTGTATCTGCATGTTCATTTTCCTTCATGTCCAAATACTTTCATCAATCTTGTGGTCCAAAACCCGTGACTAGGGTTGACATCAATGACAACAACCACATGATCCCAATTTCTCTCCCCCTTTGACATCAATGGAAAAGGGTGGGGCTTCCCCCCCTGAGTTTAATGGAAAAAGGTAACTCTCTTCTTTGGGGTTGCTCCCCCTGAACATGTGGCACTCAATAATACTTCATCCTTATTTTTGGTCTTTGAGACTTTTTCTTCCTTGGAATCCTTTTCTATGGCTTCTATCTTCTCTCTCTTCTTCATGTCTAGGATGTATATGTTGTTCAGTCTTATTGTTGCAGTTGCAACCAATATTCCCGAGTTATTTTATCTGACTTTACATTTTCGAGAGTCAAATGTAAGAGTGTATCCTTGATCACATATTTTGCTGAAACTGAGGAGATTTTGCTTCAAAACTTCAACCAATATGACTTTTCCTGTTTTTACTTTTTCACTTCCAAGATTTACAATTCCTTTTCCAAGTATTTTAGTAGATGAGTCATCTCCAAATGTAACATTTCCACCCTTTTTCTTCAATCTAACAAATTTGCTTTGATCTCCGGTCTTATGAGATGAGCACCCACTGTCTATGAACCATTCATCTTCTTCTTTGCATTGTTTAGTGATCAATGTTATTTGACAGTTTTCATTTTGTGGAATTTCTTTCCTTTTCCATGTTTGTTATAACCCTAAATTGCACCACACATGCTTACTTGGCATCAAGCCAACTCATATCCCTTCATTGCCAAAACATCTGCTRAACAACCTCCTTGAAAATCCTCTTGGGTCAAGGCCCATGCACCCTAACCCATTACTGCACGYGYGTGCACGCTGGCAGGCCCACTACAACCYGCGTGTACCTAACAAAACACAAAAATAGGAAATTTTCCGATGGGAAAAAAAGCTAYGGGTCAGTTAACTGAAACTCCCGGCCATGCATGGCCGAGAGTTCRTCCAAAACCCTAGCTCCTTCTAGCCTATAAAAGAAGGGGTAGGGGTACCATTTGGAGGAGGAAAATTATAACGAAGAAACTATGCCCATTTGTCGAATCCATTGTCCCAACCCTTTAGCCTTTCCTCAAGCCTAAGGAGAATTAACGCAAAGTAGTTGGAGGGAAAAAGAAGAGGAGGAGCCCAGGATCAGGATCAAGGAGCAGTGGCCGGTCTCGACTTTGATTGTAAGTTGATTCATTTTTCAAATAATAAAAGAATACTTTTCCCATCCCAATGCATGAGTTATCTATGGTTTGTGTAATTTATGCTTAATTTATAACCCTCAAGTAGAAAAGTAGCATGCATGCATAGTTGTTTGTCTTGATTGCAGGTTAACTTTGGAAGGAGCAGTGCAAGCAAGTGGTAAAAATCTCAAAGGAGGATCTACACCAAACATCAGTAAAAAGGTTAGTAGTTCCTTTCCATGCATGTATTGTGAAAGAGGGGTTTAAGTTTTGGGTGGTAGGTTAAAAAGTCATTTCTTTACGATCAAAATCTGCATGCAAGTCTGACCCTAGTTTGCTAGTCCGTAGGGTATTTTTCCCAACAAAAGAGTTGGCGACCATACTGGGGAAGATACTCTTTAGGGTTTCTAGATTTAGTTGAGGTTTTTGGGTAGTTTAAGAGATTAGATTTTCTGTTTCTTTGCCTGTCGTTTTCTGTAAGGCCTGAGCTAGCAGAGAGCCTAGTTCTTTATACCAGTTTTTCCTGACTGTTTCTTGACGTTAATTGTCGGGACACACAGAGGTACACGTGGCTTGTAGAAGGCTTGCACGTGTGTGCCCACGCCCTAACCTTTTACAACCCACGTGTGAACGCTAGCTGTAGAGGCTTCAGTAGCGTGTAGGAGTTCAGAGAACTTGAGAGGTAGTCCTCCTCTTCCCTGTCAGGATTATACATTCTCAGGGGGTTTTCTGGATCCTGTCTGAGTCTTGCTGGTTCACAGTCCTGTCTCAGTTGGTCTTTTGTGTTTTTTTATTCCTTGCAATTATTTTTCTTTTCTGATTAGAAGAAGCATCCAAGCCTTCAAGAGACCCTGGTTATCAATACCAGAGGCCTTTTCCTAGTCTGGGCTTCCTGTGTTTATTTTTTTCTTAGAATTTATACATACACGCGGCCTGTACAAGGTCAAATCGTGTGTACACGCTGCCTGTTTCAGCTCAGCACGCGTTCGCACGCGTGCTGTTTTAGTGATAGAGGCATGCTTGACAGGATACTTTTCGGTCAAGGTGGGGCAGTCATCCCCTCATTTGATGAGAAGTATTCCTCTCAGGTGTTTGAGTCTAGGGGTTGAACAATCAGTAGGTTAGGTCCTCTTACCTTTAGCCTACTTTTTCTTAGTTGATAGCTGACAAGAAAACATAAAAAGAAGAATTTTGTTTTATGGTTTTTAGGCAAGCTTAAGAGTCTTTGTTTTATTTATCGCCATTGTGTGCCTTTACTTTGATTCTTTGCGATCTGCGCTTTAAGCCATAATTCGTCTTTCTTGGTTTTGTGCTTGTCGGTATTTTCCCTTTGTTGCTTGATTAGCACTTAAATAAAAAAAAAGAGAAAAAAAAATCTTTTCATTTTCTTCTTTGTTTGAAGATGGTGTTTCTGCATCAATAGCTAGGGAGAAGTCTTTTTGTTCATAAGTTTTTGTAGTGCATTTAGAGCATAAGTAGCTCGTAGTCGAGAGAAATTCCTTTATGTTTTCTGCATAAAATCTTAGAAAAATTGAAAAGAAAAAGAAATATTTCTTTGTGAAAAGTTGCTGAAGATTTTGCATTTAGTAAAAGTCTTTTGTTTCCATATTTTTTCATTTGTTTTTGCTTTTAGTCTTTACACATCATCAGTTTCACCTTCGTACCCCGTGACATAAGAAAACCCATAAAATCAATGCTAATTTAAAAATCTATTAGACTTTTTGTTTGTAGGGTTCATACACTAGTTCAAGACTAGGGCCTTGGATTAGGTTGGAGAGGAAACTCTCCAAGGCCACTCAAAACCAAAAATTAGAGTTTGTGATAGGGAGTGTAGAAGTCTAGTTTCATGGAAGTTATCTGGGACCCCCATCTAACACAGGGGATAAACATGAGGTCGCGTGTGGAAAGGTAGCGGAGATAACCCCTCCAAAGCCGGACCAAGCGTAGTGGAGAACACATATCGAGGGTTTGTTTTGGGATTCCGTCGTTTGCATTTGCCATGGGGCTTCATGGGTCTCGAATCAGTTCGAGGTCCTCAGTTTTCTTCCAGACCATTTTCTCTCGATACCCTTGACAGGTTTCGGGCTTGATACCCTGCTCATTGTGGTCTACCCGACTTTCGACTGTACCCACCTGGTGACTGTTCGCATGCTGACAAACTAGTTGCCAATCTTTTTTAGGGACATACACAGGTGACTACAGGGGTATACCATGGTACCTAGGACAGACATCAGGCCACGCTTTGCAGAGTATACCCGGAGGGTGCTTCTATGTTTGATTTTCACTTGCACCAGTAAGTTGCTCTAGTGTTGGTTGTTGTAACTGTTCTTCCAACTAGTTTAGAGTTTGCTTGTCTTATCTCTTAGGGGATTCTTTTTTAGTGTGTGTTACTGTTTGAATGTGTAGAATACCTTAGCGTGTCTTGGATCTTCTCACACAGTGGAGGATCCCGAGCTCCTCCAGTCACGAAGGTTTCTGGGCCTGCCTCCATTTATACTGGAGCCACCCCCGCCACCATTGAGGCGGAAGCTAGACCAACAAGGGTCTTTCGAAGCAACCGGGTTACAAACCATTGTGCCCGAACAACTCCCAGAGGAATCAACTGCCAATCCTGGCTCGGTTGAAACCCCAACCACTGATACTTGGCCATCGGTTATTGTACCAATCCAATTTTACGAACGCCTGTCAGTGCCTCACACAACTATGGAAACAAACGTTGTTAGTTCCTCTGGGAATTATTCCATTCCCACCACAGTTGCTACCACAGGAGAAGCATCTCCTAACTTGCTATCATCGGTCTGAGTCACCATGGTCTTGGCCGCAACTACGTCGCACAGTGGACCGATCCCATCTATCGCGGCAGCCACAACTCCCTTCAAACCTAGTGTGATAGGCTCTCCGTTTTCATACAGTATGCCTAGTTCGGGTACAAGTCCTGCACTCACTTACTCCACTTTACAAAATTTGGGTCTGGGGGCAGGGAGCCCTAACGCTCCTCTGCAAGGTCAAATTGGGGGCATTCCTATTCCTTTTAACGCTTTTCCTTATGATGGAGGTCATATCTCTCCTTCATCCCCTTCGCTTGGTGGTCTGCATCAGCAGTCCACCGGGCAGCCTGCACACACTAGTTTATTTGGAGTCGGGAGTCAAGGAACACCTGCGCACACTATGTCGGTAGGTTCGTCACCATTTTTTTGGAACAGGACGTTTGGTAACAACACTTTTGCATCCACCACTTTCCCACTGGGGCACATATAGCAGGACCTTGGAACTTAGGACAAGGATCCATTCCCTCCTCTGGAATGTTGTTCTGGGGTAATTCTTTCCACAATCAATGGAACCCTAGACAGACTACTATGCCTCTCCCATCAGGACTGGCATGGGGTAATCCTTTCAAAAGTTCATCAAACACAATGAATGCCCAACATCCTATGTCCTTTATGGGAAATCAACCGATGATGTCTCCACAGATGCAAAATCCTTATGTTGGTCAGGGCCATGGTTTCTACCAGAATCCGGGCTAGTAGCCAAACTTTTCCTGGCAACCTGGTGCCAGTCAAACTCCAGGACCCTTTTTCCCAGGTTATCAACAACAACCCAAACTACCATTCCTGGTGACGTTACACTTGCCAGATTTGAAAATGTTGTTAAATGATCCTATTTGTCACGATCCACGTTGGCCTCCTATGCCAACAAAGTTGCATTTGGACATTCCAAAGTTCGAGGCCAAGCCTAATGAAGATCCAGGTGATCACGTGACTACCTTCCATCTTTGGTGTTCATCTAACTCATTGAAAGATGACTCCGTGCAGTTGCGATTGTTTCAACGCACTCTTATTGGGAGTGCCATGAAATGGTACATCGAGCTTGATCGCTCAAGATACTCTTCTTTTGGCGAACTGGCGATGGCCTTCCTTAACCATTTCCAGTTACCTGTGAGATACGACGCTGGCACAGAGCTACTTGCCAATTTTGAACAGAAAACAACAGACCATATATCTGATCATATCCAAGAGTGGAGACGCTGGAAGAGTCTAATCAAAGTAGCAGTCCCACCAACATTCCTGCTTGAGTGGTTCCTTAAGTCTCTGGTCCCACAATTATCCAAAGACGTTGCGACTTCAAGAGTTTTCTCTGAAGAAGATGCCATCATGAGGGCTCAATAGTTTGCGCTCATCTATTCTCAGTCTGGTTTATTATACAACATCTTTCCGGATGCACCACGGAAAAATGGAAGGAAAGGTATCCGTGCAACTTGTGTGCGGAAGACTACTCGACCCATCTATGTCCTCGACTTGCAGAGGCCCAAATGTTTGTCACACAGCAACAACATGCAGTGTTGACTAATCCCTTTCAACATGGGCAAAATTTAACTCAAGCCTCTACAAGTGTCTAAGGGGGCATCCAAGATACCTACCCTCCTCCAAACAACCCCTCATCTGTGAACATATATATGGTTAGGGGTGATGCTTTCATAACGACTAGAGCACACGACTATAGTAAAACAAGCACTTCTGAAAAGGGTAAAGAAGATGAACTCCCATCTCTTCCTCTACAGATTGAGAAGATGTTGGGAGAAACAATGACACGCATTCCAAAGGGTGCATTTAAAAAAACTTCTCACAACCCAAACGCAAGGGATGCCCAAAATTACTATGTGGTGGAGGATTTATCACAAACCCCTTGTGCGATGTCTGCTTTGGAGGTCCTCCAAAGCTTCCCTGCTAAGAGGAAAGCCTTGTTAACCTCTTTGGGCTCTACTGAGACTTGTAATCTAGGTACCATCATGTTA
>ML780698.1:0-38227 GCA_009831015.1 Picea engelmannii | reverse complement strand
TAGTTCATAATGTTATGGCCATACTAGAATAGTTGTTGTTACCTTTTTAAAGCATCATTGTAGCTCATTTTAGTCATTTTCTCTATTGTGTTCAGTAAGAATACTTAAGAAATATGAATTGTTGACATATCTTGTGGAACATTATGAAAGAGTCTCTTGTAAAGGAGTTTAGTGATCTCTTATCTGCAAAAATTAAGAACTATTATGTAATTCTAGGCTTTCCTTGCTTTCAAATTCTCAATGCAAGTATGATTATGCAAGTGTGTTTTAATACTTAATTAACTTGATTGGTGATAGATGTTTTAGAACACTAAGAAAGGACCTCTTGTAAGTTCCTTAGTGGTTGGTATTATAATATTCCTAGGGATATTGCACAATGTTTGAGGATTCCCTCTAGAGTTGGGTTGTCACTAGTTGCCACATGTGATTTTTTTTTTACAGAAGTTGCAAAGTAAGATTCATACAACTTTTCCCACGCCTTGATGTGATTTATTGGTCTTAACCAAGAGTATCATACAAATTTTCCCTTTCCTTAAATACAAGTAGACATCAAATCCATATTACGTTTTCCTAGTCAAATCATCATCCACCTTCATCTATTCACTTTCCAAGTTGGAATCCAACCTAACACAACATGTAGGATATGTGAGAAACTCGTGTTCAACATGATATAATTACCTCAACAAACCTCTCAACTTGAAAAAACTCTAGAGTCATTCAATTCAAAATTCAGAGGTTGAACATAGGAGAATTAGAGACTTCCTAAGAAACCAAAACCTACCTCAATTGTATAGCTCGAATTGAACTAATAGAAACCTCAACCAAGAATATTGAAGACGAACTTGTTATTTGATATTACGTACCTCAATCCTTGCATTGAATGTTTCATGGGTCTTGTTCTTCTCACGTAACAAGTTCGCAATCACTTGATCATAGTAACAAAAATTATTGTCCTTACCCCAAATCAAACAAGTGGTGATAGTACCATAAATGAAACATTCACATAACTATCAAATGTCATTTTCTTGAAAGAAAGTATTCTAGGACTTCCCATGAGAGCATGAGACCTTCTACAACTATCCAATTTTTTGTTTTCATTGTGACATTTATTCACCTTAATATGTATTTCAAGGGAATATGTCTTATTATTTGTTCATTTGAAAGTTCAATAACACCTTATAAATGACAAATCTAGATGTAACATTGTTTCCTCCTAACTTGGATAAGAATAAAATTTTAACATAGGCATACTATTAATTATAAATGTTTTTTTTGCAGAACAAGGATCTTCCAAAAGATCTAGATCATCCTCATCAAATAGATCTAGATGAAATTGGGTCTTATGCTGAGATGGAAGATGATGTTCATGATGACACAGATACAGATGATAGCGAGGCCAATGCATATGCAAATGACGACAACAATGATGATGATGATCATGCTCACGATGGTGATGATGATGAGGCAGTTGATGGTATCATCTAGTGACATTCATGATCATATAGACTGCATCATGGATAATTTTTGATATATTTTTATAATTCTTCTTTTCATGGTTACTATCATATGTATCATTTTCACGGCTTCCAGTACCATATTATTGAGCTGTATCATTTTGAATTTTATCATTTGGACATGACATATCATATTGACTTGTATCATTTTGTCTTACTTGATTTATCATATTTATTTATATCATTTGTACATGATGTATCATTTTGAATTATGTCGACTGTTGGACATGTATCATTTTCACATGTTATTTATCTACTGGCATATTTGAATTTCACTTGTTTTAGTTATATATGATGATGATATTAAGTACTTATCTTGTTATTTTATATATACTGGATGTTACATATTCTATTTTGATGGATATTTAATAAGTATAATGATGTTGTTAATTTGTATGGATGTCTGTTTTCCTAAAAATTCTTTACAAATGTTATCCTATAAAATATTTCAAATGCATTTATATGACTTAATGTATAATCATATAATTTATTTAAGAGGTGTGATGTATTTAACTAATTAAATTTAAATAAAACATATTAAATTAATAACTGTAAGCAAAACAAGAAGCATTTGTGGAAGCAAAAAAAGAAGCAACAATGGAAGCCAAATTGGAAACCACACCAGAAGAAAAATTGGAAGAAAAAATGGAAGCAAAACTGGAAGCCAAACCAAAAAAAAAACTGGAAGCAAAACTAGAAGTAAAACATGAAGAAAAACTAAAAGAAAAATGGGAAGCAAAAGTAGACGTAAAAGTAGAAGCCAAACCCGAAGCCAAATTGGAATAAAAAATGAAATCCATAGCAGAAGCAACACTAGACGTAAAACTGGAAGCCAAAACAGAAGCCAAAATGGAAGAAAAATTGTAAATCATATCAGAAGCAAAACTGGAAGGAACATCTGATGCTACTCCTGGCACTATTCCTCTGATAAACCTGGGGCTAAACCTGACACTATTATTGGCACTAAACCTGGCACTATTCCTAGTGCTAAACCTAGCGCTATTCCTAGTGATAAACCTAACACTATTCCTGATGATATTTTCATGGCGCTAATTCCGATGGTAAATATGGTGCAATTATAAATAGTCCACATTGCACCCAGTTTTGCGTGGAAACAAGTGTCCAATTCGTGAATTGAAATAGACTAAATTTTGATGCTATTTTAGGCGCTAATTGCCTATTCTTTTGTAGTGTTAGTACACCCTTCCATGTATGTATTTAATTTTAATAGCTCTTCACAAGACTGATTTTCCCTTAGGATAAGTAAAACGTATTTCTTGCTAGAACTGATCAACTTCTTAGCTTGATTGGCACTTACCAATGAATTTTTTTATTTACCTTTGTGTGAGTTGATGATGAAGGATGATGATGAAGGATTTACCATCCTTAATGAGGTGGTACTAGTTGTCTCTTTTCATGAAGATAGAATACCTAATATAAATGTATATTATTCCAATCACTACTCTGCATACATCCAATGGTACTACATCCAATTCTACTTCATTTGTAAAATCAACACTTACAATAAATTTAATCTTGCACTGCTTCATTACCTTGATTTATACATACTTGTTTACCCAACCCAATCGATAGGGACTAGGATGATCATGAATATCCAATCCAATCTTGCTAACCATATCCACTGCTATGAGATTATCTTGTGAACCAAAGTCAAAAAAAGAATCTATCTTGGTCTTCTTGAACTAAATATTGATGTGGAAGAGCTTGGTCATCTCTTTCTCTTCATGGTTATGAAGGATACTTAGATTCACATCCCCTTGTGCAAATGTCCAGACAATATTTTCATCCAAAACAAATATAATTTCAACCTGATTGCTCAAATTTGTGGCTAGAAGGTTCTTTTTCTTTTCATCCTTCCTGTGATTCTTTGGGTTTATCTCTCGATGTAGTTTCCAATACTTTTCCTCAGTGTGACCATCAATGTTGCAATGATTGTAATGGTTGTTGGGGTATTTACATTGATGTGTAGTGCCTATTTTCTTCTTATATTCCCCCCCTTTCCATTTCTTCTTCCCCTCTTTGGAATCTCCTTGGTGATCTTTATTCTTAGAACCACTTGGCTTCCCCTTATTCTGGCCTATGTTTTCTAGGTACTATGCCTATACACATGCCTCATCCATTGTCCTTGGATTGAAGAGAAACACCCACTTTCCTATATGACTATGTAAACTCACAAAATACTTGATTAGTACATCTAGGTTCTTGGGAGATATACCCAACATAATGGCCATATTTATGAACTCAGTGGTGTACTCCTATACACTCTGACCCCACCTTTGCCTCAAGTAGTGCCATCGGATCCATTGGCCCTCTACATACCCGATAGGGTAGAATTAGGACTTGATTAGGGTTTTGAATTCCTCCCACCTAGTTACAAGTGGATCTCCCTCTAGACTAAGTGTTTCCATATGGATTTCCCACTAGGTTAAGGCATGGCCCTCTAACTTAAATATAACAAATGAAATATTTTTCTCTCCATCTATATGGTGAACACTAAAATAAAATTCTAGTTGCTGCAACCAATGATTTAGTTTTAATGCATTGATATCAACTTGGTATGGATTTATGTCCACTTTTTCTTCCATATTCAATAGGGACTATGAAGGTGTTGATGTAGTAAAATTTCCCTTCAACAGTAAGGGGTGATCCTCGATGCACAGTCCCAATTAGACTATGCACCATTTGGTGTAGGAGACCCATCTGGATTCTGTCCTAGTTTCCAAAACTTGGTTTGAGGGGTGACACTACTACATTCAAATCCAAAATCTGACAAAATCCTCTGATGCCACACAAAAAAATTGCATTATCATCGGATTTTACCTTTAGAAATTGTAATTTTGTTGGGTTTTTTTTGAATTGACCCCAACTTCGTCGAATAGCCGACGACCATGAAGAAGGTGTCAGATATCAAAATTCCATAAATTATCATTAGAATGTTTCCCTTTGACTTGGACTTAGTCAACCATTCCTTGTATTTATTATAGTAATGTTCAATAGTGAACATCCGTTGAAAATCTGACGCTTATTTATTTATAAAAATCTTGAATGATAGAAATATTCTGACATTTTTATATACTAGTGACAACCCTTTTTTTTGTAAATAAACAAGATGAGAATCCTTATATTCAATCCAGGAAAAGTACAAAGTGATACATCAACTTGTTGATAGAAAAATACCCCCATAAAGAGAACACGAAAGTACTACAGACTAGCATGTGCTAAAAGAGATCCACAATGAATGCGTGGGCATAACAAGATGAAACATACAAGTTAAGGAGAAAGGGTTGAATCATTATGTTGGCCGAAGATGATCCTTTCTGCCTTTTTTATTACAAACATCAATCCAACCAGAGGAACTGATAGGCTCAACAACCTTCACCACCAAAGCCAGGTGGTCTGAGGAAATTCCAGAATCTTGAGCTAGTCAAGTTAAGGGTGCTTCTTTGTCACTGTCTAAATTATCCCATTCATGAGGACGTTTCTGATTCCCTGAGAGCGGGGATGTGGCCATGATTATTTCATTTGATTCATCCTTTTCAAGGGGGGGTTGTGCAATGGTTGAAATGTAGGAATATGAATCAATATTTTTGAAGCTTCAGGATTTTGTGTTGAAGCTGAAGGCTGGTGTTTTGGATCTGTAGTTGGATGCTGTGCATTTTTTGGAGACTGTGATGCTGTTGTAGAAATAAGAGGAGTTGGGGTGTCTTTATGATGCTATGTGTTTTCATATGAAGAGTTCAAGTGACTTTTTCGATTTTTAGGGTCTTATCAGTCATTAGCCCTTTTCCGTGCTCCAAGGGATGAGAATGGGGTTGGGGATAAAGGATAAGTTTCCTGGAGGTGCCCTGTTTATTGATAGGAGCGACACCTGAAGGTGGTTTTCTCATAATCGACCATCTACATGTAAGGATCATTCTCATCCCAATCTATAAGAATCCTATTCGGAATCCCTTGGCTGAGGTCAATTTCAACACATATGTGGGTGAAAGTGATGAAACCTTTCGTTATCCAGAATGTGTCAATCTTGATAAACTTACCCAACATATTTACTAGGGTAAGTAAAAAAGATGGAGTATAAAAATGCATAGGTATATTGGGGAGTCTTACCCAGACCGATGTAGTCATTGAAGTCATAGTCAACAGGTTGAAGTCAAGGAACCATCTCTACATGGAAAGACTAGATTTTCCTTAGAACCAAGGACCTTTCTCTAGCACGCGTTGGTATTCTTCTTATGTGGAAAAGTTGACAATGAAGAACCCTTTGGAGAAAAAGAACAACTCATGACCTGGCGACCAAGTCTTTTTTTCCCATTCTCTTAGCACAGAGGCCAAGGGCCAAAGTCCATTGAAGCAATAGATGAGGGATTTTTCCTGGTAGATAAAAGAAGAACCATAGACGTGGGGATCTTTGACATTTACTGTTGGAGGTTCTGCGGACTTCTCCACAATGAAGGCAGAGCCAAAAAGATCCTTTTCTCTGGAAGTTTCATCCTTGGACCCCAAAGGAGTGAAAATCCCTATTTTCATGACATGCTTGTAAGAGATTGGATGAGTGGAGGATGGTGCTCCTCCACTTACATGAGAAGTGAGAGAAATGGTTGCATTCTTTATATTCTGATAACCCCATAGAAGAGAGCCATCCACAAGTTATCTTCCTTCAAATATTAGTTGTTTAAAGCAAGGAAAAATATATGTATCCTGGTGGATTTGGGTTTTGAGCTAAAAAATAGAGTCTGAATCCTGAGCATGCAAGCAGAGAGAAGATCTGACAATGGTCTTTATAAAAAGGGGGAATCCTTCCGTAGTCTCGGAGATAGCCTCGAAATGATATTTATAAGAAATCCTCAATCTTGCGTCACTCTTAACTTGATTCCTCTAACAGAGCGATGGATGAATATCCCCTGAGGGTTGAAGATCCTTGGGGTCTCTGATATATGAAAGGTACTCGTACTCTAGATCTAGGCAGCGACAACTAGGGTTTAGATCTTGTCGTGCCCACAGTCTCTCCTTGGATTTGATCCAACCCTGAATGGATGGCTCTCTCTCTCCAGATAGTATGTTGGATCCTCCCTCAATCTTTTCACAGTAAACAAACTAGCTCGAGTACAAACCCTCGACCGCTACAAAGATCTCCTTCTGATGCCTGTAACAGAATGTGTGCCTGAGGGTCACCTTGTAGAGGGGAGCACTGCGGACATGGTCGTGCAAGACATCTGTCACGATTCCCCTGATGTATCCATTGCACTTTCCATAATCGAGGCTTTTGAACTGTGTTGGCCCCTTCTTGTGATGGGTGAGGGATGTGAACACTGAACCTACTCCTTTTCTCTGTGTGGTCTTTCTGCTTCCGGTCTCTCCGACCAAAATCAAAGTCTGAGATTTTTCAAGCATGTCAAGGAAGTCATGGAACTGCTACCACACCAATAGGGTTTTTATTTTATCGAGGATTTCATAGTACCTGGAGGAATACGAGTTCTTGTTCCATGGGTTCATAGAAACAACCATTTCGTCGGGCCAAATCAAGACCGCCTAGTGACAACTTGCAGAGGTTACAAGGACTTTTTTTCCTGTGGAAAACAAGAATTATTTTATTTGTTGTTATCATTACAAATATTTGAAGTGTGGGGCTTAATTTTTAAGATCAATAATAGTCACTCAAGCTTGGTAAAAGAAAATGTCACATAAAAATATTCTTGAACCAAAATAACAAAATCGACAATTACTTTCTAGATTGTGGGATGGAGTGAAAATAAAGGGTGATGGGAAATGCTATTTTTTCTGTAGTCAATTTAGGGGATTTAATAGGAGAATATTAAAGATCTCAACAGCTAAAAGACATTGTACGGAACATGGAGACATTGAGGGGGTGCATGAATATCGTCCATTGGTAGCATGAATATCGTCCATTGGTAAGTTGTTCATTACATATGTTTTTATATTGATCATTTTTGCAAATGTGTGTATCATTTTTATATTTGTTATATATACACTAATATCCTTTTATGGTTTGTAATTATAAAGGAAATGCCTCCTAGGGAACATCCGCACATGGATAATGTGGTTGCATAACAAGCACCAGAGGAACATTGAGTTGCAAATACTGAAGATCAAGTTAATGATCATATGGAAGATGATGATCATGCTAATAACATATTTGAGGATGATGGTACAAATACATTTATACATGATACATTTAATGTTAGAATGGATCACGATGATGATCATGAAAATGATGAATTTGATGATGTTCATGATTTACCTCTACTTGAGAAGGTATACGAACCCCTTTATGAAGGCTCCAACATAACTCTTCCCTCTGTTGTATTGCTGATAATGAACTTGAAGGTTATGAATGGTTTTTCAAACACATTGATCACATAGATGTTAAGGTATGTAGTATATTTCATCTCTCTCTCTCTCACACACACACGCACACACACACACACACACACACACACACACACACACATACAATCATGATAAAGGTTATATTTGTTCCTCTAATTTTTTTTAATTTTTTTATTTGTAATTTTTTAAATTTGTTGCACCAACTTGATAGTTGAATATTTGTTACCATCGTAAAATATTTTACCTCACACATACCGATATTTATCTTCCATCATGAAATATATTGGAATGGAGTATCAAGCAATTGATGCATGTCTGAATGATCATATTATATATGATAAACAATATGAATTTGAAACATAATGCCTCGAATTCCATAGCAACAGATATCGAACAGATCAAGTAAAAAAAAAGGTGCCTCACAAGGTTCTTCATTATATTCCCATTATTCCACGCTTGCAACGAATGTTTAGGTGCAAAAACTTAGCATAATTTATGGATTACCATGCACGAAATAGAAGTGAAGATGGCATTCTTCAAATGTGTGCAGATGGTTCTACATTTAGAGACATGGAGGAAAAATGGCCAAACTTTAAAGAAGAACCTCATAATTTTAGGCTTTCTTTGGCAGCAGATGGTGTCAATCCATTTGCAGAGATGAGATCTATTTACTCGGTGTGGTCTGTTTTTGTTATCAACAATAACATTCCTCCATGGATGTCAATAAAGAGGGAGCATATAATGTTGGCAATGATTGTTCCAGGTATTTGTGTACAACAATGTTTTTTTAATGCAATAAAATCTCATTTTTCCTATTTGTTGCATAATGTCATATATTTATTTTCATTTACTCATACATATTATTTATGTATGTAAAATGGTTGTAATAATTATGCACTATATATGTTCAAATTAGTTGGGTAAGTACCAAGTTAAAGATATGCATGTATATATCAAGCCTCTTGTTGACGAGATACTAAAGATATGGAATGGCATCACCATGCATGATGTCTCTAGACCAATAGGGAAAAGGAAATTTCAATTCCATGCAATGATTGCATGGAAAATTCATGATGCTCCAGGGATAACACATTTTTGTGGTATGTAATTATAACGTTCACTTTAATAGTATTTAATTTTATGAATTTGATATATTAATCATGCATGTTATTTAAATAATTCATTATTAATTATATATAGTATATTATAATTGACACAGTTAATCCATTTTTTGCAGATCTTCAAAGAAAGGGAAAATTTGCATGTCCAATTTGTGGTCCTAAGATGAAATCTTGTCGATCAAAAAGTTTAGGAAATGAGGTGTTTGATGAGTATAGACACTTCCTCTCTAAGAATCATAGGTATCGAACTACCGAAAAACATCTTTTCAATGGGAAAGAAGAGACCACATTAAAGGAACAGATCAAATTGTCTATATACGATCATCATATATGATTTTTTTTTTAATTTATTTATTTATAATGTGTTTTGATAATTTACTGTAATTGACAACAATTTTTGTAATTTATTTGACTATGATTCATGATGGTCATGATCATGAAGGTGTTAATGGGATTCCACGAGGAATGAAAATTTATCGCAAACAATTCAGTAGGTTTCCCTACTATGAGCACCTACAAATTGTTCATTTGTTTGATACAATGCATATAAAAAAGAATGTAGCTGAAATATTATGGCGAATATTGGATGGAAGGAGTGACAAAGAAAAAATTATCAAAATTTGCAGTGACATTCAGGAAGCCAATCATGCAATCAAAGATGTCATTGAATTAAATAATGATGGAGACCAAATTAATATAATCTCTCTTCCATGGTTATTGATGGAGCAACAAAACAATGTTGTAAAAGAAGTCATACAAAAAATTAAATTTCCCACAGGATTTTGTTTGAACATAAAGAATATCTTAACAAAGAAAGGTGATTTATTTTTATTTTTTATTTTTTTTGGGGGGGGGCAGTAGGGGGGGTAAAAACACATGATTGGCATGTCTTCATTAAGGTAATTATTTTGGTTTATATATTGCTATATTTGTATACTGCATGTTGTTGGTGTAATTTTTTGTGTGCTTTTGGAAAAAATAATGAAATAATTTTATTGTTAAAGTATGTTCTACCTCTATCTCTCCCATATAACTTCGAAAACAATGCCAAACAAGTTATATATGATCTTGGAAAATACATGAGGTAAGTAGTGATATTTTACATGAATAAAGTGTTTGTTTAATTTGTTGTAGAACTTATATTTGACATTTGTTTTAGTAATTGTACTTATGTACTATATTGTTTATTTTCGTTAAATCTCGTGATTTGCTTGCATCACATGTAGATGGTTTTCATCTAAAGAAATCCATAAAGAAGATATAAAGTATTTATGGAGAGAAATTACTCATCTAATGTGTGAAATGCAAAAGTTTCTACCTTCGTCATTTTTCAATGCACAAGAACACTACCTCATACACCAAGTTGAGTAGATTGAATTGTGTGGACCTATACACAAGGTCAATGTGGATGGTTGAGAGGCACTTGAAAATTTTGAAGGCTTTGGTTAGACAGAGAGCACGTCTTGAGGGTTCTATGGTGGAGGGGTATATGGTATACTAGACCATGGTGTATATTACTGAATATCTTCCAGGGTTGTCATTTATTAATATCATTTTAGATTGATGCATTGGTGATCCAAACTCCGACATTAACAAATTTGAAGGGGAGTACCTGATGGGGAAAGGTAGATCGAGGAAGGTGAAAGGTAATTATTATATGGTGTATATTAATTATAATACACTTGACTATTGGTTTTATGTATATATTATACTTAATTATTTAATTTTTAATCTTAAATATGCATCAATTATAAATGTATATTGTGTTAAGTAATTATACATTTGTGAAATATTGTAATTTTATTCGCATGCAACTGGTTGATAGTGGGATGCACTACATTTATACATCGCAAACAATCTTGATTGGATGAAGCTATGGATTGAATGATGTAAACAATCTGGTCAAGGATTATCATGGGAAGGTGTGGCTTCATTGGTTAAAGCAACACACCACAATGGAGATACCAATATTACACAAAGGGAAATCGATTTAGCAAATGGTTTAAAAGATAAACAGGAAAGCATATTAATAACCCATACTATTTAATTATTTTCAATTATATTGATGTACAAGTTGAATTTATTTTTTCTTTGCATACTTTCCAAACACAAAATATTTACTTAATTATCAATTGATGATGCCATTTTTACGTTTTTGACATATTGCAGGTAAAACACCATAAGGTTATGTGGTGCAACGATCATAAATTTCAGATAAAAAAGTTGGATGAAATGAAGAAAACATCTGATTCTAGGATAACTGCAGTCTTTGAGGTGATAAATGTTTCCTCTAGAAGTGACAGGCATCCAAAATTATCAGAAAATCGATAATATGGGTATTTGGAAGATATTATTGAGTGTGAATTTAAATCCTTAAAATTAATTCTATTCATTGTCAAATGGTATATGCTATGATTAAATCAATGTGATCCTGATAGAACTGTTATTGAACATGCTAATGGATTTACCATGGTCAATACAAGGTCGCTTGAGCCAAGAACATAGCCCTATGTTCTTCCAAGTCAATTTGAATAGGTATTTTACTTAGAGGTTCCAGGTAGAGGGGGTTGGTCATTTTTTATTAGACATGATCCAAGAGGAAGGCTGGTAAAGTATAATCTAGAGGAAGATCAAGAGGGTATTGAAGAAGAAGAAGATGTAGAGGATCAACATTAGTTATATGATTATGTTCCAGAGGAAGATGTTGAAGAATTAGTTGAACCAGATGATGTAGGAGAAAATGTTCATGAAGATGATATCNATCTAGAGGAAGATCAAGAGGGTATTGAAGAAGAAGAAGATGTAGAGGATCAACATTAGTTATATGATTATGTTCCAGAGGAAGATGTTGAAGAATTAGTTGAACCAGATGATGTAGGAGAAAATGTTCATGAAGATGATATCAATGATGACTTTATAGAAACTGACATCGACAATGACGATGATGATATGGCCAATCCTTACAATGTTGAATCTGCATCAGGTGATATCGATGTGGACTTGGATGGAGACTATGATCAATTACATTGAAGTGTATTATATATATGTATATTTGATTTACTATTGAAATAATTATTGACTTGTAATATTGGTATATTGTATAAATTAGTGTTCAAGTTTAATTATGTCATTTTCTAGTATGTTGGTATATGTTGTAGGAGACATTTCTTAATTATGACAAAAAACATATTCATTTATTTTATATTGGATATATTTTTCGGGTTTTGGGAAATTGAGAGTGACGTGAGTGGGGGGGGGGGAGAAGAGATTTCACCTTCATGTGGTTGGCCCCGTTCAATAGAGAATATTAAACAATTCTTGAAACTAAGAGAAGCTCAGCAAGGTTAATGCACAACTATGCTTATTTCACCTAGTTCATTATTATATAATATTTAATAACTCAAAAATAAGGCACGCTTGTTCATGTACTTGAAACCAACAAATATAAATCATGACATGTGAATGGGGCCTATTGGAACACATATATATTTCTAAACTTTTGGATTTTAAATAGATTTTCATTCCTGGTTAAAATAAGAATAAAGCACGCTTGATTCCCACCATTAATGAATCCTTTTATCTAATCAAATGATCCTAATATCGTCGTAGTTGTGGAGCCGCCAAATTGTTAAAGAATTAAATCACTAAGGTTGCTACGGAGCTTCACGCTTCGGGAATCAAGCGTTTCAATATGTCTAAACAATGAAAACCCCAAACGCCGAAATGCTGAATTTCTTGACGCTAATTCAAGGTTTAAAGCATGATAAATTAAAACATAAGAATGATTAATAGAAGATTAACTTCTCCATGATTTCAATATTTGAGAGATCCCTACCCTCTTACATTTGAAACGTCCGAAAGTCAAACCGCCAAATTGTTAATAACATTTATGGTTGGTTAAAGTTAATGATTGGAATGATTATTTTTTATTTTCTATCAATGCAAAAATCTTATAGACTTCTTTTGTTTCCAGCAGGTTAATGGCTCCATCATAACTTAGTGGAATGCCGAACTGAATTGAGAGTCTGATAAACTAGGAGAAAAGACCAAATAATTAAGAGAAAGGGATAAATAGAAAGAAAGGGAAGCTCAAACTCTCTGAAATGCTAAGTCTCCAGAGTGGAAGATCTGACGCCACGTGTCCTTTGAGTTCAACGATGGAGATTCACTTCGGAACTTCGAGAATTCTATCTTCACAACATCACAAACCTTCCAAAGAATTTATCCCCGAAGCACTGGATCTCATGCCACGTGTCCTTTGAGTTCAACGGTGGAGATTCATTTCGGGTCTTCGGGAGTTCTTTGCTCAACACTGCTTGCCTCCCACAAAATACGAACTAGTCAAATACAAAGATCGTCTGAAAGGTGTCCACCGCTCAGATCGACGGAAAAGAATTGCACGAAGATTCCTCTACATGTGACCGAGAGTTGTGACCTCAGCTAAAACTTCAGACACTTATCTTACTTTGCGAGATATGATGGCTTACCTCTCTCTCGCCTAGATCAACAGTTAAGGGAAATTGCGGGGCATGGAGTTTCATGAGACTTAATTTCAAGAGGTGGTCGCACAATTTAAACCACAGTTTTATCTTAGGGTTACGTGGCATCACTAGAGGTATTGCGAGATGAAAAGAGGGTTACCTCAAAACCATTTCTCCACACCTCGACAAAATGGAAAACCTATCATCCATTTCCACTTGTCTTACACTCTTAATACATGTCACCTCCCGACTGATGCACCACCTCCCCATAACGAGCTCCCGTGTAGCTAGATATCCAATCATTATCACCACATATGACCAAGGGTTGTGAAATCGATTTAAATCTGGGCGCTTATATCAATCTTCTAAGATCAACAACCAGATCTTAATGGATCATGGAAATCAATGACTCATGGGTATTTAACATGGAAAAGCTGCACGAGGTCAAACATCAGACAAAAAACCTGAAGTTGCAGATCAGGTGCCATGCGTCTTCAGGGACAGATGGTCAATATTCACTTGGAAAATCCGAGCTTCGGAAGTTTCAACTTCTTCACTCCTGTTTTCATTCGAAGTAGTTTCTTCCAGAGTTCGTAGATCCTTTCCCCGTGTCCTCCTCAGATCAACGGTCGTCGTCCATGTTAGAACTCCATCTCTACGTACATACCATCCTCGACCTCTAAAGTGTCAAATATGTGGCAGTCATTGGTTCAAGCCTGTGGCGCTCTCATCAGTTATAACACCTTTCTTCCACGTCATGTATCCCATTCTCCCCCTAGCCTGTCATGCCTTCTATATTGGTTACCACACTTACCTCCATTACAGTTTCAATTTTTCACGGATGATTACTTTTCCTACGTCCGTTATCCATCTCTTGATGAAACATGCAGATTTATTCATCTGATTAGCCTTCTCTCTCTGAAGAATCATTTCTCACAGTAGGTGAAGAGACTGAAGAAAATGACAGTTAAGCCCATCGGTTTTCACACCCTTTCATTTCATTTTAGACATAGTTAGATATTGTAAGAAGTCCAACCGTTTTGATTTGTGGTGAATTTTGTATAAATACACAGATTCAATATCTGCACAAGGCTTCTTCTTACCGAATGTAATAGAGAGAACTCTCCTTTTTTGAGAATTAATACAAGTGCAGACAGTGATTCCAATTTTTGTGCAGTTTGAGTTATGTTTTCCTCTTGTATTCCATATTTCTAGTTTCCCTTATGTTATTCCTTGATAAGTGAGTGATTTCAATTTAGTATTACTACTACTATAGTCATGTTTTATCGTTCGTTTGATAAGCTAGCAGGTTTTCCTTTGTATTTGCTATAAGTAAATACAAGACCTGTGAGATACTTGGATTACTGTATCTCATATCCTTTAAAGGGTGCATCCTTTATTTTCTTCTACTGTGAACAAGGTAAGATTCATCTTGCATTGATGCCTCATTTTGTTTAACAGTTTTGTAAGTTTCCCTCACATCATTTGATTTTATAAATCGACTCAGACGACAAATTACGACCTTTGTCATGTTCTGTCATTATTTTCATTTGAGGATTAATTCTTATATAACTATTGGAAGAAAAAGCACCTTTAAAAAACATCCCTTTATATTTTTGATGCCCAACATTATTCTTTAAGCCTTCGGTTTAATCTTAGGAACACAATATTTTTAGCGCCGTTGTCGGGGACGGAGAAACGAAGTTATTTTTCCCTAGGAAAATGACATGGTAAGTTTCTATCTTTGATAGTGAACAAATATTGAATACATAAGTAAGGCTAATATTTATCTTTCACTTGGAGAATCCCTAGTTCGAAGATTCCACATGATTCACTGGTGACTCCATTGTTTCCAAGATGTCAATTTTTTTCGTTGCTCATATTGATGCGAGGTTTGCTCCTTTGGACTTTACAAATATTTCTGGTTTTCCAAATACTGTTCTAGACCTCAAAGTTTGGGAAGATAATATTCCTAGATTTAGAGAGGATAAAGATGATAATCCTGCTCAACATTTGTTTAAATTTCATAAGCTCCTGCATCAACTAGATATTCATGAAGAAGATGTTTTGATGAAACTGTTCATGTTTAGTCTGGGAGGAGATACCCAACTTTGGTACAAATCTCTACTCCCTTCCAACATTTCATCATTAAAATAATTCCATGTAGCTTTTCATATATATTGCAAAAGAATGTACTCATCAGAGTTCCTTTTTGAAGACTGTTGAAATTTAGATTTCATAGAACAAGATTGTAAATAAAATTAGTTTGTTGATGAAAAATCGGAACATGATAACAATTATGGTCAAGTATACGAAGAAGAATTTATAGGAAAGAAAGATCTCCTTCAAACAGATCAAGAAAATTTATATGAAGAAGACTTTGAAGTAAATCAAGAAGAGGTTTTTCATAGCAGTAAGAATGAAGATGACATCATTGCAAATGGAGAAATACTTGCAGAGCCTCCAAACTTTCAAGCAAATCAAGTCCAAATTCATTGTAGAAATAAAGATAAAAATGCATTTTCTAATGAAGAACTAGATTCAAATTCATGCATACATGATTCTACCTTCAGTTCCTCTTCCCCAGAAAATGATTTTCAGGATGATTTTGGTAGCATTGATAATACTAAAGATAATTTGATTGAACAAAACAATGACAAAATTGTTGATCTAGATTTTTGTAAAGGCCAATGGTTTAGTAAAGACCATTCACAACTAGCTTTCGAAGAGGATGATACTGGTAATGATAATGATAATGGAAATGATAATAAATGTGCATTTTTCATTGTATCAAATGTTCATAGTAATTACTGCCATAATCAAACCATTTTTCTAAATGTCAATTTTGACCAAGTTGCTACTATTCAGTCATCATTACTAGATCATCAAGAAATGGAAGTTTTTGAAAGTCAAAGTTTAGAAATTTTATATAATCATCCTATCTACGATGAGTATCCAGACGATGAAGAAAAGTAGATTTCTTTCCCAACATGCATGGAAACATACAATAATTATCCTTTGTTTGATAACTATGATGAATGTGATCTTGAAGTTGATGAGAAACAAATTATTTTTGTTCCTCTGGAGAGTTCTGTTCAACAGGAAAATTATCAGTTGCACTATGAAAGTAGTCAACCTGTTTATGACATTGATGAAGAAGATTCTTGGACTGATGATAAAGGAAATAAGAAGGGGTTACTGGAGAAACTAATATCCCCTTCCTATTTAGCAACTGATGAGAAATAGACTAGTGAGCCTCAATATGGATTTCTCGAACCAGAAAAAGAAAAGATCAGCTGCAGAGAAAATAGGTATTCCATACAACTTGGCCAGCATGAAAAGGTATCAGTTGACTTTGAGAATTTTATATCTTTATCTTTTCATGATCTAGTAGCTGTTTGGTTAGAGTATTTTCTTCAAAATGTCCAAAATGTTGCAACATTTTGTGTGCAACCAAACTTCAGTAGTAAGCGCGAGCTACCTATTCATTTTTTCCTGCAAAAAAATTATTATCTTTTCATTCTTTCATTTAGCAGCAAGCAAGGTATGTTAAACAACCCACTATTTGCATGGATCCATTGGAAATTTCATGTTACTTGATCAATGGAATTTAACCTGATTAATGTAGGGCCAATGTATATAAATAAGTCGTCCAATAATAATAATAATAATAATAATAATAATAATAATAATAATAATAATAATAATAATAATAATAATAATAATAATAATAATAATAATAATAATAATAAAATAATCTTGAAAGAAGTCTGAACTGATTACACCAACTTGTGTAGGATTAGGATTTTTGTTGATTCAGATCCTTCAAAACTGTGATTGGGTCAATTTTTACCTATTCCCAAGTTCTTATCCACTTCATATTTTCTTTCTCCCTTCTTATTTTCTTTAGTCTTCATGAATACAGACAAAAGAACTTCACCTTGACTCTGAAAACTCAGAAACATATCTTCAAAATAATACTAGGCTAAGCTCTATTTTCCCTTTCATTTTAAATGAAATAAATTATGTTTAGGCTAATCCTAATATTAGTTCGCTCAAGGTTGATCCATAAAATTTAAAATCCCGTATAAAATCTCTTCAATAGGCAAAGATGTATTGAACGTTGAAAGAAAATTAGTTTCAGAGTATACTAAACAATTATGACAGACCTTTCCTTTGAATATCTTAAACAAATATCATTCCTTGTATGTTACATACATATTGATTTCCCCCACTTCATGTATTAGAATATAAGACAGATGGTGAAAGGAAATTCATAAAATGATTGCCCCCATCTAGTCCAAGGAAAATGGTGAAAAGAAATTCGAAAAATCGATTGCTCCCATTTTGTCCAAAAAAAGATGATGAAAGGAAATTCATTAAATGATTACCCTCATCTCGGCATTTAAATGCAAAAGTTCTAATTGAAGTGGTGAAAGGAAATTTAATGGGATAAATAGATAACTTCACCAGGGTACTGAACAGGCTCACTGGCAGTGAAGCAATATCTATGATATCTGTGTGGTTGTCATACGTATATACATGATATACTCTTATATCTAATTCTTTGTCAGTGAGATTTACATTGTGAACCAACAAGGGATCCCCATAAAACATGACACATATACTTAACCTTGATGCGAATGAAATAGATCAAAGCTTGATATTTTGGCTAAAGTTACTTTGATTATCTTAAGCAAATCCGAATACTGTTTTAAGAAAGATGAGCTCCAAATAGCCTAACTGAAGGTCATGATTCGATGTGTTTTAGGGTTTTCTAAGTTTTGTTTGAAACTCTTTTCCTCAGTATGATCCTTTTCGAATGTGTTTCACAGAATTGCAATAATGAATCCATTTACCCAATAAAGGCACTTGGTCTACTTTTCTTTTGTGTCTTGCAAGGAGACGTGATCCCTAGATGGAGCCTATGTTGGAACACATATATATTTCTAAATTTTTGGATTTTAAATAGATTTTCATTCCTGGTTAAAATAAGAATAAAGCGCTCTTGATTCCCACTGTTAATGAAGCCTTGTATCTAATCAAACGATCCCGATCTCGTCGGAGTTGTGGAGCCACCAAATTGTTAAAGAATTAAATCACTAAGGTTTCTTCGGAGCTTCACTCTTCGGGAATCATGCATTTCAATATGTCTAAACAATGAAAACCCCAAACACCAAAATGCCGAAGTTATTGAGGCTAATTCAAGGTTTAAAGCATGATAAATTAACACATAAGAATGATTAATATAATATTGACTTCTTTGTGATTTCAATCTTTGGGACATCCCTACCCTCTTACATTCGAAACCTCTAAAATTTGAACCGCCAAATTGTTAATAACGTTTATGGATGGTTAGAGTTAATGAATGGAATGATTATTTTTTATTTTCCATCAATGAGAAAAACTTACAGACTTCTTTTGATTCAGGTAGGTTAATGGCGCATCAGAACTTAGCAGAATGCCGAACTGATTTGAGAGTTTGATAAACTAGGTGAAAATACCAAATATAGAAGAGAACGGGATAAATAGACAGAAAAGGAATCTCAAACTCTCTGGAATGCTAAGTCTTAGGAGTGGAAGATCTGACGCCACTTGTCCTTTGATTTCAACAGTGGAGACACACTTTGGAACTCTGGGCTTTAGAACTTTGGGAATTCTAGCTTCAGAACATCACAAACCTTCCGAAGAAGTTATCCCTGAAGCGTAGTATCTCATGCTGCATGTCCTTTGAGTTCAATGGCGGAGATTCATTTCGGGTCTTCGAGAGTTCTTTACTCAACACTTCTTGCCTCCCACAGAATACGAAATAGTCAAATACAAAGATCGTCTGACAGGTGTCCCCCGCTCAGATCAACGGACAAGAATTGCACGAAGATTCCTCTACATGTGACCGAGAGCTGTGACCTCATCTAAAAATTCGGGCACTTATCTTACTTTACGAGATATGATGGCTTATATCTCTCTCACCTAGATCAATGGTCAAGGGAAATTGCATGGCGTGGAGTTGCAAGTGACTTAATTTAGAGAGGTGGTCCCGCAATTTGAACCATGGTTTTATCTCAGGGTTACATGGCATCACCAGATGTATTGCAGGACAAAAAGTGGGTTACCTCAAAACTATTTCTCCACACCCCCGCAAAAGGGAAAACCTATCATCCATTTCCACTTGTCTTCCACTCTTAATACATGTAACCTCCCGACTGACGCACCACCTCCCCATAACAATCCCTTGTGGAGCTAGTTATCCAATCATTATCATGACATACGACCAAGGGTTGTGACCTCGATTTAAATCTAGGCTCTAATCTCATTCTTCTAAGATCGATGGCCAGATCTTAATGGATCATGGAAATCAACGAATCGCGGGTATTTAAAATGCCAAATTTGTGCAAGGTCAAACATTAGACATAAAACCCAAAGTTGTAGATCAAGAGCCACACGTACTCAGGGATGGACGATCAATATTCACTTTGAAAATCTGAGCTTCAGAAGTTTCAACTTCTCCGCTCCCATTTTCATCCAAAGCAGTTTCTTCTGGAGTTCGTAGATCCTTGCCTGGTGTCCTCCTCATATCAATGGTCGTCATCCGCGTTAGCACTCCATCTCTGCGTATAGACTGTCCCCGAGCTCTGAAGTTTCAAATATGTGGCATTCATTGGTTCAAACATGTGGTGCTCTCATCAGTTATAACACCTGTCATCCACGTCATGTATCTCTTTCACCCCCCAGCCTGTCATGCCTTCTATATTAGTTACCGCACTTACCTCCATTATCATTTAAATTTTTCAAAGACGATTACTTTTACTACATATTTTATCCATCTCTTGATGAACCATGCAAAGTTATTCATCTGATTAGCCTTCTCACTTTGAAGAATCATTTCTCATAGCAGGTGAAGAGACAAAAGAAAATGACACTTAAGCCCGTCGGTTTTCATGCCCTATCGTTTCATTTTAGACATAGTTAGATATTGTAATAAGTCCAACCATTTTGTGTTGCGGAAAATTTTGTATAAATACACAGATTCAATATCTTCATAAGGCTACTTGTTGCCGAATGTAATAGAGAGAACTCTTCTTTTGTGAGAATTAATCCAAGTGCAGACAATGATTCCAATTTTTGTGCAGTTTGAGTTATGTTTTCCTCTATTATTCCATATTTCTAGTTTCCCTTATGTTATTCCTTGATAAGTGAGTGATTGCAATTTAGTACTACTACTACTGTAGTCACATTTTATCGATTGTTTGATAAGAAAACAATTTTTCCTCTATATTTGCTATAAGTAAATACAAGACATGTGAGCTACTTGGATTACTGTATCTCATATCCTTTCAAGGGTGCATCTTTTATTTTCTTCTACTATGAACAAGGTAAGATTCATCTTGCATTGGTGCCTCATTTTGTTTAACAGTTTTGTAATTTTCACTCACATCATTTGATTTTATAAATTGACTCAGACGACAAATTACGACCTTTGTCCTTTTCTGTCATTATTTTCATTTGAGGATTAATTCTTATATAACTATTGGAAGAAAAAGCACCTTTCAAAAGCATTCCTTTGTATTTTTTATGCCTAAAATCATTCTTTAAGCCTTAGGTTTAATCTCAGGAACAACATGGCCAACGTTGATTTTTTTTTAATCTGTGCTTGTATGGACTGAAATTTGACATGGTTAGACTAGACGCATGCAATGGAAATATGGGAGGGTTTCGAGACTCAAACAAGACTCCCACAAACAATTTCACAATCAAACAACAAGCCTATATAATAATTAATGTGAAGGGAGACAAGGCCAATGTTTTGGGTGGCATCTCTTGCTCATGTACTTGAAACAAACACATATAAATCATGACATGTGAATGGGGCTAACATTGAAATTTTTTCAATTTGTTCTTGTATGGACTGAAATTTGATATGATTAGACTAGATACATGAATTGACGATATTTGAGGGTTTCCAGACTCAAACATGACTCATACAAACAATTCGGCAATCAAACAACAAGCCTATAGAATAATTAATTTGAATGGGGCCAATGTTGATTTGTTTTCCAATTTGTGCTTGTATGGAATGGAATTTCATGACATGTTAGGACAACACACATGCATTGACCATATGGGGGGGTTTTGGGACTCAAACATGATGAAAACAAAGAATTAAATAATCAAATATTCTTTGTTTATTCTATCAAAACCCAAAAATAAGGCGCGCCTGCTCATGTACTTGACCCTACTTATAAGTGACATGTGAATGGGGCTAACATTGCAAATTTTTCAATTTGTGCTTGTATGGACTGAAATTTGACATGTTTAGACTAGACACATGCAATGATAATATGGGAGGGTTTCTAGACTCAAACATGAATCACACAAACAATTTCACAATCAAACAACAAGCCTATAGACTAGCAGAGAAGCAAAACCAACACATATAAATCATGACATGTGAATGGGGCCAACGTTGAAGTTTTTTCAATTTGTGCTTGTATGGATTGAAATTTGACATGGTTAGACTAGACGCATGCATTGATGGTATGGGATAGTTTTTGGACTCGAACATGATCACTCGCACAAACAATTCAACAATCAAACAAAAAGCCTATAGAATAATTAATGTGAATGGGGCCAAAAAATATATTAATTATATTAAATAAATAAATAAATAAACATAAAAAAAAAAACATATAACTCATATAACAAAACACTAAAACCAAACTCGCGACAATTCCCAAACTAGAAGAGCACTAGAAAAATCATTGCGCCCATTCCCAAGACTAGCAGAGCAGCAAAACCCAACCGTGAGCATAGCAAATCCCCTCGACAGTGACAGAGAGAGTTAGAGGAGGCCATATCCAATGAATTTGGATAGTGACAGAGACAGATGATCCCTATCCAACCAAACTCGTCAGTGATTGTGGAGTGGAGAGATCAGGAGTTGACATCATGCCACCAAAATCGGTAATTTATTAATTTATGATTTTTCTTGGTTTAATCATGTGAGAACAATGCTCCTAAACTATTTTTTTCACCTCTCCCAACCAATCCTCACCAATGTGGTCTCTGAGAGAGAGATCAATCGACATGACCCTGATCAATAGGGCCTTTAGTTAGGAACTCTGTTAGGGACACCCTTTAGGTGCTCAACTGATAGGACCTACACTCCATGAGAAAGGGAGAGGTCTTGCAAGGGTCTCTTCTAAAGATCTGGAAGGGTCTCTTCTTCACCCCATTTGGGACAAACAATATTCCATACATTGAAAAATACTTCTCCAACTTGTCGAAATCCTCGTACAAATCATAGATAACTTTCTTGTTGGTCTACAGAGTCGAATCTGCAGTAGCCAACTCAAAGAGCCCATTCACAATGCCCATTGTAACCACAATGGATCCAAACTTCTCCACTTTATCATCACCATCAATGAAAACATCATGAACTTGTCGTTGCTCTTGTATGTGCTTAATAAGTTTATTACCACTTTCTATAAGGAAATCAAACACATTATGCCTCACTCTGCTGACCAAAATCTTATCAAAAGACTTAGCCAAAATAGAATAAAGGGGCTCAAATACCATACCAAAAGTCTTTATCTCAAGTGGTAGAAAATCAACAAGTTCATTGAGATAAACATCCACAAAGTGAAGATTAACGCTCTTTGCAGGGTACTTATCTTAGGCCAAAAGGGTTCTGTCCCTCAAATCCACCATGATTTTTTTTTTTTAACTTAGAGCCCCATCCATGGAGGAGAAAAATATGATGAATAAATCCACTGAGTATGAGATAGAACTTGTCTAAGTGCATATCAAATACTTTGATACTATCATTTTCTGCTTAAATAGATAACATACGGATTGATCATATTTTACAATATCAAAACCATTATCATTACAATAACACCTTGAATTACAATAACACTTATGCAAATTTATGCAACTATGTGCAACTATGCAACTTTATGCAACTATGCAACTTATGAAACTCTATGCAACTATGTGAAACTATGCAATTTATGCAACTTTATGCAACTTTATGCAACTCGACTTTTACAACTTGAGTTTAACAACTCATTCAACTTGACTCTTATACATGGAAATTTGAATTTCTTCATGGTGGATAGTTGTGTTACACGTGCCAATGCACTAGATCAATACATTTACATCATTTCAATATCATGAAGATTGTTTATTTCTATCTCCTAGGAATTTTACGTTCAACCTAACTTTTGCTTGAGACTTGACTTGAGACATCGGTTACAACTCACCCTTGACTTGGAAATGCATGAAAACTAACTTATCATGCACATGACATAAATGCAACATGCAACTATGCAACTTTATGCAACTTTTTTCAACTATGCAACTTATGTAACTTTATGCAACTTTATGCAACTTATGCAACTTTATGAAACTATGTGCAACTATGCAACTTTATCCAACTATGCAAATTATGAAACTTGTTGGGGAGAGATGTTCCACACATACACATGACCTTTTCCTTTGTTAATATGAATTCCTAACACATTCATTAATTGATCCAATACTAGCTTAAATATCTCAACTATTATTGTTGATGTTCTCCACATGACTAAGGTATCATCAACAAAATGCGAACAATTTATTTCTTTAAATTAAATGATCTCTAAAATAAGACTTAAATTGATAATGCTTCTTCAACATCATCCATCAAGCATCTTTCTTGGCCATGTACCTCCACAAATTGGCTTAAATCCTTTTCCCAAATGGATCCCATTATTTCAACTTTTGAATAAACAAGCCAATCCTTCCAAATTTTTTTCTTACCAATGCCATCTACCATAGTCCCTTTTGTTTTTCTTGTTGGAATTTGAATAGCCCATGATTGTTACAATGAATTTCTTTTTTCCATTTCTCCTCACAAAAATAACAAAAAAAAAAACTAAATTCCCTCGATAATCTCTGATTGAGGGTTACACACAATACTTCCTTGCTCAATTGTGGTGCATAGATCTATGTAAAAACATAAATCAAATCTTGTAGTCACAATATGATTAATGAAGAAAGATTAAATAAAGAGTAATATTCTTGAAAGGATGATGGATGGGTGGGTGTATACAAGGGTTTGTAAGTAGTGAATTTTGGTTACACACCGAGGAGAAAGATGAGATGAGGTATTCATGGGAGAGAGGAGTTATTAATGAATCATATTTTTGAATCAAGAGATTGTTGTCGCCTTCTACAAATGTTTGTTAACTATTTATGTCATTCAATGGAGTAGTGCAGGTACAACCAAACATGTATTTGTCATATTTTTCCTCCTCGAGTGAGGGAATTTTAGGAATACTAGAGGATATTGAGGCATCTAGTAGGCCTAAAAGAGGGAGATAAAATAGATGTCAAAATATTAGAAGAAAATTCCATAAACTAATGTAATTTTTTCTTGTGGAAGGGGTTCTTATGATGATGGAAGCATAGGCAACATTGAGGTTCCCTTTAGGTACAAAAATCTAGTGAAACAATGGTTACCCAAGGATCTTCCTTGTCTAAACACAGATTTTTGTGAACGAGAGGATATTTCAAATTACACCATCATCATTACACAGTTTGGGGTTGTTTTGCATGGATGGCATAAAGGTGGGTTACGAAAGATGTACTGAATTGATGGAGTATGTCAAACCCTGCTACAATTACAAAGATTGGATGCGACTGGTCCAATATACACGTAGTATACACATATATGGAGTTTCTGCAAATTATTTACAGCTAAAAGAAAATAATCAAAATAAAGGATTGAGTATGTACATTGACGGAAGGCCAAAAGAATCAGGGAATATTGCAGGGTTCATAAACATTACACAACCTAGGTCTACAAATAAACAACCCAATTGCATATTTGAGGGGTGTGACAGAAACTGTGTTTTCATGTGTTCCATAAAAACAATAGCTTCATGGGAAGAGTTGTTGATCAATTACAATTTGAATTGAATAGATACAAATATTGTTACTATGGGAGTGGTAAATATAACATTTCACCAAACCTATAATTAATGAATCTAATAACTTATGTTTTTGTTGATCAATGTTTTTTGTTAATATTTCATGTCTAAATAAGCAATATAAGGAATATGTTTCATTAAATGACACCATCCTCTAGGCAACATGTATACCTCATTTTTAATTATGTTTTTTCAAGAGTCTATTGGTTTCAATATTTTTGTTGCAGGTTGTTGATTGGGGAAAGTCCCCGATGGATGAGATGAAGCCATCGTCGAGGAAACATGTATACCCCATTGTAAATTGTAAAAATTAAATATAAGCAATGTGTTTTTAAATTATGTTTTTTCGAGAATCTATTGGTTTCATTTAGATATTAATGTTTTCAATATTTTTGTAGCAAGTTGCACCTAACTGGAGCAAGTCCTTGATAGATCAGAGGACACCATCCTCGGCCTAGCCGGTATAACCCATATTAATTGTACAAATTAAATATGTTGTATTATTACGTTTTTTTGACGAGTCTATTGGTTTAATATATTTCTATATTGTTTTTTTTTCGATATTAATGTTTTCTATATTTCTGTTGTAGGCTACGTATCCATTAGCATATAAATACATAGAAATGGATGTGGATGAGATAATGTGTGATGATGAAATCACATCATTGCTTAACCCATTTCAGACATTAAATAAGTTAGTAAAAAAATAAATGCATAAATCCTTCATTTGGCATTCATTCGGCCACAAACGCAGAAGATTAGAGAAAATATTGATCATTTGATGATGAGAGCTCAGTCATTGAATGTAAGTTGTGTGATATTTTATTATAAGATGAATTCATTTATTGTTTTATATTTTATACTCGTATATGTCATGAACTAAAATATGGTTTGTTTTTATAGGAGTATTTGTGTCCACATAATCCTAGTGAGGGGCCTGCTGCTACTATTGATGCTATTGATGAGTCTTCACATAACATGCATCTAACCCCAAGTTCATCTGAAAATGTGTCATTTTTGTTGATTGAATATTCAGAAACACATAGAAGGGCACACTAGAGGGAGGATGTGGGTGCACCCTCTACTGTTCGATGCACGACAAATCATGTAGAACAAGGTCAGGGGGTCGATGCATCAGAGAGTAGTATTGATATTGCTCAAGAAAATTTCATGTATCTTCCCATTTTATTAGCACGAGAACAATACATACCACATTTTTGGTGGACGGAAATCTCGTTCACGTAAAGATAGAGAAGATCCCATATATTAATGGAAATGTTTTAACTATTATATATAATCTGATTGAAATTTACTCATAGATCATTCTTTTTAATTAATGATGACATGATTGTTTTGCAGGAAATGATGTTTTTTTAAACATCTAAATGATTGGTCACTGGAGGTATTTGGGCCCACCATTCGCATAGGGTGGGATAAACATAGAAAAAAATTAATATATGAACTAATTAACCACTTGATTGGGATGTTCGGTGTTGAGACCTTCAAACGAGCAGAGGTCCTCATGAAATCCAACCAACATATGAATATTTTGAGGGGCCAGTATAGTGTTCGTATAGAAACAAACACTAGGTATTATCGCCCTCCAATGATTCCAATAAGGGAGTGGAAAGCCCTACTGGATGATGGAAAAGAGAGGGATTTAAGAAAATAGGGAAAGCTACCACTGGGCACAAGAAGGTATGCAATACTTTGAACAATGTAATTATATGTTTATTACTCTTTATGTTTACATGAAATTTGTAACATCTAATGTATTTCAAACTTTTCATAGGATTCCAGACACATCAAAGGAAACAAGGGATAGTCTAGAAAAGCATGGCCAACACAAGCTTGGGCTGGGTGGTTATTCGAATCTGGTGGCACGAATTGTAAGTATCAATAACTAAAATATTGTATCCAATAATAAATTACATATAAATTTGTTTTTATTTCACCATAAAAGATAAATTGATGATCTTATGCAAAATTGCATGCCGATCGGTTCAACGAAGTGCCAATGGAGGAAAACTTGAGGCTTAGCTTCTAGCATGGCTTTGCAGTTGTTGTTGAACAAAAAATCTTGGGAGTTGGGCCAACACAGTCTTCCAGTGATCCACCCTGCACGCAGGTAAACAAAATCAACAAAGTTTTTTTAATATTGATTACTTGTGCAATCTATTCATTATTAATTTTGGCCATAAAATATTGAGCTTCTTTGTTTTAAGAATGAAAGCCACAATACACATAATGCCCAGGATGGAGAATGCCCAACCATTGAAGTTCATGTTGTATAAGATGATCATGCAGAGGGTCATCATGTACAAGATGATTAGGAAACTAGACTGTAATACCCCAAGGTTGAGCCCCTGCTGAATTGTAATGATGTTTATAGACTGGTGAGCCAAGTGTTTATAAGTTGGGAGGCTTATGTGTTTATTAGGATGAAGAGCCTAGACACTAAAGGTGAGGGAGAATTATTTTGTATATGTAAATACTCACATCATTAATATAATTACATCGCTGCATGTAGACCAACCACGAAGAAATATTTATGGGGGACTAAGTTCCACTGGGTAGGGAAAGGGATGGGGCTGAGAGGATGGGAAAAAGGGCTAAGCTAGAGGGCTTATTTCCAAGGGAATATTATAATATATTTTCCTAAAAGACTAAGGTTTGGGGAAATAACCCATGTTATCCTAAGTTATTTTTGGGAGAGGAATGAACTCCAAGTGGAGAGGAACGAGCTCCCAAGAGAGCCATGTGTCAACCTGGGAACATGTAGTTTTATGGGGGAACATATGTCATTGTGGGGGTTTGCTCTCCATTCTTTCCATGATCCCCACTCACGCAAAAACTTAGATTGATCATTCATGCAACAAACCATTTCCTCCATCGTGGACCTATACAACCTATGAAACTTGCAAACCCATGAAGCTAACTCGTTTTCCTATGAGACACAACATGAATACAATGTTCTTGAGCCATATCACACCCTAACCATTTTTATATTTCTACCCACGTTTTTCTATGAACTGGTGTGGCTTGTTTTCATTACCAGAACCCATACCTGATTTTTCTACTATGGTTACCCGTTTGACTTAGGAGTTGGACAAAAGAAACAGTTTTCAGGCCTTTGGTTTTGAAGAGGTGGGTTGTCAGACTCGTGGATTGAAGACATAGGTTTTCAGGCCTATGCGAAACTCTCTCTAGGTGAGAGAGATTGTTGGGGAAGTGATTTCTCCTAGAGAGAGTCCAACAATAGCTACAAAGCTCTGAGAATTTCTGATACAACCTGTTGCTAAAGCCCTTGAAGGGAAGTGGAGCAACCAATGGACTATGGAACAATGAAGGTGCATATTCCCGGGGTGGGAGAGGCATGTGGGGAATGAGAGTCTATGAGCGGTGGGCGTAAGTAGGCTCCTGGGAGGGAATCCTTCCTGTTGCATTGTGCAACTTTCCATAGACTCAACCTAGCATAGGATTCCCTTTACCCTGGGTGGAGTTTAGTCCCGGATCGGGGGTGACCACTGCTGATAGCTTAGAGTAGTGTGTTCTAAGGCAGAGAGGTTCGTGGAAGGTCTGCACGTAAGTGATGACTTTCATAAAAAGATAAGTACCATTTCTATGATTATTTGTATGCTGTGTATCCTGTACATGTCTTTATATTTATAAGAATGGCATGTGTTGCTGCATGTATATTTTACTGTGATTTCCACATTTAATTTTTATATTAGTAGAATTCATATTAGTTGTTTAAGTTTATATGTATGATGTTCCGCAAAGAGCTATTTCTGCCATAGCCCAGCAGGTCTATGCCTAGGTATGGGCAATTTCATTATCAGAACATAGTGAGATTTTTTTTTTTGTATTTATTTCAAGTGACATTGCCCAACAGAGGTCTAGGGGTGTTACAAATTGGTATCAGAGCTTTTGAAGTAGCATGTTCCTGTCTTGGCAGCCCGAGGACGTTACAAAATGGTATCAGAGCTTGAACATAGCAATTTCTTTTGAAGTAGCATGTCCCCAACTTGGTAGCCTGGGGACATTACATAGAAAAGGAGATGAAGTACATGATGTGGCCTCGTTATGTAAAGAGTACCACTCTAATGTTGTTTTTATTAATGAAATACTTGTAATGATATAAATAAAACATATCAATTTAACATTTCTTCATTATTGTAGTAGATCCTAGCACCTTACATCAACATATTCCACGTCATGAGCACACAACCTGAAAAACAATAAGATAAGTTGCAGAGGTGACCATAAGAACTGATAAAGATACTGTAGAAGATGATCACTTGATTTCTGAATTTGTGAAAAGAAAAAACCCAAAAAATAAGTGATTGTAATAACATTATGACATATCATTTTTGATAATATAAACTAATGTCATGAAATATTTTTTTCCTATGAATGAATGAAAGAATGTTATAAGTACTTAATGAATGAATGTTTAATGTTTCTTTATGACGAAAAACACATATTTGCACATAAATTCATTTATTTTCAAGTACATGCATTGGGTATGGGGAATTGAGAGTGATGCGAGGGGGGGAAGGGGGGGGGGCATATGAGCTTCCACCTTCATGTGGTTGGCCCTGTTCAATAGATAATATTAAACTATTCTCGAAACAAAGAGAAGCTTAATAAGGTAATGTTCTTTATTCTTATGTATTATATATTCGTGTAAATTTTGAAATGCATGTCTATTTATTAAATTATTTATCATAAATTTAACATTTCATGGTTCGTTGATTTCTACAGGACTTCACACTAGGAATTGCAACTGATCACTAGCCTATATGGAGAGGCTACATCAATTGAACAAAAAGGTACATAAATAATACTCATGAATATGTCTTTTTATATGTTGTTTTATTTATTTACCTTTCATGTGCATGGTAGTGCTTTACTTCATTTATTATACGTCATTTATTTCATTCATTCATGACTGTATGCATCTTTACCCTAAAAAAACTAATCCTCACTTTACCCTACCAACCCCTACCTTGCCTTTCTCTCACCTTCCAACCCTAACTTGACATAACCTATATTGATCATCTTACATACCCTATATTTTCTTACCCTACCAACCCAACCTAACCTAGCCTACCCTTAGTCTAACTAAACCTAAATTAACTATGTAGTATAGTTTACCCCATGGGCACCATTTATGGAGTGTACCATCTCATGCCAATAGGGAAGCTTACATGGAACCAATATTGTTGGTTGATTGTTTGTTTTGAAACCCATTTTTAACCTCAAAATTCGTCTAATGTAAGTGATTCAAAGAAATAACATTTTGCTTACAGATTAGGGAAACCTTTTTACTTTACATCCTTTAATGATAAAAATAAATTGGCACCTTGTAGTGGTGAAACATTCATAGAGCAGGGACAAAAGAGTTGTTGGCCCTAATCTTTTGTGCTACTTCACAAGGTGCTATGACATTATCTTCTCAATAAAACTCGATAAGTTGGATACAAAGAAAACTAAAGATCTCACATCACAAGGGGATATGAAATTATCTTCTCAATAAAAATCTATAGGTTGGGTTCAAAGAAAACTAAATATCTCATGTACATTCATTTGAATCTCCACTTGATCTCCATAAGGTAAGAAGAGAATCATTTAGGGACTTCTAAGGATTGGGTTGTGTATCATAATAATCTTGTCTTGGACACTATTTTGCCCAATTTTGATTTGTGTGAAGGTTATTCTTCATTTGAAGTAGAGGATTCTTCGGGTTTGACCCCACAAGGAACTTCCAATTCCTCTCACACACCTAAGAGAAATTTTATATGTTGATGTACAACTTGATGATCATTTTTTTAGAGAAATAAATTTCCCTCATCCTCCCATGTATTAAGTGTTCATAACAAGGACATTAGTACCTTGCCAATGCCCAATGAATTCTCCCCTCTTCCTTAATATATGTTATATATATATATATATAACATATATTAAATATGTTATATAATATATAACATATAACATATATAATGTATATAAAATATGATATATATATTATATAACATATAACATATATAATGTATATAACATATGCTATATATTATATAACATATATAATATATGTTTTTTCCAAAGGAAAAACATGTAAATTTTATTAAAGAGTATAAAATTTACATTTTGAAGAATGCATGTAAAGACATGCATTTAATCCTGAAAATCTCTCTACTACCAAGACTGGCAACTGAACTCATATATACTCAGTTCACAAAAGAGTGCCTTTTTCTAATCTTTCTGAACAAAAAAGTATGGTTCTAAAAATTGGAAATCATAAAGGTCAACATCATATAAACTGTATCAACTATATAAAATTATGAATATGCCTCATGGGGGCCCCTCCCAAACATGTTGAAAGTCTGTAACCTGTCCAAATGATTGTATTCTAACTATAGACAAAAAGAGAAAAAAATTAGGCATTGGATCTTGGCTGACCCATTTGTTCTATAAAAGGTATGTGATAATGTTCATAGCTCTGCCCATCCAAGAAATCTATGATGTTCCCCTTCTTGAGAGCCATAAGAGTTCCCTCTTTAGATAAGGTGTTTTCTCTGGCATTCCTTTCCCTGTAGACATGTTTGAATGACATATTTGTAAATATATTTTTAGTTAAAATGACTTCTTCAAGGATATAAGTAAGATTTATGTTATGACACATTTGAGTTTTCCTCAACAAATTGATGACCACCATTGAATCTCCAAGGATATGGAGGCTTAACATCCCCTTTTCCCTAGAAAAACTGATCAAGATATTTAAGGCCATAAGTTCTGCACAATTATTTGTTCCTTGTTGATCCAGGTGGATATTGGTGGCCACCCACCTATTCCAACGGTCTCCTCTTGTCAGTTTTTAGTTCAACACGTTCTTCTTTACTTCTTTGTAACTGTGGGTTCTACCCTTCCAGGGATTTTCTGAAGCCCTACACATCTTTCGGGTGGATACTGGTGGCCTCCCACCTAGTCCAACTTTATTATTTTGTATGAATTCATGTGATCACATCTTGTTGTACTTCCAGGGCCATTTTGGGGCCCTAAACAATGTTATTTTGGTGTGCCACAGTCAAACTATAGACAGAGTCAGAGTTTGATGGCATAATGCATAGTTATCTACAATACCTTTCCAATGAACTATCACGTTCCTAAAATAGAGATTGTATGCAAAAGTTACGACCCCAAGAAGTTAATGTACTAACTTACCCAAAGGGGCCCACAGGACTTTTGGCGTTTCATCTCCTAGGGTTATGTTTTTGGATGTCTAGGGTTTTGAAATTCATGTTTAACACAAAAGGCCTTCAGAGCCTCATTGTAATAATCTTCTTGGGAATGAGCGTAGCCGTCACATCTCTTCTCAGAGATAAAGCTACCACCATTCTAGCGAGTCTTGCACTCTGTATTTTTATAGTCTCCTTACAATTATTTCATTAATAGAAATCAATTATTGTTGTATTTCTCAGTTTCTGGAAATTTTCATGAGTATTTCATTGTAATTTCTCTGCTTTCATTTCGTTCTGAACATTCCAGATCAGTGGTATCAAAGCAAGCTTCTCTTGAATTTTTTTCAGCGCATGTCCTCGACGACGTTCGAGTATAGCCAATTGGGTATCGAGTTTGTCTCTCTTGAGGAAAATTAGTCTCGCACGCCCAAGAAACCCTCGATGGAGGCATAAAATAAAAATGGTGGAGTAGAAGATTCTATTAACTTATTGCTTGAGAAAGCTCTCGTGGGACAGAGGAACGAAATGATGGAGAATTTTTCACACATTCTTCAATTCTTGTCGATAGAAACATGCACATATTCATCAAGCGACCATTTTGGAGGAACCTCTCCCTTCAAGGTACAATTTAATTTTTATATTTCCATATTTGAAGGTCAGATAGATGCGGATGCCCTACAAAAATGGTTAAAAATATTAGAAGGTTATTTCTATGTTCAAAAATTTTTCCGATAGGGAAAGTATCACCTTCGCACTCCTTAAGGCTCTCCCCCATGTCAAACATTGGTGGGAAACTTACAGGGAGAAAAGTTCCACAGAGGAATCTGGAATATATGGGGCCGAGCCCACTTGGGGATTTTTTGTGGATGCGGCCAAAGAACAATACTATCCTGTTGATAACTATGAATACCAGTACATGATATGGACCACACTACAACAAGAGAAGAGCCAAACAGTGCCAGAGTTCACAAATGCTTTCCATATCTTTCACACCAAGATGGGTATCAAAGACTCCGAGTGACATCTAGTTTCAAAATACTGTGGGGATCTGTATAGGTACATCCAAAACAAAATGGATTTACTAAACATCTCATCATTAGGATCTTCCAATCGATATGCTGTCAAAATCGAATAGAAATTTAGGCACTACAACAAATGGGAATTCAGGTCTACAAATCTGTGACAACCAAAGCATGGTAAGGATGACCCTAACCAACAACCTCTAGACAACCTATCCAAGACACAAGACAAAAAGGGTAAAGTAAAGACGAAGAATGACACTAGGAAGTGGTGTGACTTCCACAAAATCCCCTGGCACAACATCAATGAATGTCGCTCGAAACAATCATTGGTGGTCGAGGTCAAAGACACGGAGCCAAACCATAATTCAAAATTCAATCTAGAAAATATTGAAAATAGATAGATCATCGACGCATACCCTACTGCTACTGTCACAACCATAACAATTCATATAGAAGAACCAGTAGATCCTGAAGAGGGGGAGCGCCTCTTCCATTCATAGATGTGGGTGAAGGGGACCCCATTGCATTTCATTGTTGATAACGACAACTGGAATAACCTCATCTCATCTAAGGTCATCAAATAGCTGGGGTTGTCGAAAACACCACACCCACAAACATACAACATTGGGTGGCTTCACCAAAGACAAGATCTTCACGTCAGCCAACAATGTCACCTGTCCTATGGCATCCATCCCTTCAAGGATGAGATAGTGTGTGATATTTACCCACTTGATGTGTTTGATGTTGTTTTGGGCCAACCATATATGTGGAAACGACATGTTGTCTATGATTCTAGACCCCGTAGTGTCATTATTACTCTGGGAGGTCATCTCTACAGGATACCCGAGATAGTTCTGACCACTGCTCCACCAAAACAACACCGCAAGGTAATCTCTCATACTAAAAAAATCATCCTCTTCATAGTTTGTTCAAAGGATGCACAGAAGACCACTACAACGACTACAACTTCAACACTTTATATCCAACAAAGAGAGATTGTTGAAGAGACAGAAGATATTGTTTCTTCACCTACAATGGCACCTACACAATGCCCCATCCAACCCAGAGACAAAAGGTTGGTGGAACAAATTCAACCCCTCCAACAAAAGGTTTGTGAGAGTCTTCCACAAGACAAGAAGCACAACTTCTCCAATAAGGCACGCAACTCACAAAGCTTTAGATTAAAAAAATGATTTCCCCTCTTCTTTGGGCACTCAACGTAATGGGGACGATTGCTTCCTAAGGGGGGAGAATTGATCTAGGTGGATATTGGTGGCCACCCACTTGTTCCAAATGGCTCCTCTTGTCAGTTTTTAATTCAACACGTTCTTCTGTAATTCTTTGTAATTGTGGATTCTACCCTTCTCAGGATTGTTTGAAGCCCTACACATCTTCCTGGTGGATACCGGTGGCCTCCCACCTAATCCAATTGGCATATTTTGTATGTATTGATGTCAACACATCTTGATGTACTTCTAGGGCCATTTTGGGGCCCTAAACAATGTTATTTTGGCGTGCCATAGTAAAACTATAGACAAAGTCATATTTTGATGACATAGTGCATATTTCTCTAAAATACCTTTCCAACGGGCTATCACGCACCTAAATCAAAGATCGTATGCAAAAGTTACGACCCTATGAAGTTATTGTACTAACTTACCCAAACGGGGCCCGCATGACTTTTGGCATTTCATCTCCTAGGGTTAGGTTTTTGGATGTCTAGGGTTTTGGAATTCATGTTTAACATAAAAAAGGCTTTTAGAGCCTCATTATAATCATCTTCTTGTGAATGAGCGTAGTCGTCACATCTCTTCTCAAAGATAAAGTTGCCACCATTCTAGCAAGTCTTTCACTCTGTATTTTTACAATTTCCTTACAATTATTTCATTAATAGAAATCAAGTATTGTTGTATTTATCTGCTTTTGGCAATTTTCATGAGTATTTCATTGTAATTTCTCCACTTTCATTTCATTCCGAACATAATCCAGATCACCTATCCTAAACCCCACTTTAACTTATAGAAATGATATGGGGAGAGGTGAAGGACATCCCCTCCCCCACATTAATATATGTCATCTTGGGAAGCACCATCAAAGAAATCCTAGGGTCTTGTGATATTTATCTATTCCTCCAGTACCTTCCTGGGGGGGGGGCATCTTTCTCTTGTGGAAAATGTGCAAGGATAGATAGGATTTTAGCTACAATTATATCGGTAAGCGATTCCTTTTCCTTGATGATAACAGTGTTTCAAGAAAGCCATATTCCCTAGTGAATGAGGAGGGGTAGAGATTTCATATTTTATTTCTATGGTCTTGTACCCAAGTCTTCCAAGCCTCTTTGATAGAGGGCCCATGCTCGAAGCATGTTTGACCCAAAGAATATGAAGCAACTCTCCAAGTTTGTATTGAAAAAGGGAATCACAAGAACAAGTGTGGAGATGTTTCCTCATCCCCCTTATAGAGAGAGCACCAACCCGACCCTTCCAATCCCCTGAATTTTATTATGTCCCACGTAGGTAAATTTTTCCTTAAGAGGCACTACATGAACAATATTTCCTTAAGAGTACAGTTGGATTTCCATATCCCCTTCCACCACCAATCAGGGGCTTGTTGGATGAGATTGTTCATCAGGAAAGAATAACCCTCTTTTGGAGAATATACCTCGAAAGGATTGAGTTGCAAAAGTAGTTCATCTTCTTGATATTTGATTCTGATGTGGAGAAGGCTTGGATTGAAGAATCAAACCCTAGTGCATGAGAGGGAGGCCCTAGAATGCCCAACAACTTCCATTCTTTGCTCCAACAACTTGGAAAAAGTGTAAAAATGTAACACCCTGTTTCCCCCAGATTGTAAATATAACTGGACTGGCCAAGGACTATGGAAAACTCATAAGTATGAATATGTGATGTAAATGGACCTGCAGGAAGAGGTCAATGAATGTGAATAATATTTTGAATTTATTGCAGGACTGCTGAGAGGGGATGTGTAGAAAAGAGACCACGATGGTGGTGGAAGGCTCCTAAAAAGGTGGCATTAACTTCCACCCTGAATGAATACCGTATTTGGAATCCACTGGCCCGGAGAACCAAAAGCGGCTCGCTAGCCCCCAAATTTAATGTCTCGCAGGCTGGTAGGCGGGCGGCTTGATAAGGGATGGGATGGTGAATCGCCCATCCGTAGAGCCGTCAGGCCTGATCGGTACGAGGGTAATTGTGCCACACGCAACCTCGCGAGAGGATAAGGTGTATGGCAGAAGTGATGGAAGGGGGCAGACGCGAGGGGAACTCTAGCAGTTTTTATGCAGAGTGAGTGATAGCAGAGAGGAAGGATTGAAACCTTCACTCCTGGTTACTGGCAGACAGAGAGACGCAGTCTCAGAACATCGTGGTCTTAGTTCGGGAGTGGCTAGTGGTAAATCCGTTGGGAGTCACTGAGCCTACGGTTGGGTGGAAACGAGCACCCCTCTCAGCAGTTGCACCCATTTCTGAAGTCACTTTTGATAAGTGTTTTGTTCACCTATTGCCTCTTGAAATTCATAGAATGATACATATATGTATATGCTCATAAGACTTGTGAAATTGTAAATGCTTCCTGTGTAAGAATGTCTGTGCAGTGTTTTGATAATTATTAATAGGCATATGCTTATAATAGAGGAAGCCATGCATGACTTACATTGATAAAATGAATCTATTTATGCCTAGGATGAATGAGGTTAGGTTTTCATCCAGTTCTCGGAAAATTGTTTCCCTTCACCCATATCTAGGAAATCCCCGGAACAGATCTCTTCACAGAGATTTCCTCCCTAGAAGGGTTCGCAAAGGACCTATAAAAGGGACTTGAACGCACAAGTCTTAACAACCCTGTATAAAGAGGAATGACCCTCTTAAATCCCGAAGTAGCAGCTTAGGGATAAGTATTAATCAACGGATGAGATCCTGTTGGAGAGTCTACGGTCATTTCATGATCATTGAATCGAGGGAATAAATGAGGGCGTTAAGTGCCCTAGGCCCTTTTTCCTCTATCTTCGTGAATAGAGAAGAAATTTGAATCGTAGACCCCCAGGCTCCATGAGAGCATCTAGACCATTGATTTTTCCACGTCCAAAGATCAGTAGAAAAGGGCGTGGCATCGGGACCGATCCGAATCGTCAGATTTGAACTAGGAATCCTGACAGTCGTTAGATATTTAGGGAGATAGACGAGGGTTAAGCCTCATGAATAGGAGCAACATGGATCAGAGACGTACATTATTTGGGACACGTGTCAGGAGATCCCGAAAGTCGGGGATCGGGAAATCGGAGTATCTGAGCACAAATAAATCTTGTCATACAGAATCGCGATCCGTGATTTACTAACAAGATTAGAACCGTCCATTAGGTGGAACACGTGTCAACAAATCCCGAAGAATCAGAGTTTTCAAAGGTGTGAAACCCTTGCAGTTGGGAATCGCGATACGAGAAATCTCAACAAGGATCTAGACCGTCAGATGGCAGAGGACACGTGGC
>ML780697.1:527689-556994 GCA_009831015.1 Picea engelmannii | reverse complement strand
TACTTACAGCCATGACCAAGCCGTTCCATCTTTCTGGCAATGAGCACAAGATTAGAAGAGCACTAACCTCATCATCAAAGTCCACTTTTACAGAACTTAGTTGATTAGTAACCGTATTAAATTCATTTAAATGATCTGCAACAAACCCACCTTCTGACATCTTGATATTAAATAATCTCTTCATTAGAAATACCTTATTAGACGCCGAGGGTTTTTCATACAGTTTAGCCAATGCGTCCATAAGATCCTTCATTGTCTTTTCTTTCAAAATATTGAAAGCCACCGACGCTGCCAAGCTCAATCGTATCGTTCCTAGAACCTTTCTGTCAAGAATCTCCCATTATTCGTCCTTCATGGCCATCAAATTCTTTGCTACTCCACCTAATGGTAGGAATAGATCCTTCTGATATAAATAATATTCCATCTGCATCTTCCATAACTAGTAGTTTTGGCCGTTAAATTTATCAACCCTAAACTTTCCATCTTCCGACATTGCTCCCACTCGAACCAGGAACCCTCTTTTCCTATGAGTTACCTTTCGTTCTGATACCAGTTGTTAGAAAAACGGGACTGCGAAGCAATAAAATAAAATAAATGAGGAAACAAAACACAGAAGATACACAATACAATAGAGACACAAATTTACATGGTTAACCCAATGTGGTCTACGCACACTAAAGAAATTTCCAGGTCCTTCCTTTATTATTATCCAACAAATGAAGGGATACAACCTACATCAAAACCCACTGTAACTTTCGCTTCTTTCTCTCACAGTCTCCTCTCTCAGAATACAATACTCGCCATAATGCATAGCCACAATACATTTCCCTCATAACAGAGGGTTGCCTTCAAGGAAAAAAACCCTAACATAATTTCTATCGTTAGATCTGCGACCTTATAATGAGCGGTCCAAATTTACAATGAAATTACAATATACATTTACAAGGCAATTTTTCCTTCGGGGGTCTGCTTGCCTCCGAACCCCCCAGCTGGGAGGATAGCCCCCCCAGACCCCGCAGAGGGGGTACCCCCCCTCTGCACTCCCCCGTGTGGAAGAGTGTACATACTTCTGGGGTGTAAAGTCTTCATGGGGTATAAACACGGCTGAAATCAAGGACCTCTGAATCAATAAGATAATCAGGATCCACAACCAACAGTTGCTTGCTAGTTTGATTTGCAAAAAAATTGTTTTCTTTGATACATTAAAGAAAATTTTCATTTCAAAAAACAAAAAGTGTGTTAGGGTGAAGCTTTTGAGTGTTTAAAGAAAAAAAAATGCATTGGCATAATAAGTGTTTGAATATCTTTTTCATTTGTTTGTATTGTCTTGAGTGGTTGATCGAGAGAGTATGAGGTTGTCTTGTTGATTGTAAAATATGAAAAAGAAAAAAATATATCTTCCCTTCCTTAGATAGGGTTCATCGAACATAAAAGATGCATGTCTTGCATACATAATTTTCTTTCTTTGGATTGTAAAAGAGTATTAACATCATTGAAGTTGCATCAGTTCCCTTGAGTAATAAACAACCATACGAAAAATCACTTAATCTAAAATCTATTAGACCTTTTTCTTTCTAGCAAACCAACATTATACTAGGATTTAGGGCCTTGGTGCAGGGTTGGAGAATAAATTCTCCAAGGACATAAAACTAAACCTAGAATTCACCAGTGAGAGCATAAACCCATTGTCACAACATGTGTCATGGGAATTTCCTCTAACACATGAGTTAAACATGAGGTCACATTGGGGAAAGTGTGGTGATATACCCTCTCTTCTTGTCTTGTTGTTTTCTAGATTGCAGAGGTTTCATAAGTGTTTCTCCTCTTTGAGAGGTAATGCTTCTTGAAGCTTTGGGCTTAGTTTCCCTACCCATATGTGTGGTTCGACCTTCGACTATTCACCCAGTCAATTGTTGTGAGGTGGTAACCATAGTGGCCTTTTCTAGGTAGATACATAGGTGATTGTGGGTGGGAAGTGTCTGTGGTACTTGGGGTAGACGTAGAAACTATGTTTCAGTTCCCTTAGAAGGTACCCACCTTAATAAAGGGTACTTACACTAGTAAGGTTTGTTATGTGTGGGTTACCATTTGCTAGCCAAACTTTTGGGGACTTGACATCCACTAGATGGTTGGTTTTTGGAAGGCCCCCTTATCCATTGGTTTGTCTGTTGAAGTCTATATTTGATAGGGGTGTGCTCTATGGTGAATTTTGTGTCTAGTTGACCATAGGTATCATATACCCTTCACTCATTTGGGTGAATATCCCTTTCATTGTTTTGTTCTCGTTTTTTAGCAATCCTCATATAATGTTTAGCATGAGTGGTTTATCCAGTATGGGAGGACCTATTCCTTCATCATCTAGGGTTGCAGGAGGATTCTCCTTAACTCCCCCCTTACCATCCATTAGTGGGATAGTTTCTTCCACTACCATGCCTAGTACATCCAGTTGTTCCATTTGGGGTATGTCTCCAGTTACATCCTTTCCTTCCATGGATATACCAAACATTAGTACACCTATTGCATCATCGCAAATTCCTACATACAGATTTGTTTCTAGTGGGGGGAAAGGTCTTGGTTTAACAATGGAAATGGATTCCCATATATCTCCAGTAACCCTATGGGTATCTCGATGATACCAAATGCTATTTTCTCATTTAGTTCAAATTTTAACCCTAGGTCTAGTCCTACCCCTATTATTTTTCATAATGTTGGGGAAATTTATCTCTTTATGGGAACCAATGTCCTTAGGAAAATTTATATGGGGGGATCAGTGATGTGATTCCCCACCAATACTCACTTTGAAATGGCTATTGATCATGTACCCAGAAATTGTTTTGTGACTACCAACCAAGGGACCCCTTCCCATGGGGAATCTCGTGATTTTCCTTCCTTTGAAAATGTTGGTTCCCCTTTGATGCCCATATTGAATATCCATGTATTATCTATGGGGATAACAATTTGTTTGATGTCCACTTTGAGTGTTCCCAATGCTCCTAAATCTTCTTTACCATTAAAATATGTTCCTCCTCCTTCTGCCTCTTATGGTAAAATTTCATATTCTAGTAACTAGAAGTATAAAAGGAATAAAAAGAGGAAGGATAAGAATAAGTGAAGATAAAGGGAGAACTCACCAGCCACTATAATTTATGTTGGAGACATGCCACCATTCCCTTCTAGTCATACCAGAGAAGAGAAACTAGCCACTACAAGTCATGTTGGAAGCAACACACCAATCATTGCAATTCATACCAGTGATAAGAAACCGGCCACTACAAGTCATGTTGGGGGAAAGCAACTAGACATTACCAAGCATGCTAGGGGAATTGATATTCCCGAGAAACCTATATGAGAAAGATGCAAGCCTAAGTTCCCTTGTAAAATTTACAAGGGAGATCACCTTACTCATTTATGTCCTCTTATTCCAGAGATAAAAATATTATGGTCTCAGTCTAAAATATTTTCTACTCTAGAACCACCTTTGGTTTCTTAGCAACGTACTCAACCTTTGGTTTGATGAAGTGGTTTTTTCTATGAAATCTTCATCCAATCCTAATATTCCTTTGGGGAGTGATGTCTCTACCACTCATGTTTTCTTCACTTCCAGTTTAAAACCATTTGAACAAGGGGGCATCCCACTTGCCTCTATCATGCTCCCTCCAAGTCATAGGAGTTTTTCCTTTGATTGGAATAGTTTTGTTGAGCCTTGCCTTCCTTCTTTTACGCCCTTCAAATAAGGGTTGAATGTTATTCAAAATACATCTACCAATGTATATTAGGTGAAGGAGCCTCTACAAGAATTTTATTCTCCTCGGCTTAGCAAGCCATAGGTTCTCCCAAGCTTGTGCCAGCCCCTAGTCAACTGTTGGATTTTGATAGAAGACCCAGTGAATCTTTGGGGATACTTCCTTAGTTTCCTATCACATTAGGTGGGAAGACGGTTATGTTCGATATGATAGTGGTGAATGTTCCATTAGACTTCAATATGTTTCTTGGGCATGATTATGTATATGATATGAATGTTGTGGTGTCTAGACTCTTTCGAGTTATGCATTTTCCTCACAATGGAAGCATTGTCACCATATATAAACTTTCATCTAAAAATCACCATTATCATTCAAATTTAGACCATGCTACCCCATTTTATGTTCCTATTATTTAGGTGGACTCTACCTCACCGTGGGTGAATTATGTGGCATCATATCCTAAGTATTTAGTTGCTTCTGAGAAAGAGATTTTACGCTCATGTTTACCTTTTTGGGACAAGGTCATAGCATTTGATCATGGAATTTAGTTGGTGTCAACTAAATCTAGTAAAAACCTCCATCCTAATATGGAATACGATCAACCTACTCTGCCCATATGAGTTTTTGATTCTGTATGTTCACGTGATTTCCTCAATTTTGAGTTACCTTCATAAGAGACCATCTTGGAAGTTATGACTTCAATAGATAAGATAAAGGAAGATTTGAAGCATCGATCATCTCTTCTTCCTAATTTAGAACCAAAAAGGGTTGACACAATGATTTTCAATCCAGGACTGGGGGAATTTGTTGTGGCATCTAGTGAAATTCCTAGCCTTGACCTATTTTTTCCTCGGATATATTGTTCAAAACTTGCCACTTAATTCCTTGTTCTCAATCACACTGAAGAAGAATGTTTCATACCTCATTTTTGTCTTGATGGGAATCATCAAGAAGTTGACATAGCTCGTGATAATACTCACAATGAGTATCTTCGTATGCGTAATTTTGATTCTATGTGGCATGGCCCCAACATGGTGTGCCACATGATGCCAACAATGACCCATGAGTTCAATGATTATGAAAAGAATCATTGGAATGATCCTAGAAATGAGCTCTACTTTGCATAAACCGTCAGGATGCATAATTCCTTATACACAGGTGTGTGGTGTGAGTGATTTTTTTTGCATATATCATATCCAAAAAATCCAAAAAACATTTTTTTTCTTGAGATTTCACTATGCATTTTAATCGCAAGTCTAGTATTTTTGGATGTGTTTTACAAGACATAGTGACATTTCGTTAATACTTTTTCTATGGAGACATCCATTAAACTTTAGGTACATGTTATAATTGATATAGGGATATGTTTTTCCATGCAACATCATCTTTCATTATTAATCGTCCATTCAGCTACAACAAAGCCTTTGGATGGATCCCATCAGGTTGCAATATTAGCCATTTTGTTTTAACATCATAACTTGAACGAGAGTGCCTACCCTCCACAGAAGCCCTAGTTATCACCCTGATTACCATATAGTGCCCATGTTATTATTCCTTGTAGGCTCAAGAGCCCTCCTATAGACCTTCCATGACTCAAAGTTGAGCATCATTCATCTCTCTTCACCTATATTTTTTCCATATCCAGGGGGGCAGGGTTCCCATCACTTTTATGTTACATTACAATCGCATGTGCATTTTCTTCTCATGTATCGATACCTACTACTACACTGTTATTTTCCTTGATCCTACTTACTGTCATTGCAGTCACTCTTGACCTCTTACTTATGCATTCTCTTTCCTCCATTCTGTGACCCTATTCCCATGGAGAGAACTGTTGCTATGAGTGGAGCTCACTTGTAAGTACCCTGCTACATCCATTTTGCCTAGGTTAGGTCCTTGCACTTGAAACATAGATGCATGATGCTAAGCCATTCATTCTCTCCAGGAGAGAAAAATTTTAACTCTTTTTCATGCTCATTAAATCATGAAAAAGACATGTGATGAGGAAAATTTTAACTCGTTTTGATGCTCATTAAACCATAAAAAAGACACCTCATGAGTATATTTTTACCTCCTTTCAGGCTTGTAAAAACTAAACAAAAAAGACACTATCGAGCACAATTTTATCTCTCTTTCACACTGATATACCATAAAGGAGACACTTAGAAAAAAAGAGTGAGGGGCGGGGGTTGAAATTTATATATATTTATAAAAGAGGTAGTGTCAATTGTGTCTCCCTTGAACATGGAACATGTTTGTGTCATTGTATTACAACTGGGTTATAGCTTGACTAGGAGTTGTATACCATCAGCATGAGTCACATATACTCCTCTGGTTGGTTACTCTTCCAATCATTATGGATAATTCTTCAATGCCTCATGCATTTTTGCACTATATCAATGGTTCTCTTGATTCAATACTACAAAGTCATCATTCAGGTGTGCTATATGTTCAAGGGAAGTTAAGTATGAGCCGGCCATATACTATCTTGTTGACCATCCACATCATCCATCTCTATGTCAATTTCACTTGGTGATACTCTCTCTTCACATCATCTCTTGGTGTATGTTTTATGTTGGTTGATGGGGGATACATTAAGGCCCTCCTTCTATAGATATATTCCTATTGACTTCGATACATTATTTAGGAAAGGGATCTACAAACCAACTAGTACCTTGGAGCTTATAGTCCTTAGTGGTAGGATTCCTCACAATTTATAGTGGATTTACATCATTGACTCATGATCAATTGATTCTAAGATTGTTTGGCATCAAATCCTCTATTCTCACTTGCTAGATTGTACTAGGTACCTTGGGGTCTATTTCCATCATCAGGTAAACTAGGGATTAAGGTATTGACTCCTTTTGTATATTTAGGATTAAGGTAGGGACCTGCAAAAAAAAAAAACAACTTCACTCAATAACTTAATCCCTATTGAATTGACTACTTTAGTCTATTTGCATGTTGGGTCTTTTAATCACCTTCCTAATTTCTCAAGAAGATAGTTAGAAAGGCTGTGCATTTAATTATCAATCCAGGGCTCGTATGGAACTTGCGAACTATCGTGCATTGTATATGCAAGAACAAATATTATTTCTATTTGTTCTAGTCATAGTATCAATAATTACATTCGTGGTCAAAGTATAGACAATTCTCAAGCTATGGAAAGGTTCTACAAAAATCCACACTTGCAGAAATAGAAACACACATTGCAGAAATGAAAGTATACTGATAGGAACGTAAATCACTCAAGAAGTGGTGGAATCCTCTTCTCCCTGATTTCAACCACCTGCACATATTAGTAAAATGATTGCATAATTGAAACTCTAAATTACTTTTGCAGAAATTGAAATTCACACCACACTTGCTGAAAATGAATCACACGTGCTCAAAGAAATTGATTTACTACTTATTGGAAAATAAATTAACTAAGTCCTCAAAATCATAGCCTAATCCTTGCCAAGATGATCCATCTCATTACTCAAACCAACAAATATAGTCATTGCATTAAGCACAGTTATTCAACAATGTAAAAGAATGCAACCCAATCTGAAATGTATTTATTAGAATCAAATAAACAAATGAAATCCAACATGAACACTCGATTCCATAAAAAAATACAACCTTACATGACTAATATAATTACTGGTATTTATTCTACATTAGCACTCATTTCATAAATTAATTAAATTAATTAAGATAATCAAAAGAAATCAATCTATTACAAACATGCAAAGAAAATAAATCAAATGAATTAATTAAATCACACCTTGCATAAATTATAAAATCATAATTAAAATAAAAAATCAATTGAATTAATTAAATCACATTAAGGAAATCATAAAATTGTAAAATAAAAACTCATTGAATTAATTAAATCATACACTAAGGAAATTATAAAAGTATAATTAAAATAAAAACTCACTATATTATTCCATTGTCATTCTAACATTTCTCTAAGAGTCCTCCCCAATAAGAGAGTGCTCTCTTTTATACATAAATTCAATGGAAACTAGAAATAACAAATATCTAAATAAATCCACTTGTGAATTTAATAAATCCATAGTGGTTACAATAATTTCTTAAATAATGAATAGTTTACATTTCCTAAATAATGAATAGTTTACATGATCCTTGCTAACAATTAGCAATTAATAAATAATTTTCAAGATCTTTTGCTAACAATTAGAAAATAATAACTCCAAGATATTTTGTCTAAGAATTCCAAGATCTTTTGCTAACAATTAACAAAGAATAAATAACTTCGAGATATTTTCCCCAAAAATTCCAAGATTCTTGGTCAACCACTCAAACCAATATTTTATCTTGGAATTGTAAAATTATCTCCATATCTTTGATTTTCTTGGACTAATATTATTGTTGCATAAATCCATAAATGAAAAATATGTGACATCATGGCTCAGGGTTCCTAGTTTTCTTATAAAAAACACACAAGTTTTTCCCAATTTTTGATACAATGGACATTACCATAACAATGTATAAGTTTTGTTTAATAACAAATGACTATTTCATATTTGTTGTATTTTTAATTTATAAAAAACTAAATAACTTTAAAATATTAATATGTATAATTTTTTTTAATAACAAAGGATTATTTCATATTTCTTGTATTGTTAGTTTATATATATATATATATATATATATATATATATATATATATTCTAATTAATCAATTTAACTTTAAATTACTAATAAATATTAATTTTGGTAAACCATATGTAATAATTAAGTTTAAAAAAAATATCAAATTCTTGTATAAATAAATTGACTTTGTTGTGAACACTTAACATTAAATTCAATCTTCACTTTATCTACATGGCAAAGAAAGGTAATTGAGTGATGGCACGAGTTGTGGGTTAGGGTTTATAGGGTTTCGAGATTGGTTTTGATAAGTGCACAAGTTGTTTATGGGTCTCCTTTGATAGCTCTTTGATGACGATCAACATTAGAAGCATCCAATGAGCCATTAGTTACAGTGGGTGGGTTGGAGTTATCTAGGGAGAAATCATTTAAATATGTGGTGACAGGGGCATCCAATCATGCCCCATTGATGCATGAAATGGGGGGGTTAGGTAAGGAACAAAAGGGAAGGATTATTGTTGACAACCAAGAGTGTTATCCTATAAATGTTACCTACGGGCAAGAAAGACCTCCTTGGATATGTCCTTTATCCAAGATAGACAACAGGATATACCACAACAAGGTTCTATCTGGATCTACTATATTTGTCTTAATTGTGCTATTAAAGTGGGATGAAAAGGCATACCTTATTTTTAAAGGTTTTCCTTGTGTATTCCTGGTTGGTGCAGCTCCAAATATCCAACTCCATCTCCTGCAAGATGCTACCTGCACACAAATATAAAATTCACACCTTTGTCAAACCTCTTCAAGCTTAAAGAATGAAAATCTAAACTAGATCTAGCCTAATCTAATCAAGGAAATATTAGATATGTTGCAAACAAGTATCAATTAATGAATACACAAGCATTGGAAAGGGTAAAACCACATTAATATATATAAATGAATGGAGAATAGTACATCAATCATGAAATAATTTATCCTTGGGTCCTCACTCTAGCTCCTCCTTAGCCCTCATGCAAGAAAGGTTGACATGATATGAAGACTAGTCGCTATAGAAGAGATCCTCTGAAATTTTTGTAGCATGTACATGTTAATGATTCTTCCTTCTCTTACCCTTGGAAGGTCATCTTTATATAGATTGGTGGAGGAGGCTAGGGGATGCTTCTAGATCTCTAGGACTCATTCAGCCTCAATTGGATTGAGAGTTCCCAAGCTCATATCATGAGAGAAACAACTCATTTAGCATTGATCACCTTGAAACTCACAATTCTAGAAAGCTACAGAGACAGTCGCGGGTTGTCAGTAATGCAACCAATGACTAATTTCATGTTGTCAATGATGCATCTCATGATTGGTCACGCTCTGCTATTGGCTTAGAGTGCGACCTCCCTCAAAATAAGTGAAATCTAAAGGTAGAATAGTGTGTCTCAACAAGGAATTATTAATGGGTCCTCCATGTGTCACTAGGGTGGAAAATAATACTGTAAAATATGCCCCCTAATGTGTGATGTCATAAGAGGAATTTATGGATGAAACACATTACAATAAAGGTTAGGAACATGAGGCAACATAAGGAGGGATACGAGAGATCAAGAAACCAAGAAGTACCTAAAATTATACATTATGATGACACATATATAGATCAACCTTGAAGTAGGCATACCCATGTGCTGGGTGTTTTAATCACCTTCCTAATTTCTCAAGAAGATAGTTAGAAAGACTGTGCATTTTATTATCAATCTGGGGCTTATATGGAACTTGTGACCTTTCATGCACTATATATGCAAGAACAACTATTATTTCTATGTTTTGTAGTCATAGTATCAATGATTGCATTTGTGGTCGAAGTATAGACAATTTTCAAGCTATGGCAAGGTTCTACAGAAATCCACACTTGCATAAATAGAAGCATGCATTGCAGAAATGAAAGCATACTAACAAGAAAGTAAATCACTCAAGAAGTGGTGGGCTCCTTAGCTCCCTTCTTTCAACCACATGCAAGTATTGGTAAACTAATTGCAGAATTGAAAATCTAAATTACTTTTGCATAAATTGAAATTCACACCACACTTGCTTAAAATGAATYGCACRTGCTGAAATAAATTGATTAACTACTTGCTGGAAAATAAATTAACTAAGTCCTCAAAATTARAGCCTAATCCTTGCCAAGATGATCCACCTCATTACTCAAACCAACAAATATARTCATTACATTAAGAAAAGTTATTCAACGACATAAAAGAATGAAACCCAATTTGAAATGTATTTATTAAAAACAAATAAAAAAAGGAAATCCAATATGAACACTTGATTGCATAAAARAACACAACCTCCTATGAGTAATCTAATTACATGAACAAATTGAATCAAGAAATCAGTTACGGAATWAAATAAAATAAATCCTATGTGAATTTACAAGAAACCAAAGCAACCATCTARGCTACACGACACTCAGTTCTAGTGGAGTGGGCCMTACCTCCATAGAACATAGTGATGGTATTTATTCTACATTAGCACTCATTTCATAAATTAATTAAGTTAATCAAAAGAAATCAATCTATTGTCCCCGTGGTGTAGAGCAACTGGTGAGGGAGTGTGTTGTTAAGGCACTCTGTAAGTGAAGTCATTGGTTCGAAACCTCTGGGGACACCTCAAAATCTAGCCATGTTAAGGGCTGGTGCAGTCCAGGACGGGTACGATCCCAGGGTGATTTTGATGGATTTCCCCCAGGTCATGGCATCTCAACCACATGCCAATCCCACAAGTCAGGGATATTTAGCTAAAAAAATAAAAATCAATCTATTACAAAAATGCAAAGAAAATAAATCAAATTAATTAATTAAATCACATGGTGCAGAATTATAAAACCATAATTAAAATGAAAACTCAAATGAATTTATTAAATCACACATTAAGGAAATCATAAAACTATAAAATAAAAACTCACTGAATTAATTAAATCACACTAAGGAAATTATAAAACTATAATTAAAATAAAAACTCACTAAATTGTTCCATTGTCATTCGGACATTGCTTTAAGAGTCCTCCCCGGATAATGGAGAGAGTGCTCTCTTTTATACATAAATTCAATGGAAACTAGAAATAACAGATATCTAAATAAATCCACTTATGAATTTAATAAATCCACAGTGGTTACAATAATTTCCTAAATAATGAATAGTTTCGATGATCCTTGCTAACAATTAACAATTAATAAATAAATTTCAAGATCTTTTGATAACAATTAGCAAATAATGAATAACTCCAAGATATTTTTCCCAAGAATTCCAAGATTGTTTGCTAACAATTAGCAAAGAATAAATAATTCCAAGATCTTTTGCCCAAGAATCCCAAGATTCTTGGTCAACCACTAAAACCAATATTTTGTCTCGGAATTGAAAAATCATCTCCATATCTTTGATTTTCTTAGACTAATAATAATGTTGCATAAATCCATAAATGAAAAATATGTGATATCATGGCTCACGGTTCCTAGTTTTCTTATAAAAAACACACAAGTTTTGCCCAATTTTTGATACAATGGACATTACCATTACAATGTATAAGTTTTTTTAATAACCACATAAGAAAATGAGACTTTATGAACTCTAGCATGCATGTATCATCAAGCTAAGAGGAAGGAAATGTATAGACATACCATGGTGTTGGTGAATGAGCATGATGATCATGACATATTTTGGAAGGATTTGGTATCAATGGCATGACTGATGTAGCAATGGGGAATATGGAAATGACACTTGAGTTTTGGAACTTTGGTCTTCAAACTCTTTAAATCAATTATTCATGTATCTTGTTCTTTGATCCATTTGCAATGTTAATGAAAAAGTTGGAGCAACATTGCAACAATAAGGTAAGAGTAGCAATATCATGTAGTAATATTGTAACAAGGACATGTATCAACATATAGTGGCACTGTAACAACATCATTAAGGACAATGATAGGCTCAAACATTGGTATGGATAATGTCTTGACAGTATGTCCCTTCTCGCATGAAATTTTGTCTCCAAGGATCACTTGTGCATGAATTAACTCCTTTAGTCTTCCCAGGACCTGCAAAAAAAAAGCATTGACTTCACTAAGGATTAAACCCCAAGGACTTGACTTGGAAATATACTAGCGATTAAGGTATTGATTGAAGTTTCTCCCCATCATGGGTTCTTTCCATACAAGAGGTTACCTCCCTCCATTAATATAATAATAATAATAATAATCTAATTTTAAGGTCACGACAAAGTTGGACACCGAATTAGTATATGATACCCCCTTGTTTGTGGTACAAGGGACCCACCTCCGCACAACGATTTGACTGCTAAACTCTATGGAGGTATACATACCCTACCCCCCTCTGGATTTGAACTTGTGACCTCTTAGGAGGAAACTCATGTTCCATGCACTATAAAGTGAAATGTTGTTGATGGAAATTGCAAGGGATGAACTCATGCACATTGTGCACAATTCTAGTCATTAAATAATAGGTATCATCATAGATGATGCTATGCCTATTTATAATTATCAAAGTGGCCTATAAAATTCACATTTTTTTATATTAATCCATCTTTTTTAAAGGGAATTTTTTGCAATATCTCCTTTCTTCTTTGAAGAAACATTTAGATGGACTGTGGATCAATTATCAACCACAATAATAATTAGTAATTTAACAAGACTTAGTTGGACTCGAACCTCATCCAAACTAGAACTATGGACTTCACAACTGTAATACCCAAGTTTTGATCCTTGGAATGTAAAGGATATGATTATGTATAAACTGTAAATGTGTGGTTATAATGACACAGGACAATACATTTGAACTTAAATACATGTCCCCATCCATAAATTATGTAGATATGCCATTATGGATTCCTAGTGTTGATCTTAAACCCAAGGACCTATTACTGAATGACTAGGCATGTCGATAGAGAAAATTTACTTCTATGGATTGTGTGGTAGGATTGCCATGATGAACTCAAGTTGTGTAAATATTAATGTTGGAATATAATATATAATGGCCTGAGATTGCTACAGAGAGAACGAGAGGGGTTACAATTCCACCAAAGGAGAAAAAGAAAGGTTTTGATGGGAAAGTAATCCTCTATTTTCAAGTGTGAGCATATGAACTCATTTATTTTCCATCATGTTCTTTAAATGAACCCATCCAGCTCCATTGATTTTCAAACCTAAATATTGAATGCACATAGAGATTCATGGGGACGTTTTCTCATGTAGTTGTTGGAGCATGGGATGAGTACAATAAATATGGGGAAGCATAAGAGTACTTTAGTCTAATGTCACAAGGAATTCATCCATCATTCTATCAACTTCGTCATTTCCTTTTATTCCATCACTCTCATATTCATGATTTGCACTTTCCATGTTGTGTTCTCCCTCACTAACAATGAATCAATTTGGAAATTGACCAAACCAACTCGATGAAAGGGAAATTTACAAACCTAACATTGGAGATAAATGGTTGTAGGTGAGCATAGAGGCTATGCAATTTAGAAATCCTTCACCCACTATGGATTTTATTCTCATCGAATGATTGAGAGCCAATGTTATTTTTCATGTGATTCCCATAAGGTAGTCAACACATTGAACTCTTTATTCTTACACTAAAGAGCACTAAAATGGAAGAATATCCCTGTAGTATTCCAATTATAAAATAGTATGCAGAACATAAATAATTAGCTAGAAATGGCAGAGAAACAATGATATAACCAAAACAATACCACAATAAAACCACAATAAAACCAAAATAATACCAGGATAACACCAGAAAGAGAACTTTGATTACTGAGGGCAATGTTAACTTGCCTCTTCGAGGGGGAAACCTCTAGCAGAGAAGATATCTATTACAATAATATCCAAGACAAAGCTTCTCATACCCTCTACTTCTATTTATACTAAATCTATCTATCCAAAAGAACCAACTAGAGGAATATCCTTCTAGAAGTAGAAGCTTCTATTAGGTATTCTTACATTTGATTTATTCTTCCTTATTTCTAGGCCTTATTAATATTGGCCTTTATTACATAGAATTATATTATTCTACCTACATGAGGGGTTAGGGAGGTTAGGTCCCTAACATGCCTTCCCTCTTGAAGAACAACCTTGTCCTCAAGGCTTCAGATGAGGGAATTGTTGTAGAATCGTGGTTGGCTCCTAGGTGGCATCTTCTGGAGGTGTATCTTTCCATTGGACTAACACTTCCTGGATGATGCGTTGATGGAGACGACACTTTCTCTGGGCCAAGACTTATTGTGGCTGCCACCATATGGAACCTTCTTCATCCAACTTAGAAAATCTAGTTTGAGTTTTCCACTTAGTTCCAATCACCTTCTTTAAGAATGAAACATGAAAAACAGGATGGAGATTCGACTGCCTGGGTAGAGCTAACTGATAGGCCACTTGAGCACTGTAGCACTGTAGCACTGTATAAGGACCATAAAATTTGGGCACAAATTTTTGACAGTGTTGAGATTTGAGTGAAGTCTGCTTATAAGGTTGTAGTGGAAGAAATACATGGTCCCCTTCAACAAAATGGCATTCTAAATGACCTTAATCTTCTTGTTGCTTCATGCGATTCTGAGACATGACCAAATTTTCTTTGAGGGCACAAAGAATAGCCTCTCAGACTGTAAGAGTAGTGTCAACCTCCTGAACCTTTGAGACCCCTGGCATATAGGAAATAAATGATGGGGGATTTTGGCCATAAACCGCTTCAAAAGGAGTCATGCGAGTAGTTGTATGGTAAGATGTGTTGTACCACCATTCAGCTAGGGGTAACCATTGAGCCCACTGATTTTTCCTCTCAGATGAAAAAAACCGCAAATATGTTTCCAAACACTTGTTGACAACTTCAGTCTGGCAATCCATCTAGGGGTGATAGGTAGTGCTGAGATGCAATTAGGTGCCCTATATATTGAAAACGTCTTGCCAAAAATTGTTGGTGAAAGTGGGGTCTCTTTTAGAGAAAATAGAATTAGGCATACCATGAAGCTTGAAGATATTATCCATGAAGATTTGAGCCACTGTGGCGGCTATGAATGGGTGTTGAAGAGCACAAAAATGAGCATATTTGGAGAGACGATCGACAATCACCATGATGAATGACTTATTTCCCAATTTAGGTAAGCCTACAATGAAGTACATAGAAATATCTCGCCAAATAGTAGGGGGAATTGGAAGCGGTTGGAGTGTGCCTAAAGATTTGACAATTTCTCCCTTGTTGTGTTGACAGATCTCACATTCAACCACAAAGGTGCAGACGTCATGTTTCATACCTTCCCAAAAAAAAAGAACATTTGACTCGTTTATAAGTTTTATTAAATCCTGAATGCCCTGCTGTGGGTGAGGCATGAAGTTGATAAAGAAATGTGGATTTAACTTGGGATTTCTTGCATAAATACAAACAAACTTTGTAGCACAACTCTTCATTATGCCAAGAGTACCTTGGAGAAACTGAAGAACTGTGTTGCAATTGTTGGAGCAGGCTGGAATTTTTGGGGTCTTGCAACCATTCCTGACAAACAGCTTGGAGCCAATCTGGTACAATGAAGGAGAGGGAGAAAAGGGGCCCATCTTCTTCATATTTCCTGGAAATAGCATCAGCCACTACATTTTCCTTTCCCTTCTTGTAAATTATCTCATAATCATAGCCAAATTTTCCTTTCCCTTCTTGGTCACCCATTTTTGTTGCGTCGGGGATGAAATTTGTTGTTCCAGGAAATACTCCAGACTCTGATGATCATTTTTGATTTGGAATAGTTGAACCAATAAATAAGGATAACATAGATCCACAACATGCAGAATAGCTAGCATTTCCTTTTCATAAATGGATTGGTCCAAATGTCGCTCTAAAAGTTGTTTTCTAGTGAAGGACAAGGGCCTGCCATCTTGCATGAGGACGACTCCAATTCCTTTTCCTGAAGCATCGCATTCCAATATGAATGTCTTTGTGAAGTCTAGGAGTGCTAGGACAAGGGTCGAGCACATAACATATTTTAAGGCTTGGAAGGCCTGATCCACAGATGAAGACCAAGTGAAAGCATTATTTTTAAGGAGGGAAGTGAGAGGATCTGCAATCTTTCCATAATTCCGAACAAACTTCCTATAATAGCCTGTTAAACCTATAAAACCATGCAAGCTCTTAAGAGTTTTAGGGTGAATCCAATCTTGCATAGATTCAATTTTCTTAGGATCCACTTGGACAACATCCTTGCCAACAATATGACTCCACTTCGGAGGCACCAAAGGGACATTTATATTGTTTGAGGAAAATTTGGTGCTTAGAGAGTAGGATGGAGAACTTGATTCACATGGGAGAGATGGGATGACCAAGTTTTACTATAGATGAGAATATCATCAAAGAAAAATAAGACAAAATTACAGAGAAAAAGACGAAAGACATGATTCATAAGACTTTGGAAAGTGGAAGGAGCATTACACAATCCAAAAGGCATTGCCAATAATTCATAATGACCCTCATGAGTGCAAAATGTCATCTTGGGAATGTATTCGTCTTTCATACGGATCTAGTGATAGCCAGAATGTACATCCAATTTGGTGAAGTATTGAGCACCACTCAATTCATTCAAGAGGTCATGAATGAACGGAATGGGGAATTTGTCTTTGATTGTGATTTTGTTAAGGGAGTGGAAATCAGGACACGTGCGCCAAGTACCTTATTTCTTGAGTACCATGACCACAGGGGAAGAATAGGGGCTAGTACTAGGACGGATAACACCAGCTTCTAGTAATTCATGAACAATTTTCTCAATTTCATTATTCTGGGCAAAGGGATGACGATAAGGCTGAACGTTGGGTGGAATACTACCTGGGATGAGAGGGATGGAATGATCATAGACTCCATGGGAAGGGGGAAGTTCTTGGGGGGTGTTAAGAAAAACATGGTGGTGGGAGAGGACAGATTGGAGGTCGGGATGCACAAAAGGTGTCTCAACAACATTAATAGAGTGGAGTTGGGCTATAATTCCTGAATACCCTTTTTTTATGAGCTTTTCCATGCAATGGGAATTGATGATCTCAGGGGAGCCTGTTGTGATGCCTTAGAAATTATATTGTTGTCCCTCCTAATGGAATTGCATGGTTAAGTCCTTAAAATCCATGAGAATGGGCCTAGAGTGCATAACCATTCGACACCAAGAACAATGTCACAACCACCCATGTCTATAGAAAACATATGGGATTTCAGGTGATACTAACCAATTTGGAGGCGCATATTTTCACATCGTCCCCCACATTTCATGGAACCACCATTGGCAATCATGATTTGAAAATTATTGATGGCACATATGTAACAATTGACTTCTTGGTCAATGCGCTGATGAATAAAGTTATGGGTGCTACCACTATACACAAGGATGATGAATTTCCTATTTTTGATGTAACCAATTAATTTCAGAGTCTGGGGAGCAGAAAATCCAGTGAGGGCATTAAGTGAAATCACCGGGTCAACATCGGGTGGGTCAGAGGGTGCAGTGAGGTCAGATGGTGGTGGTAGTTCCTCTGCAAAAGGAACAACAACATCATCTTGAGAAAGATCATCAGTCATATCCATAAAAATCTTTTGTTCCTTACACTTGTGCCCGGGAAAATATTTGTCATCACAATTATAACAAAGACCCTTGAGTTGATGTTTAACCATTTCATCCCTGGTTAATTTATGGATCTTGAGGGGAGTGGCAGGAGGGGAACAATTTGTGGGTTTAGGGAGAGGAGGAAATGAGAGTTTGTGGGTCTAGGAGGAGACACTTTGTTGGGATTCCTTGGCTCGTTGAGTATCTTCCAACCAAGTCTGGGGGCTTGCCATGAGAACATGGGCACGGATTTCATATTTGAGGCCACTTTTAAAGCATTCCCTAAAGAAAGCATCTGACATTCCCTTCGTTTTGAAATCCAAGTGCTCAAATGAGACAATAAAGTCTTCCACTGTCCCAGACTTCTTTAACTTGGTCAAACGACCTAAATGTTGGGTGTTAGAGTCAAAGCAGTCATAAAGTTTGGCCACAATCTGTGTCCAAGCAAGATACCCTTGGCATGCCTTTTTTCGCCATTACCACCATTGCCAATGGTCTATATCAAAATGGAGGACACCATAAAAAAGCTTGGCTAAATCATTAGTAATGCCATCCAAAGAGAAATAATGCTCCATTTGGGTGACCCAACTGGTGGGATCTAATCCATCAAATTTGTTCACCTCAATCCTGGAAGGGCGGAGGTCTCAAGAAAAGTGGTTAGTATGAGGAGCTTGATAATGGAAAGAGTCATGGTCATCCTGATAAGAGGGTTGTTCATAAGAGGAAGCGGTATGGGAACGACCTAGGAAGTGTTCTTTGAGTTCTTTGATGTATGAACATTGTTCCTTGAGGATCACAATATCTGAATTGTTTGTGCTAAGGTTCGAATTGATAGTCTTGATGTCTTCCTGGTTCTAGTGGTTGTCAGCAATCAACATATTGAGTTCTTTGGCTCTGGTGGTAGCCATTTGAGAAAATGGTATAGGGGAAACAAAAGGGTTCTAGAGGGGTGGGTGGGACCACTGTGTAGAAGGGTGTCAAATGATAGGTACCAATGCGATCAGGGCGAAAAGGGGGATCCAATGGGATAGTGGCCAAATAAGGGTGTTGAGGAAGGGTTGGGTCCACAAAACAAATTGTGTTAAAAATGATAAGTATCACTGGAATCGGGGCGAAGAGAGGAACCTCATGGGATAGATCCCAAATAAGTGTTTCGGTGGGACCACTATACTCCTTTTTATTTCTCTCCTATAGAGTTATACTTGGGCCTGAATAATACTACAATAACACAATTCTCAAATGCTTAACAGGAAGAAATGTGTAGTAATTTCGCAACCCGAATGCTGAAGACACAGTTGCGCGGCAATAGATCTTGTATGTTCTGTTTTTATTTCATCCCAAGGGTTAGGGTTTTCAAGGGTTCTATAGACAAGGGTTTTCCATTTTCTATAGCTCTCTGATATATGTGTGGGGTCCAACAGTAGTACTCAGACCAATATCTCAGGGCACCAACTAAGGAGGCTAGACTGTGCCCTTGGCCATACTACCTGACTACCCAAGTACTAGAGAGTATCTTCCTGAGTGATTTTCTCGGTGGCACTGTAGAAATCAGGCAGTTGATCAGTTTATCTATGGAGGGATTCAGGAGATCTAGGCTGATCTGTATACAAGTGTTGTCTGATGCCCTGCCACTCGAAGGGGTACCAACAGGGGTTACAAGGGTGGCCAACATATGTGTGCTTAAGTACCACTTGTATTTCCTGTGTATATGAATCCTTGACCATGGGTTTATTTGCGTAACGACAGATCTTTGTAGCTTTAAGATATTGTAATACGTCTCTACCCTGAAAAAAATTAACCCACAATTTTCTGTCAAGGAAGGTGCTCTGATACCACTTGTAGTATTCCAGTTATAAAATAGTATGCATAACATAAATAATTAGCTAGAAATGGCAGAGAAACAATGATATAACCAGAACAATACCACAATAACACCAGAAAGAGCACTTTGATTACTGAGAATAATGTTCACTTGCCTCTTCGATGGGGAAACCTCCAACAGATTAGAGCTCTATTACAATAATATCCAAGACAAAACTTCTCATACCCTCTACTTCTATTTATACTAAATCTATCTATCCAAAAGAATCATCTAGAGGAAGATCCTTCTAGAAGTAGAAGCTTCTATTGGGTCTTCTTACATTTGATTTATTCTTCCTTATTTCTAGGCCTTATTAATATTGGCCTTTATTACATGGAATTAAATTATTCTACCTACGAGAGGGTTTAGGGAGGTTAGGTCCCTAACAATCCAGAAGTCTACGTATGAAGGAATAATTCATACTTGTGATAATTATATGATGAAATTATTATTAATGTAAGTAAACTTATTATAGAAATCTAGGTATGATCAAATATGAGGACAATGAGTGAAGCTAGGGATGGAGATATTCTTGGAGATATTGTGGAGATAGTTGTGGAGATTGTTATGCTATATTGGACATCTCGTTATGAGAACCTCAATGCAACATTATGAGGCCTCACGAATGTATTGTATGTAAGAGAGATGTATCATTATTTTGTACATTAATGAATATGTGAGTTTTGTGTATATATTTGCGTTCTTATGATGATTTCTGTGTGTTATTATTTGTTTCTCTGCTGCTCATAATTCCTACATTTGGTATCAGATCGATGGTTGTGGATAGAATGTTGAGAGGTGCAAGTGCAGTGCATGGACATTTGAGGACAAGATAGAGACAACCAACAATAAGATTTTGTTGTGTGCTTGGGAGGGCCCAGGAGCCAGTATGATGTTTGAGATAATTCTCAAAGGCTGTTGCAAGGTGTGAGATCTGTTTTGTCTATTTTTATGAGAGAACTATGAAGGAGTCAATGTGGAGGAGTAAAGGAGTCACTACCAAACCTTCCATCACATAGATAATTTGTCACCCTGTTATTGGAGCATCTTAGGTGTGTGAGCTACATTTTCTTGTTTGCTTTGTCACTGGAGGTTGCACATGTTGCTTGGTCACTTGGATGATTACAGCCAGGTCACCCCACTTTGATTAAGTGTGACTACGATGGAGGGGAATCACTACAAATGTAATTTTCTCACGCTAATAATGGATTAAAAGTGTTGAAAAGGGAATAGACCTGTAGCTCGAAGAAATCTATTACTATTTCAAAAGGACTGTGAAGGAAGATATTTGGTTTACATAGAGCTGAAGCTAGAGTGTTGTTTAGAACTTGAATCTGGCACTGTGTAAAATTGTGTTCGATTCTTCTTTGTTTTAATTTGTTAAGTTGGTGTGAGATCGTGAGCGCACGGTCTTGCTGCATCGACAACCTTTGATTGCATCGACCTAGTGTAACTTGGTTGCATGGACTAATGTGTGTTCTGCGCATACATATATATGAGCTATCTGCTCTGTGTGCCACCATTTTATTGTTGAAGAGGGTCACCACTATTGGTGTAGCTGCCATCTGCAGCGTGAAACCACTAGGAGGTGCACAAAGATTAATGCCAGTTAGAGATAAATTTTGCATATGAAGCATAAGAAACATTATCTCGATAAGAAATAACTCCCTCCCTGCTTGAAGGCATGTAATATCTGCAGTGCTGCATTTTTCAGTTGGCTCTCTTGCAATTCATTTGAATATTGAGATAACTAAGACTGTAGAGAAGAGTGTAGGAATGCAGCAGCCAAAAAAACTATTTATTTCTTTTGTTGATGGTGTCATTGGGTGAGTTCTTCATGAAAGAGTGTGTGACCTGTGATGAGTATTCTACTAAGAAGGCCAAGTGTTGTTGTCTATAATAGATTCGTTTGCAGCTGTAATAGAATGTGTGCAGAAGTTTCCTGAAGTTTACGTGGAGCATAGGACAGGACCACGGATCAATTTTTGTGTTTTGTGGTGTTGCTCGCCTTGTTTTGTAACTAGGAGTAGTCTGGTGAATGTGACATGGTGCCATCCACGAAGAAATGTGAGTGCCCTATTGATTTTCATAATGATAATGCGACCTGGTGCAATCCACCATGTGCGCTTGGTAAGAAACATTGAGAAGAGTTGTCGTTATTGCAGTCAGAGGGAAGAGGGCACGGTTTAAGGGCCATGAGGCAGCTGGAGTGTAAAAGAGCATGTGTTGATGTGTGTGTGAGTGTCACTGCCACCACTGTAAAGAGATAAGATCGTTGTTGTTATCGTTGTCTAGGGCCATGAGGCTGCTCATAATTCCTACAATACCTAAGAGACTGTTGAGTACAGAAAGGGAATATATTCCTTGTATTGTGTAGGTTGGTGGAAGAAAGTGTCATGGTTATTTGATATCTAAATCATATGCATGGATTTCTCTCTAGTGATAAAATGCATTGAGCCATGATATCAAATAGGTTAGTTTGAGTGACCTAGAATATTAGAACTTGGTTCGTTTTCCTTGGTGGGCTCATAGCCTAGCTTGGGGGTGGCATATACATTAAATTCCTATAGTTGGGTGGAATATTTCTCATACATACACATTTTATTGGAGTATATTTTGTTAAAAGATAACCGTTCTATATTTGTCTATGAATACACAATTCAATATTTTTTATTGCTATGAAATATATATATTTGCATGTGGAATTTGTGATTATATTTGATTCTAATCATTGGAATTGACTTCCATGAATTCATGTAATCTATTTGTATACATTGTCAGACAATTGTCTTAGGTTGATGGACAATTGGTATGTATTGTTGGTTGTCATTGATTTCAACCATTGGAGAGTGATATCGTATATTGATGTCAACCATTAGTGATTGATGTCAACCCTTGGATAAAGTCCGATAGCAAATTCTGGTAGCACAAAGGTTTGGGTAATGGACCCAAGTTTGTTTGATGTATAATGGTATGAGTTTTAATATATTTGAAGGTCAGAGTATTCTAGATGGGTATTACATGTCCTGCCATTTCCGGTGGTATGTGGAACATCACATAACTCCTCACGGTTAGAGAGTTATGACCATGTGAAGTTGGAGAACCCAGGTTTGGGTAATGGACCCAAGTTTGTTTGATGTATAATGGTATGAGTTTTGATATATTTGCAGGTAAAATATTCTAGATGGATAGTACGTGTCATACCATTTTTGGTGGTATGTGCGACATCACATAATTCCTCACAATTTGAGAGTTATGGCCTTACGAATTTGGAGGACCCTCATATGTTGGCTTGGAGCCCCAAAAGGTTAAAGAAGTCAAAGTGCTTGCAAAGAAAAAAATATTTAAATAATAAAGTGAAGTTACAAAGTAAAAAATGATTATTTAAATTATAAAGTGAAGTGACAAAGTCAAAGAGTATTATTTAAATAATAAAGTGAAGTGACAAAATCAAAGAGGATTATTTAAATAAAAAATGAAGTGACAAAGTCAAGGTGGATTATTTAAATAATAAAGTAAATGAAGAACTTTCTAATTATGGAAAGTGGTTATAATAAGGTTAAACCTAAAATGAGGAAAATGGGTTAAGTGGTCAAGTGGCTATTGGATACATGGAAAAGTTTCAATTTGGGCAAAGTTGGACATAGGTGACTATGTGGACAAAGTGTCTATGTGGACAAAGTGGCCTAGAAGATGCTTATAAGGAAGCTACTTGGAGAGTATAAATAAGAGGCAAGGCTCTCTCATTTTAATCACACTTGAGAATATTGAATATCTATAGGTGACTGAGGTAACCAAAGGATATCTAATACAAATTTTATAGGGATGGTGAAGTAAAGAAGGCCGAAAATCAAAGGAGGATAAATTCTTTTGATGATGCTTTCTAAGGTATGTTATTTACAGGTCATCTCACCATTTTCTCAATAAATGTTTTTCTAAAATGATTCAGACCATGAAATTGGGAGGCCATTGAGAAAACATATCCAAGTCATTGTGGTACAAATTTCATCTTGTGGGTCATTGTATTTTTGGAGTTACACTCCGTGGCAAATAGGGTTTGTGGCTAGTCCTGAAACTAGTCTAAAACAAGTGTTTCGAGTAAAAACGTCATAACTTATTCATAACATATCCAAATTTCATAAGACCAAATGTGTTGGTTAGAGTACAGTCGGTAGTATTATGTATACAATTTTTAGATACATACAACAAATATTCCATGCGGGTCACTCTCTACACATTTTCCCTCTAGAATAAGCCAAAATTCTACAACGCGTGCCATTTTTGCTATAACTCATTTTCTGAGAAGTTCCAAGTAGTGACACTTGGAGAAATTGCATTAAAAACACTTAAGAACATTGCGTACTATTTTCATATCTTTATTCATTACAGGTACATAGTTATGATTATTTCAAGTTAGGGTTGTTGACTAATCCAAAACTAGTCATCTGAGACTAAAGTAAAGTTTGATGAAAATGCTAGTCTCTTGTTGTTAAAGTTAAGGAAGGTTTGCAGGTATGTGATCATATACACTAGGTCTATTACAGAGTTACAAATCAGATTTGGATGATGAAATTGATGAGGGATTTTGGTTGAGGTACATGTTGGGTACATGGTTGAGACAAGTAGTTGATGAGTTGGCACATACATGAGGTGTATAGTTGATGATGTTGGTACATCTTGATGACTCATAGTTGATCAGTAGTTTATACATGATTGGTACATACTTGGTACATGGTTGGAGGCACTTGTCAGTAGTATTGTTTACACATGGTTTATGGATGATGTAGCATACTTGTATTGGTATATTATTAGAAGGACATATTGATCTTGGTGATGATTATGAGTTGTTGTGTTATTCTTGGTTGATGCACATCTTTGAGAGTTATCTTGGTGATTGATCTTGGTGAGTAGATCTGATTTGGTTGATAAGATTGATGAGATAGGTTGTTGTGATAGGTTGTTTGGACAGGGTTATTCGTACATTTTTTATGCATGGTTGATGCACTTATTCATGATACAGGTTGAGGTACATGTTAGTGAATGGCTGATGCACTTGTTTATGGTATAGGTTGATTACAGGTTGTTTGGTATAGGTTGGTGCATGGTTGATGCACTTTTTTATGGTACAAGTTGATTACAGTTTGAGGTACAGGCTTGTGCATGGTTCAGGTTATTGGTACAAGTTATTTGGTGCAGGTTGATTGGTACAAGTTTACAACAATATATCTCACAGTGATAGTGTGACAGTGGTTCCATCATTCTACTTATATACCAGGGCGGTTGGATGGGGCAAGGACAGGTGATTGTAGCCACCTTCTGATTGTAGCCAAAGAACATAGGGGGTTGTAGCCTCCTTCTGGTTGTAGCCTTAGAATTGGGGAGTTAGAGATTCCCTCGGGTTGTAGCCTGAGAAACTAGGGGGTTGAAGCCTCCTTCCAGTTGCAGCTGGAAAAAAAAGGAAGTTTGTGCTTCCAATGAATGTAATTATTAAAGACATATAAGAAAAAACATTATGTGGTTTTCTCCCACTTTGGGTTTCCACGTAAAACACTAGTTTACTGTGTATGTGTGTGATTGCTAATTTGTTCATTGTTTATTTACTTTGAAAATATTGGATGATAATGCTACATTGATATAATACTTTCATTTTATGGTGAAAAATGATTGCATTGCTCTATTACTGATTCACCCCTACTCTCAATAATCCAACAATTGGTATTAGAGCTGGTTCCTTCAGGAAACAGTTTAACCATTGGAAGGATATCATGGATTATTTTGAGAATGGAGTACCAATGTTTAATGGTCATAATGGTTTTAAGTATGAGATGTGGAGCAGAAGGACATAATTATTTTTATATGAATAGGGACATTATATTTGGCTATCAGTTGTTACAGGATATGATAGTTCAAAAAGGGAAAAGACTGCAACCAAGAAGGAATTGAAGAAGAATAACAAAATAGCAATGGATTTCATCTGGGAAGGATTACCTAATCTGGTAAGAGAAAAGTTTGGTAAATGTTCATCAGCCAAAGAACTTTGGGATCAATTACTTAACATATATTCTTCACCCATCGCAGATTCAAAAAATGCCAAAGAAGATGAAAATATAGAACAAGAAGAAAGATGCTCATCATGTCAGACAGATTCAGAAGAAGAAGAGTATGAAGAAGCAGAAGTTGATTATAGAGAAAAATTGATTAGTGCAATTGAATATCTAAAGAAAGAAAGAGAAGAAAACAAGTCATCCAAGAAAGAAATGATGAAGCAAAAGGAAAGTGTTCAAGGTTCCGAAAAAGATCAGAAGGTCATCAAGAATTTAAGAGCTCAACTAGAAGAGGCCAGAAGAATTGAAGAAACTCTAGAATATAGAAAGAAATGTTTAGAAGCCAACATAGCAGCACAAAAGGAAGAATAAAAAAAGAGAGAAAAGATATTGATGGATCATCTCAAGGAAATAAACAATGACTTAAACCAACTTGAGGAAGAGTTTGGTCAAGAAGAGAGAAGACTGGAAGAAGAAATAATTACATTGAAAATCCAACTTGAAGAAGCAAAGAGAACAGAAGAGGTCATGAAGTCTCAGATAATGAAGAAAGAAGAAGAGGTTGAGAATCTTGAAGAAGCTGTCACACTAAGAGTCAAAATCGTCAAGCTCAACAAGAACGTTGAAGAGACAGAAACATCCACATCAGTTTTAGAGAATGAAGAGAAGCACTCTACATTGCTAGAAAAGAAGAATGAAGAAAATAGAAAGAGTTATGCAAAAGTACTCAAAGGAAGGAATCATGGTCAACCAGAATCTAAGAAAACTAATAAAGATACATCTTCAAGAAGACCATCCATGTTCAAGCCACAAAAAAGTTTCAATCATGATCATGATCAGTCAAGGAAGAAATTCAGAAGGACTACACCACAAAGAAGATCATTCACTCCCAAGTATGAATTTTTTTTTTATGGTCATTTCTTTTATTGTACTAACTTTGGACATAAGGTTGCAGATTGCAGGGATTATAAAAGAAATGTTCAAGGAAGAAATGCATATGTGGCCCCATGTAACATTGAATGTTACAAATGTCATAACTATGGACACATAGCTCGTGATTTTAGTAGCATGATAGATAATTCCATGAAAGAGAACACTGATATTAGATATAATAAAGTATGGATAAGAAAATAGGAAGAAAAAGTTAACAAAGAACAGGTCCCAAAGATCGCAAGATTGGAAATAAAACGAGATGAAGAAAAATCTACAGAGAAAAATAAGGATGTCAGATATAGAAAGGTTTGGAAAATAAATGAAAGAAAAGAAGGACAAGTAAATAAGGAACAGGTTCAAGAGATTGTACTTTCAGGTATTGAAGTGAAAGATGAATCCATAGACAAAAAGAAAGAAGTTAGAGTTGAGAGAGATTATTAATCTACCAATGAAGATGATGATGAATACACATCAGAGCAGGAATTGTTCTGAGCCATCCGACTTAGAGACTCCCAGGTAATATGAATATTAGACAGGGGGAGTCTATGCGATAGCTGTGACAGACCAAAGAACCATCCTTCAAGAAGATTGCAGAGTTTGAGAAGACAGATCCAGAGAAGTCAGTTAGCAGAAGTACAGTTTGATATATTAATCAAGACTTCATGATAGTATAGTGATAAATGGGTCTGCATTATGGACAGTTGCGCAAGTAGAGTCTTGGATAGTATGGACAGAGATGGATTTGTAAGAATACTTAGCAGGTTTGGAAAGATATATGAAAGTGGACAAGAGCATGGTACTCTAGACTGGATAAATATCTACCACAGGTAGGGTTCAGAAAAGGAAGTGCAGATAACAACCTCTACATCAAGGTAACTCAAGATAGTATTTTATTAATTTAAGTTTATGTTGATGATATTATTTTTGGAAGTACCGATGACAGGTTAAGCCAGAAATTTGCAAAGGACATGCATAATGAATTTGAAATGTCATTACTTGGAGAACTATCCTTCTTTATGGGTCTTCAGATGCATCAAAGAAACCAAAGAATTTTTATTTCTCAATCCAAGTATATCATAGAAATGCTAAAGAGGTTCGGAATGGAAGATTGCAAACCAGTTATCACTCCCATGCAAACCAGTTTCAAGTTGAGAAAATATGAAGATTCAAAGTCTACAGATCAAAGGCAATACAGGTCAATCATTGGTAGCCTACTATATGTGACAACATCCAGACTAGATGTAATGCAGGAAGTTGGACAGGTGGCACGATTTCAAGCAGCACCGAAGGAAACACATGTATTAGCAGTGAAGAGGATTTTCAGATATCTCAAAGGAACAGAAGAGTTTGGATTATGGTATCCAAAAGGAAAGGATCTATCATGTATTTCCTACACAGATGCAAATTGGGCAGGTTGCATTGATGAGCAACGAAGCACCAATGGAGAATCATTCTACTTGGGTGAGTGTATAGTATTACGACTAAGCAAGAAAAAATCATTAGTATCTTTATCTATATCCGAGGCAGAGTATATTGCAGCAACATCATGTTGTACACAGGTTCTATGGATGAAACAAACTTTGATAGATATACAGGTTGAGTATCATGAGTCCATTCCAATCTATTGTGATAATACAAGAGTCATCAATATCTCAAATAACTCGATGATGCACTCCAAGACAAAGTACATTCCAATCAAGTATCACTTTATACGGGAACAAGTTGTAGAGAAGAACATTAGAGTTGAATATGTGGGCACAAAAGAACAAGTGGAAGACATCTTTACAAAATCGCTTCCACGGAAAGCCTTTGAGTATCTTTGCTAGAGACTAGGAGTAATTTCTACTCCAAAATGAATGGTTTTGAATGCTTATCTTATATGTCTTAGATGTACATGAGGAAGCACCATAAATAGGAAAATTCAGGTTGGGAGATCAGTTTTAGGAAGAGTTCAGTCAAGGGGTGTATCCCCAAGGAAAGTTCAGTTAGGGGGAGGAACCTCGGATGGAAAGATACATTTTCCATTGATGACAAAGGGGGAGAGAATTATCATATGCATGATAGAAATGCTTGGAGAGAGAGCACAAAGGCATGTAGACAGGGGGAGCATCCCAAGGAGAGTTCAGTCAGGGGGGAGAAACCCCAAAGGGATATACCCTTTTCCATTGATGCCAAAGGGGGATATATAGAAACATTGATGAGGAGTATAAGCATGAATGTTATCATGACTAAGTGTTGCCATCAATGTTGGTGTTGCCATCAATTCCAAATGGGGAGATTGTCAAAATTTTGGCTTAGGTTGATGGAAATTTGGTATGGATTGTTGGTTTTCATTGATGTCAACCATTGGAGAGTGATATTGTAGATTTATTTCAACCCTTAGTGATTGATGTCAACCCTTGGAGAAAGTCCGGTAGCGAATTCTGGTAGCACAAAGGTTTGGGTAATGGACCCAAGTTTGTTTGATGTATAATGGTATGAGTTTTATAATATTTGAAGGTAA
>ML780697.1:448959-478265 GCA_009831015.1 Picea engelmannii | reverse complement strand
TCTTGGAGGAGGATTTTCTGTATTGGTTGAGTTATCTCTTGAACATTTGATAAGCTATTTATGATAAGGAAGTTTTTGCTGGGTTTTCTTCCCCTAGAGGGTTTCCCAGGATAAATGTTGTGTCTCTTGTGGATGTGTATTTCTCAGTGATCTTGTTCACATTATGCTCTTATCTTATGAAATGCAAAGAACTATAATAATGGCATAAACATTAACAAAAATCACCATCTTAAACTTTTCCTCCATAAAATAGATGAATGTCATAACAACTTTTCTCTCAAACAATGGATGAGTGCTATAAAATGTCCATTTTACACTTTTAAAGATTTTCTAATGAAAAGGTTATATTTGTATCATTCTATTCATACTCTTTCAACAAGGGAATTAGAAAGTTTAAGATGGTGATTTTTATAGTGCTTAACTAGCCTCAAATGTTGCAGTATAGTATATTATTACTTGAAAATTTAAAATCTCCTTGAATTATATAAAACTAATAAGACTTGACATTTTTTACCTACACATAACCAAATTGTGTTATATTAAAATAGAATAAATTGATATAAAAATATTTTCAAAATAAACATAAACATAACATTTGACATTTTTTACCTACACATAACCAAATTGTGTTATATTAAAATAGAATAAATTGATATAAAAATATTTTCGAAATAAACATAAACATAACATATCATGTATAGCTTCATATATTTTGATGAATATATGCCACATATATACTTTTAAAAATATTCTCATTCAAATTGAGATGAAAACCATTTTAAAGTTATTCTTTCTTGATCATTAAGAATTTAAAATTTTTGAATGAACGTTATCCTTAACGATTTTTAAAATATTTGATCATTAAAATTGGAAATAAATTCAACCTTTTAAAAATATTGTTTCATGATCATAAATGATTTTAAGAATATTTTAATGCATGTTCATGAATGATTTGAAAAATATTTTCTTATTCAAATTGGAAATGAATTAAACTATTTTAAAAATATCATTTCATGGTTGTGAATAAACCAATTTAATTTTGAAATTTTAGATTAATTAAACTTGGATATAGTTCTAATACTATTAGTGCATTGAATTGGATATTAATTAAATCAATTTATTTAGATATATTTTTCAAAATAGAAATGAATTAAACCATTTTAAAATCATTGATTGAATGAGTTCTTTCTAGCTCTTCCATTTACTTTTTATTAGGTTATGTGTGAGTCCACCACCCCTTCACATTTTAGCTTGAAGTTCATAAGAAGGGTAAGTCATGGATCTAGCCTATGTGTTCCCTTGAGAGGGGTCATGACCATGATGTATGGCCTATTCCCTTTGAGTTCTTTCTAACTCTTTCAATTACTTTTTATTAGGTTATGTGTGGCTACACCACCCCTTCACATTTTAGCTTGAATTTCACAAAAAGGGTAAGTCATGGATCTAGCCTATCTATTCTCTTGAGAGGGGTAATGACCATGGTGTATGGCCTATTCCATTTTAAAGGGCCCCAACCATGCATTTTAAAAGGAAAAACCATCCTCCATCAACATGGCTAGCCTTAAATACCTTATGCAACCTGCATTTACTCTAAATTTGGCTTACATGATAGATGTGGCTTGTGGGTGGCTCCAACCTTGCTTCACATTTCAATTGTTTTAATATTCAGTTTTAACTTGAATTTCATAAGAAGAGTAGGCCATGGCTTTAGCCCACGTGTTCCCTTGAGAGGGGTTGTGACCATTATGTATGGCCTGCACCCTTTGAAATGGTCATGGCCATGCATTTGAGAGAGAGATCGTCATGATCCATCAATAAGGACTAACCTTGAATCTATTACGTGGCTTGTATTTACTCTACAATGTGGCCTAAATACTATATGTTAGTTGTGGGTGGATTCATGGGCCCTCTTCACATTTTAGTTATTTTAGGGTTCATTTATTTTGGTTTTAGCTTGAAGTTCATAAGAAGCGTAGGCCATGGATTTGGCCTACTTGTTCCGTTAAGAGGGGACACAACCATGGTGTATATCTTGCACCCTTTGAAAGGGTCATGACAAGCATTTCAAAGGGTGACAACCATACTCCATCAATAAGGCCCATCCTTGAACCTCTTACATGGCATACATTTACTCAACCATGCGACCTTAATAACATGTGTGGGTTTCATCCCCTTCACATTTCAATTTTTTTAACATTCATTTATTTCAGATCATAATAAGGGTATTTCATGGATCTATCCTACATGTTTCATTGATATGGGTTACTTCTATGGTGTATGGCATGTGTGCTTTGACARGGTCAAAACCATGCATTTAAGAGGGTGACAAGCATGCCCCAGACCAACATTGAATCCCTTACATGGCTTGCATTTACTCTACCATGTGGCATACATAATAGGTGTGGGTTATGGGTGGCTAATAAGAGGGTGACAAGCATGCCCCATCAACAAGGACCAACATTGAATCCCTTACATGGCTTGCATTTACTCTACCATGTGGCATACATAATAGGTGTGGGTTATGGGTGGCTCCATACCTCCATCACATTTAATTTGTTTTTACATTCATTTATTTTAGATTTAACTTAAAGTTCACAATAAGGATCGGCCATGGATTTATCCTATGTGCTTCTTTGAGAAGGCTCATGGTGATTCCATATGGACTATTCCCTCTTAAAGGGTCATGACCATGCATTTGAGAGGGTGGCAAGCATTCTCCATCAACAAGGCCTAGCCTTGAATCCCTTATGCAACCTTCATTTACTCTAAAACGTGGCTTGCATAATAGGTAAGGTCTTGAGATGGTTTATATGTACTCTAGTATATTTCATCATAGGTTGTAGCCATAATTTATTTTATATCATGCATTACAGAGAGGATAAAAAAAACATGGATGTGCTAGTTTCTTTAAGCACCAATGAAGCTTTGATTTGGATATGATTATGAGGTTGGCTTCTCAAATTGAAAATGAATTAAACTATATTAAAACCATTTATCAAATGATTTATTTTTATCTTTCCTATTTGTTTTGTTTATCGATAAGTTTCTCAAATTGGAAATGAATTAAACCATATTAAAATCATTTATCAAATTATTTCTTTTTATCTCTTCTATTTGTCTTGTTGATCTAATATATCTATGAACTTGTCAAAATTCAAATTGCAGATTAGTAAACTCGTTATTATGTTTGATTGATAAATTTAAAGTTGTAGCACAAAATATTTATAATACTCAAGCCTAGAAAATACAATAAATATTCAATTTAATTTATTAAACTGAACTTCATAAAATGAATTTCAACATCACACTTAACAAAGCATGATCTAAAAAGATAAATCTAGGAATAAAGATATAGATACAATGATAATAGTGAAAAACATATCACTAAAATATATATCTCAAAGATGACCATTGAAGACCATTTGTTTTGATAAATACAAAAATGTTGCAAGAGACACAAAAACAAATAAAAAAGAAGGAAGCCACTACATGTGTCAATGGTTTGTAAAAGAAGTGAATTGAGTAAAATTTTCAAATTGAAACACTGCATTGAATTTCAATACCATTAGATTTGGCCTTAGGATTCCATCCATCTCCATGTATTTCCTTTGATCTACTAGATATGAAGTTGATATAACTATGTGGAGAGATGCTTCATTTAAATATAAATAGGAAACAAAAATGGGAGACAAAAATGGAATGGAAGAGGAAATTGCCAAAAAATAATGAAAAAGAAAAATGAATGGCAAAGGAAATTGTTAAAAATGAATGGAAGAATAAAATGGAATGGAAGAGAAAATTACCAACAAGAATGAAAGAAGAAATTGCTAAACAAGAATGGAAGAAGAAAAATGAATGAAAAAGAAAAGTGCTAAGAATAATGTGAGAGGAAAAAAAGAATAAAGGAATGGAATAAGAAGTTGTTATTAAGAACAAAAGAGGAAATTTATAAACTAGAATAAGAGAGAAAAAATATAGAAAGGGAATGGAGATAAAAAGGGAATAGAGAGGAAATCCAAATACAACAATGGAAGAGGAAATTACTAAACAAGTATGGGAGAAGAAAAATTAATGAGTGGGGAAATTTATAAATAATATTAGGAGAGGAAAAATAAAAATAAAAATAAAATGGGAAAGGAAACTGGTAATAAGAGTGAAAGAGAAAATTGCTAAACAAAAATGTGAGAAGAAATTTCTTAAAAAATGGGGGAAGAAAGATGAATAAGAGAAATAATGATAAAATGACAAATTTCCAAAAGTGAATGTTATGCTTGGGAAAGGGTCAGTCGACCCTTCTCTAGGATCCCCCCCAAAAGAATACTATGCTTGAGGAAGGGTTAGTTGACCCTTCCCCAAATACCCCATGAAGATAAATACTATGCTCTAGAAATGGTTGACTGACATTTTCCTAGCATCCTCTATGAAATCAATAGTATTCTCAAGGAAGGGTCATCTAACCCTTACCCATGAATCACTTTGATGCAAATATTATGCTTTATATATGGACATCTAAAATTTCCATGGCATCCTCCATGACATTAATACTATTCTCGAGGAAGGGTCAACTGACCCTTCCCTCGTTGCTCCATTAACAAGAATATAATTATTCTTGAGGAACAATTAGATAAACCTTCATCATGCCCCCCACAACAAAAATAATATGCTCAAGGAAGGTTCAATCAACCCTTCCCTAGGATATCCCTTGATGTGAATACTATTCTCAAGGAATTTTTGATTGACCCTTCATTGGGATATTCCTCAAAGAAAATTTTAAGCTTGAGAAAGTGACAATCAACCCTTCCTTGTGCTCCCATTAATGTGAATAATATGCTTCATAAGGTTTGGAAGATGCTTAATATACATACTTTGAGACAATAATATTATGCTTGAGGAAGGGTTGACCATCCCTTCCATTGGATACCCCACATGTGAATACCATCTTTGAGGAAGAGTCACCCAACTCTTCTCCATGCTCCCCCTCCATGAGAATACTATGCTATAGGAAGGTTCAACCAACCATAACTGATGATCCCCTAGATAAGAATATTATTTTCAAGAAAGGATCAATTGTCCCTTTCTCATGTACCTCCTTGATGTAAATACTATGTTGGATAAGGTCCAATCAATCCTTCTCTGAGTTCCCTTGACAAGATTGTTATTCTCTAGGAAGGGTTAATCAACCCATCCTAGGGATCCACTTCTATAAGAAAAATATGCTTGAGGAAACTTGGTCAAACTTTCCACTAGATACCTAACAACATTAAGACCATCCTTGAGAAAGGTCAACCAACTCTTCTTTGTCCTCCCCCTCCATGATATTACTATAATAGAGGAAGGATTGGTCAATCATTTACTAGCATGCCTTTCAATAAGAATATTATTCCAGAGGAAGGGTCGATCGATAATTCCATGGTACCCACATTCATGTAAATACTATTCGCAAGGAAGGTTCGACCAATCCTTCTCTAGGATCCCCTGTATGATAATTATATGCTTGAGGAAGGATTGGACGACCCTTCGTTGGGATTCCCTCTCTCCAAGAAAACTATGCTTGTGGAAGGGTTAGTCTACCCTTTTTCTATATACCCCACAACATGAATATCATTCTTAATAAATTTTTGGTCAACCCTTCTCCATGCACCCCCTTGATGCAAATATTATGTTGGAGGATAGGTTGGTTGACCCTTCCCCATGAACCTCCTTGTTATCACCTAAAAACTACTCACTTACAACATTTCCAACAATATTACTAAAATATATCATTATCAACATGTTTAACCTCTATTTCACCCCTTTTTTGTACCATCACATGACCTATGGAAACTACAGAATCAAACCCTGATTTTGACCAAAAAAGGCCAATGTAGATATTACCCCCAATCAATATATATTTATATATTCCAAATTTTTCATATTTATATACATACATAGTATTAAACCCTCATATGCAAGCAATCTTGCATAAATACCCTATTGGGTATGTTCATATAGAACAACAGTCCAGGACCACAATATTTCACTTGTGGAATCTGTTAGCACTAGAAGTCACCTTCAGATTGCATAGAAGGTAAGCCCAGTACCCATCAGTTTGTGTAAGTGTAATTGAGTTTTAAGAGGTCAAATGGAGAGGACTCAATGAAAATAACGTTCTAACTCAGAAATCTGGACTAGCATGCAATGTGCATTAGCAATTAAGGTCTGGAATCAACTTCAGTCAGTAAGTTGGAGTAAGGGTGAATAGAGGGAAGGCTTTTGTGAGGAGAGTGTAGAGGTATGTTGTGGACATCAGGTCTTCCAACAACCTAAGGAGGAAAAACTTAAACGAAAGATCCTCTTAAATTCAAATCTCAAGAAAACTGAAAGAAATTATAACAACACTATAATCAAACATTCATCATAATACAGTTACAACAATTCATGTGAATCAGTCATTCATGAACTCTCTCAGTATCAGAGGCAAATAAGATGTAGCAATAAAGTTGACTTAGATTAACCAAGATGTCTCAAAAAAAAAATACATAACCATAGAATCATTGTTCTTCATAAAAGTATTACAATAGCAGGGAGCCTAGCTCAACCATCGACCTATTCAAAATATCAAAACTGCCTATATATAAGCAGAATTGTTGCAACCATCGGGAGTGTGATCGGATTGCTGCATTCAAAGTTTTCAATCAGCGTCTGCTCTGTTAGACTGTGCAGACAATATCCTGTTGTCAGACGTGAACTCTTCTATCTAGACCTTCTCTGTTAGACTGTGCATGAAACTCTCTGTCAAACGCGAGCTCAAAACTACCAATCCTTTCTAGCTTTCCATTTATGTGCTAAGACGAGGTCTCAACCACTGCTCTCATTCTCAGTAGCTAGCTTCATCGAGATCAGGATGAGGCCTGACACCCATGAATGTCATTAGACGGTGCCAACAACTTCGATCTACGAGTCAATTTTGACGCCTCGAGATTATGAAAATCCTCTTCTGCGAACAAGTGCTTGCCCAAAAGTTGTTTCATGACTTTGCATTCCGGGTGCTTCGATGTGAGCCACTCTCAACTCTCTCAATTTTCGAACTTGCGAACTGGAGCCTAGAGAGTGCTAGCTCCCTTCTTATGGACCCCTCTAATATGACCAACGCTACAACGTGGGGCTTATCTTCAAGGTGCTTCGGGACTTTGGGCGCTTCGAGCTTCAGCCCTTCGATACTTTGCAATGTTTCTCATTTTAAAACTCCCAAAGTAAAACTCCCGAAGTGATAGATCTGATGATGTGTGATTCTTGCTAATTGAACGGTCCAGATCTATTTTGGGCCTCGACCATTGATTTCGGGCCTAGAATGAGTCACCTTCAGTGTTGTTCTTTCAGCCCATGGCTGTGGCCCGTGTAAACAAAGACTTGGATGACTAAATAGGGGTTGGGAAAACAGGGAGACCGTGGCACTTTAAACACAGAGGGGGGCAAATGAAAACGATTTTACAAGACGAAGAGGAAAAAACTTAAGAATTGGTCTGTGAAAGGAGAGAGATAAGGAAAAACACAGACTTAGGTAGAAACCACAACCCCACGAGACTCTACAAAGTTTGTGTGATAACATTTGGCTCCACAGGGGATGGCATGCTCCCTGCGAGCTGCCAAGAACAAGTAGTTCCAATGCCTTAGCTATTGGGTTATGGATTCAAGCTCAAAAAATTCTGCTAAGGACTACAGGCCACCAAGAACACTATCCTAAAAATGAAAGCAAACACACATGGGCTCCAAAAGAGCTTATTTATGTACATCCCTAGACTAAATGATTTTTTACACAGTGTTAGGTGAAATCAAATTTCCATAAGAGCCAGTCAAGAAGCTTCCTAACTGGAAACTCACTGACTCTATCAGTGATTGATAACAAATGATGCAATCATGACAACAAAATGATTACATATTTCATCCCTCCTTCCAGTTCTGAAGTCAATATAAATTTGGGATGCTTCAATTAATGGAGGAAATGTAACTCCATGTACTCCCTTACAGGTTCTTGGAATAACTGAGGAAACCCAGAAAATTGGTAACAAAAAGCCTTCTCTACTTCACAATTGCTCACATATGGTTGGATGTCTCTGGTAAGCACAGGTGAGTGAAGGGTTGATGTAGGTTGTTGATCCACTTCTTCTTTGTCTGCTCGGATAACATCTGCTAGTTGATGGTAAGAAATATCCTCATGTATAACAAATGATGGCTCCTCCTCTTTATCATGATGCTTAGTGTCTTCATAGTGATCAAATGTAGGATAAGTTTGTTGCTCGTCATCACTAGAATATTCATAAAAAATGGGCTTCCCTTCATATCTATGATCAACCTCTAAAACAATAATTCCATCAAGAATATAATTGTTAAGAATATCCATTTCAGGGACAACAGTAATTGTTACCTCTGGTTGTTCATACACATGATTTTTCTCTTCAATCCTAGGTGAAAATATATCATGGGAAATCTCTTGAAGGAAAAGATAAGAATCATCCTCCACAACCATCTCCTCTTCTAAATCTGAGACAACAAGTGTATAAGGGATAGAATATGATACATCCATTGCTATGTAATCATCAGCTATATTATCAATCATACTTGGAAGGCCTTCTTCATCATAAGCAGCGCTGGTCAAAACATCTGTCTCATGAACAGAAATATCCTTTGCACTTCCTCTTTCACTCAGACCTTCACCAAACTCGTCACATGAGGAAGGCTCTATCATTTGTTCGATATCAGATGCAAAATTTTTATAGCAGTCATTCAATATAATATGAGACATGTAAATCTCTTTGTAATATAAATTAAAAGAACCGTGAAAATCCTTCAAAGAATGGATACTAGTAGCAGGGAGAGATTGGCATCATTCATGAGCATCTTCCTCCAAATAAAATTTGAACATCTTGATCAAGACATCCTCATGAACAAAATTGTGCTCAAGCATGCATATATGAAAATTAAACAAGTGTTCACCAGGATGATCATGCTTGCTTCTTCTGAATATCGGAAGATAATCATCCCATTCATTTATAGTCGGCACTGGATGTGGATAACCAGCTATGGATGAGAAATTGAAGGGGGGAAATATCTTGTCCAGGATAGCCTCCATAGACTTTTGATTTTTCTCCCTTCAAAGGAGTCACCAACAAATTTTGCACAGTGGAGTCGCCATGGTGAACGATAATTAGTCAGAATAATGTGTCCAACTTTAGTTCACCATCTAAAACTGGGTCTTTGCAATGTCGGTCTTCCCAGGGAGATTTTCAATCTGGGACAGTAGCTAAAATCCTTCTCGAGAAAGCTTTCCCTTCTTAATAATCCTCTCTGGGTCAGCTTCAGGTGTAGTCAGAGGTAGCTATGGAGTAGACCTCATGTGTCTGCCTCTGAAGGAAAAAAATGAAACAGTGGAGTCGAAACGGTGGAGTCGTCAGGTGCAAGTTGCAATCTTCAATGGTACTAATATCTGATGCACCTTCAGAATCAGATCTTCTTTATCGTTCTATCCCAGGGAAATGTCTTCAATTCGTTCCCCACAAATGGATCCAGAAATGTTAGCACTAGAAGTCACCTTCAGATTGCATAGAAGGTAAGCCCAATACCCATCAGTTTGTGTAAGTTTAATTGAGTTTTAAGAGGTCAAATGGAGAGGACTCAATGAAAATAACGTTCTAACTCAAAAATCTGGACTAGCATGCATAAGCAATTGAGTTCTGGAATCAACTTCAGTCAGTAAGTTGGAGAAAGGGTGAATAGAGGGAAGACTTTGGTGAGGAGAGTGTAGAGGTCTGTTGTGGACATCAGGTCTTCTAGCAGCCTAGGGAGGAAAAACTTAAACACAAGATCCTCTTGAATTCAAATCTCAAGGAAAATGAAAGAAATTATAACAGCACTATAATCAAACATTCATCATAATACAGTTACAACAATTCATGTGAATCAGTCATTCATGAACTCTCTTAGTATTAGAGGCAAATAAGATGGAGCAAGAAAGATGACTTAGATTAACCAAGATGTCTCAAAAAACAAATACATAACCATAGAACCAGTGTTCTTCATAAAAATATTACAATAGCAGGGAGCCAAGCTCAACCATCAACATGTTCAAAATATCAAAACTGCCTATATATAAGCAGAACTGTTGCAACCATCAGGTGTGTGATCGGATTGTTGCAATCAAAGTTTTCATTCAACGTCTACTCTGTCAGACTGTGCAGACCCTGTTGTCAGATGCAATCTCTTCCGTCTGGACCTTCTCTGTTAGACTGCACATGCAACTCTCTATCAAACGCAAGCTCAAAACTGCCAATCCTTTCTGGATTTCCATTTATCTGCTGAGACGAGGTCTCAACCACCACTCTCATTCTCAGTAGCTACCTTCATCGAGATCAAGATGACGCCTGGCACCCACAAATGTTCTTAGATGGTGCCAATGACTTCTGTGAGTCAATTTTGACGCCTCGAGGTTATGTGAATCCTCTTATGTGAACAAGCTCTTGCCCAAAAGGTGTTTCGCGACTTCGCGTTTTGGGTGCTTCGATGTGAGCCACTCCCGACTCTCTTGATTTCCGAACTCATGAACTGGAGCCTAGAGAGCACTAGCTCCCTTCTTATGGACCCCTCCGATATGACCACTGCTATGACATGGGTCTTATCTTCAAGGCGCTTCAGGACTTCACGCACTTCGGGCTTCAGCCCTTTGGGACTTTGCAATGTTTCTCATTTTAAAACTCTCGAAGTAAAAATCCTGGAGTGACAAATCTGATGACGCGTGGATTTTGTTAATTGAACAGTCCAGATCTATTTTGGGCTTTGGCCATTGATTTTGGGCCTGGAATGAGTCACTCTGAGTGTTGTTCTTTGAGCCCGCAGTTGCGGCCTATGTAAACAAAGACTTGGACGACTGGATAGGGACTGGGAAAACAAGGAGACCGTGGCAATTTAAACACATAGGGGGGCAAACGAAAATGATTTTACAAGCCAAAGGGGGGAAAAATTAGGAATTGTTCTGCGAAAGGAGAGAGAGAAGGCAAAACACAGACTTAGGTAGAAGCCACAACCCCATAGGACTCTAACAAGTTTGTGTGATAACATAATCATTAATCTATCATCTATCACTATAAATAATTTCAAAGTTGTATATATAACAATACATATCAATTCATGAATGTAACCCCAAACCAAAATTATATTTCACCCTACACCAAATTTTGAGGACAAAACAACATATATACATCCTGCATTTTCCCTAACAGGGCCTGCATTTTCCTCAATGTCCCATTTTCATGAAATTTCATAAGGATAGTGTGTATAATGTCCATAATTCATCTAAAGATATGAATTTTCCCTAACATTATGATTTTAGGAATATATAATGCAAATCCTAACACAAGTAATTCATTTTTTACTCCAAGGTATGTTCAAACTTCATATACAACAACAGTCCACAACCACAATATTTCACTTGTGGAACCATTAATCTATCACCTATCACTATAAAGAATTTCAGAGTTGCATATGTAATAATACATATTAGTTCATGCATGTAACCCCAAACCAAAATGTATCTTTCACCCTACACCAAATTTTGGGGACACAAACATATGTACATCATGCCTTTTTCCCTAACAGGGCGTGCATTTCCCTCAATGCCCCATTTTCATGAAATTTCATAAGGACAATGTGCATAATGCACATAATTCATCTAAAGATGTAAAATTTCCCTAACATTTTTCTTTAATGAAGTTATCATGCAAATCCCAACACAAGGCTTCCATTTATCATTCAAGGGCATGCATTTTACAACATGCCTTATTTTCATGTAGGAAACACATAACTTCCATTTTTTAGCATGCATTTTCGTCTTAAGGAATGCATATCTCATATTAAGGAATGCATTACTCAATGTCTTAAATATACATCATCTCAACATACAAATTCACCATTGGGCATGCATTTACCTTAAGCTGGTGTGCATTTAAGAAGGCCAATTCAAACAATTTTCCCTCTTTGTTGTACAAGACATTTTTTGGTCTTTTTGCGCAACAAGGATTTTAAGTTTCCACTTGCACAAACAAAGGTATAGACAAATGTACAAATTTTCTACAACCCTGTAGCTTTTAATATTTCCTATAATATTGACCTATTCATTCTATAAGATAGATTTCAGTCTCTTTGCAAAGAAAAAGGGTTTATTTCTCTAAATTCACAAGCAAAGATATATGCAGATGTAAAATGATAAATTACAAACTCTTGACCAACTTGAATCAATCAATTTGGAGGTGAACAAACTCTATATTTTCTATGATTTGTTCTCTTTAAAGTATTTTCTTATATGGGTTAAGTATGTGTTGCTAATTTCTATGTCATTTTATATGTATCATTGGTTGGTTAGAATTCATTGACCTTGATTTATATCATAACCCACCATCATTTGATTCATCAAAAGGTCATGAATCTTTGTGCATAGAAATCATCCTTTTTGGAGTGTAAATACACTCCTAATTGCACAAACATGTTAAAACTATTGTAATCAACAATTTGCAACTTGAATATTAAATTATGGAGGCTTATCCAAGTATGGATGTGCACCTTCCTATAGCCAACTTTAACAAATTGGCCCTTTGGTTTTACAAGGTAATTGTTAGCCTTTATGCACATTATGTAGGTGTTTGTCTGAAACATTCAATACAAGGCTATATGCATGTGTAAAATCACAAATTAAACCTTCTTCAATTTGAACCACTCAATTTGGGTGAAAATTGAGACTAGGGCGTGCATTTTACTCTAAGGTAGTTTTGACTTTAAATTTACATGAAATCCCAAACCTATGTGCATGAAATCGACCTATGTTGTTCTTAAATTGCACTTTTGATGACATGGGTAAATTTAACAAATATAGAAATCCATATTAAAACTTATAAAACAATTTGTGGAGCTATAGGAAGCTTGGGCATGCATTTTAATTTGGTCACTTAGTTCGATTGTGACCTTCCAAATTACAAGGAAAACTTTTCCTCTTCTACACATCAACCCATTTCAAACTTGTAATTGGAAATTTGACAACATGAATAGGTCTAATATGATAAATGACACCCACAAAAACTTTCACAACTCAAATCTAAGGTATAATAAAACCTTGGCCTACGATTTGCAAATAAGTTGTCCATTTTTAGGGTTTTACTAGGAATCTCTTGCTTATTTTTGCATAGCAGAGTCTTTTAAGACTGTAAATGAAAAACTAAGTATATAGGATTATGCAAAATGACTTAAAAAATCATTTATAATTTGAACCACTCAAATTGAATGAATTTTGAGACTTGGGAGTGCATTTTAGTGTAGCTTAGTATGCATTTTGCACCAAGGAAAAATTTACACCAATGCAAAATTTTCCCTCTTCGTCCTAGAAGACAATCTTTTGTCTTTTTGTATGGCAAATGTTTTAAGTTTAAAATTGCACAAACAAAGGTATAGACATATGTACTACATGTAACTCGTAATATTTCTTATAATATTGACCTCTTCATTCTATAAAAAAAATTATTGGTCTTTTTTCATAGAAAAGGGTTTTATTTCTCTAAATGCACAAACAAAGGTGTATATGCAGATGTAAAAACATAAATTATAGACTGTCAAACAACATGAATCAATCAATTTGGAGGTGAACAAAATCTGTATTTTCTATGATGTATTATCTTTAAAGTATTTTTAATATGGGTTAATTATGTGTGTTATAGAAAGATTTGTCTCACCCCATGCAATCTTGCACATAAGGCCTTTTTCCATTTCCCCATGCAGATTTTTAATCCCTTTTTGCAAATCCCAGAGATAAAATTACATTTTTCCACATATACGCATCTTGCCTACTATACAACATGTGTATACGCAAGTTGCGCCATTACAACCCGCATACACCAGGAAATGTGCCCAAAATTGAAAAGTAGTGTTGGTTTTCCATGTCACGATAGGAGATCAATGATCCTTGGCCTTCCATATACTGGAAACATTCTGAATCAGCCCTTTAGTTCCACTTGAAGGCTATAAATGGGTCAATTCCGAGCTATGGAAAAGAGGAGAAAGAATTCAACTTTGAGAGCAAAGTTACTCTGGAGGAATTATTCACTTCACATTGAGTTTGCATCCCTTTATCCTTTAAGTTTGAACACATTATTCAACCCCCAAGGTATTCTCTTATTGATTGAGAACTTCATTGTCTCTCTTCTATGAGATTGCCTTTGGTGGAGGATTGAAGTGGTGGAGGCCCAGCTGGAAGGAACTTAGTTTCTTGGTTCCAAACCATGTCAACACGGAAGTCTATAACTTATTCACTTATGTTTATTATATCTTAATAGAAATACTCTTTTATCATCCAATATAAGGTATAATAAAACCTTGACTTACCTTTTACAAACACTTTGTGCAGTTTGAGGGTTTTACTAGGCATCTCCTGCCTATTTTTTCACAACAACGTCTCTTATGAATGCAAACGAAAAAACTAAGTATACGGGATTATGTAAACTAACTTAAAAATCATTTACAATTTGAACGAATCAAATTGAGTGATGTTTGAGACATGGGCATACATTTTAGGGTAGCCTAGCATGCATTTTGCACTAAGGAAAAATTTACACCAACAAAAAATCTTCCCTCTTTATCCTGCAAGACAATTTTTGGTCTTTTTTCATAGCAAAGGGTTTTAAGATTCCAATTGCACAAACAAAGTTATAGACAGATGTACAAATTTTTTAATGAGTCCCACATGCCTTCCTCTAGAATTAATGAATTTAAACTCCCAACCCCGAAGAAATCTTCTTGTATCTCTAACTATTTTATCCCATCTAACATTGTCTCTTATAGGAGGAGGATGGTGGGTTTATTCACATCAATAACCATTTTCAAGGCTCATTTTTTGAATGGGATGGTTTTGTCCCAATAATTAGAGGTTATATAGATCCAAAGGAACCCTAAATAGGGGCATTGTCCACTCTAAGGAACCCTTCCATCGCCAACTATTTACCAAACATAACCTCATTCATAGATCTATTTGGAGAAAAATAAAAGGAATTATTGCCTATTATTGGGCCCTTAGTTACCTTTTCCTAGTTTGGAACTAACACCCTTCAATTCCCCCCTCTTATCCATGCCTTCCAAATTTCTTGTAGGTAGATTCAGACACTATTATCAAGATGCATTAAATATCTATTAATTATTGTAGATAAACACTAAAGATTACAACAATCATCACATATAAGAAAAGTATGAGTCAAAGTGGTAATGATATTCCATTAATTCGTCATAATAGTAGGATCTTTACATGAAAGACATCACAGTTACAGTCTCCATTACAAAACTGTGCAAAGTGAAATGCAGATCCCACACCTTTGTTCTCTCCAAAGATTCCTCCTAATGTCTCTCATTTCCTATCACTCTACTTAAAACCTTATTATTTATACGTTCTCGGCACATTGGGACAACCTCAACCCATAGGTCGGATACATAAGACAATCATAACTAAATTTACATGTATTTATAGGTCCTCGAGTCATTGTTATAGCTCGCAGCTTTATAAACATGCCTCTGTGATCTTTATTTGATGATGGGGCACCAAGTGTTCCTATAGGTTAGGAGGGTGTGTTTATTGCAAACCATCGAAGAGGAGTCATAATGTCGACGATGATTGGGTGAATTCAGAATTCCAATGAACTTCAAGGCACCCAAACAAAAAATAACAAATTTTTGATAATTACTTAGTAATTTTCGATGGTACAGTCGATTTTATCCATACATTTCGGACTCTTCATTAAAATTAAACACGATATGTAGCAGTGTGAAGATACAAGTGTCCCCACTTATGAAATGATATGAGGGAAATGAGTTGAAAAGTTTTCTTGCAAAAACCATTTAGCTTGGGTAGATAATTTACCCTTGCTACACAAGAGGTTCATAGTGATAATTCCATGACAAGTAGACTGGTGTTGCACCTCCAACCAATTGTCATTGTCAAACATGGGCTAGAAATGTGGAATGTTGTCCATTTGTGTTAGGGACCTAACCCCTTACGTAGGTAGAACAATATATTCAGATGTAATAAAGGTCAATATTAATAAGGCTTTGCAATAAGGTAGAATAAGTCGAATGTAAGAAGACCTAATAGAAGCTTTCGCTTCTAGAAGGATCTTCCTCTAGATGGTTCTTTTGGTAGACATATTTAGTATAAATAGGAGTCAAGGGTATGAGAACCCTAGCTTGTATATTATTGTAATAGAGCTCTTCCCGACTAGAGGTTGCCCCCTCAAAGAGGCAAGTGAACATTGCTCTCAGAATCAAAGTGATCTTTAAGGTGTTATTCTGATTTCATTTCAGTGTTATTGTGGTGTTGTCTTGGTTATATTGTTGTTTATCTGCCATTTATAGCATTTTATTTATGTTCTTCGTACTTTTTATATCTGGAATATTACAAGTGGTATCAGAGCACTTTCCTTGGAAAAAATTGTGGGTTAATTTTTTTTCAGGGTAGAGACATATTCCGACGTCTTTAAGCTACAGAGATCTGTTGTTACATCCATAAACCTACGGTTGAGGGATTCATACATGCAGGAAATACAAGTGGTACTTAAACTCACATTTGTTGGCCACCCTTGCAACCCCTGTTGGTACCCCTTCGAGTGGTAGCACATAACACAACACATGTATACGAATCAACCTAGATTTCTTGAAGCCCTCTTTAGATAAACCGATCAGCTTCCTGATCACTCTGAATGTCAATTTGCAGAAGGGGATCATGTGTTTCTTTGACTTCAACCTTATAAGAAAAATTCCCTCAAGGTCGACCATTGTCAGAAGCTGGCGCCCAAATTTTATGGTCCTTATACCGTTCTCAAGTGTGTGGGACAGGTGGCCTATGAGTTAGCTTTTCCCAGTCATTCTAAGCTACATCCTATTTTTCATGTTTCATGCTTAAAGAAGGTGATTGTAACTAAGTGCCAAACTCAAACCAACCTTCCTAAGTTGGATGAAGAAGGATCCATTTGGATATAGCCACAAGCATTTTTGGACCAGCGTGAGTGTCGCCTGCATCAGCGAACCATGAAGGAAGTGTTAGTCCAGTGGAAAGATACAACTCTAGAAGATGCCACTTGGGAACCAACTACCATTCTACAGCAATTTCCACATCTAAAGCCTTGAGGACAAGGTTGTTTTTAAGGGAGAGGACATGTTAGCAACCTAACCCCTCACATAGGTAGAACATGTAGGTAGAACAATATATTTGGATGTAATAAAGGTCAATATTAATAAGGCCTTGCAATAAGGTAGAATAAGTTGAATGTAAGAAGACCTAATAGAAGCTTCCACTTCTAGAAGGATCTTCCTCTAGATGGTTCTTTTGATAGACATATTTAGTATAAATAGGAGTCGAGGGTATGAGAACCCTAGCTTGGATATTATTGTAATAGAGCTCTTCTCGACTAGAGGTTTCCCCCTCAAAGAGGCAAGTGAACATTTCTCTTAGAATCAAAGTGCTCTTTCTGGTGTTATTTTGATATCATTTCAGTGTTATTGTGGTGTTGTCCTGGTTATATTGTTGTTTATCTGCCATTTCTAGCATTTTATTTATGTTCTGCATACTTTTTATATCTGGAATATTACAATTTGATGTGAGATGGAATTGTCTTCATACATGTAGGAAGGATCATACAACTTGAGCTAGGATACATTAACTACAAGATGAATACCCAATTGTGGTGGAAGCTCTAGTTTGAAGGTATTTTGATCGACCTGCTACAAAATATTATATGGGCCATAACAAAGTGGATGAAGCTTATGATGTTTAGCTCCCTAAAATTATTATTTATAAATATATATACATACCTTATCACTAACCTATAAGGATGAAATACTATGATGGTGATAAAATAGAATCTTAATGTGTGTGTGGTTACTTTGAAGGGTGTTATGTACCTAGAGATAAGTATGGGATAGATATTTCGCAAATGTAGTGGCCTACTAATGGAAATTGCAATATTTTTGGTAAGGTGTAACACCTTGTTTTCCCCCAAGTCCGTAATTATTCTTAAGACTTCATGAATTATAATTGATGCATAATGTAATTGTGTTTTATGTTAATGAAAAAAATTATCAATTGACTGAAGGGGAAGCCTTGCAGTATTGGCCATGATACCATGAGTGGGAGCTGGTGAGGGGGAAACTAGGAATTTTGTGTGAGGAAAATAGGAATATTTCCAAAAAACCCAACCTACACATGCATGACCTCAAATGAAAAACATGTATGAAGTACCATGTCTACCCTGTCCACAAGAAACCCGTTAATGGCATCAGATCGGGTAGTTGGAGAAATTATGACTTCCTTCAAATCATGTAGTCAGAGGAGTGAAGGGTAGGCTACAACTTTCAAATTGGAGTATATGTAAGTGCCCCACCAATTTGATAGCTTTACCTCAGGGGTTTCTTTTAACAGAAGCTAGTTGGGGAACCCAAGGGAGGGGAAAATGTCCCAGATTGGGAAAAGGAATGAGGAGGAATAGAGCATGGAGAGAAGGGAGTGGTATCAAGAATGAGCATAGAGAGATCACGTGCTCATACTAGAGTAGAGAAAACTAGGAAGTTTTCATGAGGAAAATAGGAATCTCTCCTAGGACATGAATGGTCAACATTGGAACAGAGAATACCCATATCCATACTGGAGCAAATAGGGTCGCAAGTTGGTGCTTGCTGGAAAGGAAATAACACTAGTAAGGGGAGGGCACTAAGGTACTGTGAAGTAGTGAAGGGACTCCCTTATGCAAAGGAAATACAACTAGGAAGGCACCTGGTAAGATTGTGGAGGCTCTGGGCTCAGTGGGAAGAAGGGATTTTATGTAGTTGCCAATGTAGCGAAGGAGAGTAACCTTCCTGACCATTTACTTGACCTGAAATCCAAATTGGAAGAATCACCTGGTGGTATCATATCCTAACACGAGGGTGGCCTACTGAGGAGAGAAAATTGTAAACAAAACCTATGGTTGGGTGGAAATGCATTCACCCTCAATGAGTTGTCTAATTGGAATTTTAAACAGAAATAGATAAGTATTTCCCCATGTATATAGTAAATGTTTTCTAATGGACATGACTTGCATTTTGTTCTCAATAGTATCTTTTATATGCTGATTGAATGTTAAAAATCTAAGTTTTAATGGTGCAATGTAATCTGTTCTAAAGGATAATTGATTATATGTAATAATTGTGCATGGGAGGTATAATGTAGGCTTGTAACCTTGTGTTTCCCCAATCCTTTGAATGGAAAGTTTGAAGGATGTGAAAATATTCACTAGGGGGGCCAAGGTGAAGCATCACCTATGTATTGAAGAAGTGGGTCAAAGGTTGAGGGATTATATTTAAAATCCTTCCAGGTAGTTCCAAAGAAGGCCATCGACTGGTATGCTTTGAAATTCTCCATAACCCAGTTGAAATCCATTCTTAAACCCAAGGAGAAATATCAATCGTTGATCCGATGTGAAGAGTTGATCCCGACCATTTTTCAAAGATACGGACTTCAGAGAGATCCTTTCATAAGGAGATCCCTTTGGAAAAACCAAGAAGTGAATTCAAGATGAAATTTTCAATGGGGAAGTTCTGAGTCGATGAGAACCACTGGTCTATTGGGAAGGTAGTTCGATGAGATATGGATCATAGATCCATTATGCACTAATATTATAAGTCTATCAAAAAGGTAGAGTTTAGAATGATTCATCAAGGAGGGGTGTAAGGAATTTCCAATGAGAAAATCCTGAAGATGAAGGTCCAAGAGGACCAGAGCTATAGATCTGATGGCAATGCGGCTGATAAGATCCAAGCCATTGGTTTCCCGTGGGACCAACCAATAGAAAATTATCGTTGAAATAGTAGGATTGGTTAATCATCGAGTGGATCTGAGATCTAAGACATCCATGGTCATTAGGAATTCAAGGTGGGTGATCATGTGTATATCAAGGTGAAGCCCAAGAGGAGCTCCGTAAGAATGTGAAATTGTGCCAAAATGGTTCCTCACTATTGTGGATCATTTGACGTCCTAGGAAGAGTGGGATCGGTAGCATACATACTTTCCCTACCACCTATTGTTAAAGCTCACAATGTGTTCCATGTATCCTTATTAAATAAGTATATCCATGATTCTAATCATGTTATTTCTTGCATTGTGAAACAGGTGGAACCAGAGGGATAATTCTAGCTCGAGCCTTAATGCATCCTGGACATGAAAGAGACATTTCTTTAGAACAAAGTTGTCGTGCAGGTCAAGGTGAAATGGAAGCACTTTGGAGTAGATGAGGCCACATGGGAACTGGAGGATGCCATGAGGATGGCATACCCATTTTTTTTTTTTGTATAAACTATGTATATGGTGTTAAAGACACTAAGACAGTGTTTCTTTAAGGGGGAGGGGAATGTAACACCCCGTTTTCCCCAAAGTATGTAATTATGCTTAAGAATTCATGCATTATAATTGATGAAGACTGTAATTTTGTTTTATGTTAATGAAAACACCCACCAACTAACTAAAGGGGAATCCTTGCAGTATTGGCCATGATACCATGAGTGGGATTTGGTGAGAGGGAAACTAGGAATTTTATGTGAGGAAAACATGAATCTTTCCTACACCTTCATGACCTAGAATGATTAACCTATCTGAAGTACCATGTCTGTCTATCCACAACAAAATCGCTAATGGCATTAGATTAGGTAGTTGGAGAAGTTATGAATTCCTTTAGAGCATGTACTCAGAGGAGTGAGGGGTTGATTGTAGCTATGATCCAGGAGTACCTAGAAGTGCCCTTTCAATTTAGGAGCTTGACCCTAGGGGTTGCTTCTGACAAAAGCTAGTTTAGGAACCCGAGGGAGGGGAGATTGTCCCAGATTGGGAAAAGGAATGGGGAGGAGGAGGACATGAAGAGAAGGAATTGGTATCATGAATGAGCAGGGAGATCTCATGTGCTCAGACCATAACATAGAAAATTGGGAAGTTTTCATGAGGTAAATAAGAATCTTTCCTAAGAAACTAATGGTCAACATTGGAACAAAGAATACCCATAATGATACTGGATCAAAGAGGGTTGTGGGTTGGTACTTTCTGGAAATAAATGGACACTGGTAAAGTGAGGGAACTGAGGGACTATGAAGCAGTGAAGGGACTCCCTTGTGTAGAGGAAATCTAGCTAGGAAGGCACCTATTAAGCTCGTGGAGGCTCTGGGCTTAGTGGAAAGGGGGGATTTCTTATGTTTCCAGTGTAGTGAAAGAGAGTAATATTCTTGACCATTTCCTTGACCTAAAAGCCAAATTGCGAGAGTCCCCTGGTGGTATCATGGCCTGACACGTGGGTGGCCTATTATGGAGAGAAAAAGGGTAGTATATCCTATGGTTGGGTGGAAAGGAATTCACCCATAGTCAGTTGGTTGGTTGGAAGTTTAAACTAAAACAGATAAGTATTTCCTCATGTATCTAGCAAATGTTTGTCAATGGACATGAATTGCGTTATGTTTTCAATCGTAGTTTTTTTATGTTGATTGAATGTTACAAATATGAGTTTTAATTGTGTAATGTAATATCTTATAAAGGATAATTGATTGTCTGTGATAATTGTGCATGTGATGTCTAATGGAGGCCTGTAACCCTATGTTTCTTAAACCTTTGAATGGAAAGCTTGTAGGATATGAAAATATTCACTCGGTGGTCATGGTAGCCATGAATGTACCAATAATATATGTCATTTTTTATACTTGGAAAGAAGACCACCAAGCTTTTTTTGTTGACTTGAAGGTGTTATTTCCAAAAAACCCATTTCTATTTTGATTGACCCTACTTCTAACCTTAGCTATGTTTCACCCCAAGTTGTTGAAGCATGTAATTTATATAAGAAAAAACATGAAAAATCATGCTTAGTTTAGTTAGCCATGAGAACTAAGAAAAAGGTAATGTAATTAATTGAAGCATGACCGTTTGAAACGAATGGACTGCATACACAAGAAACCTTAAATATCCTACGTTTGGGGTCATATGATGTTTTGATGGGATGGACTGGTTAGTTGTCCATAAAGAAAAATTGAACTAACATGACAAGACCCTAGAATGTGAAGATAGTGAAGGAAACATGAGGGTATTGCAAGGCATTCATAATCCTATATCGGTAAGGCATATATCAGCACTATAACTCAAGACATTCAGCCAAAAAGGGCATCCTTTGTATGCAATACAAGTGCTCAATGTAGTAGAGGATAATGAGATGAATATTGAGGATCACCCAATGTTGTGGGAATTCAAAGATGTGTTCCCATAGGAGGTACTTGGACTTCCTCCTAAGAGAGATCTCGATTTTTCCATAGACCTTGTACTATTAGAAGTACCTTCTTCTAAAGTATTTTACAGAATGAGCACACTAGAGATGGAAGAGTTAAAGGTTCAGTTAAAAGAAATGATGGATAAAGGGTATACCAGGCCGAGTGTGTCCCCGTAGGGTGCACCATATCTGTTTGTGAAGAAAAAGGATGGTACCTTGCGGTTGTGTATTGACTACCAGCAGTTGAACAAGATGACCATTAAGAACAAGTACCCTTTTCCCAGGATTGATGAAATTTTTTATCAGTTAAGAGGAGCTATAGTATTTTCTAAAATTGACTTGAGATCGGGATATCACCAAGTTAGAATTAAGAATGAAGACATCCACTAGACAAATTTTAGAACAAGATATGGACACTATGAATTTGTAGTGGTGACTTTTGGACTCACCAACACACCAACCACCTTTATGTGTTCTATGAACAACATTCTCAACATGTATTTGGAAAAGTTTGTCCTTGTGTTCATTGATGGTATCCAAGTATATTCCAAGACCAAGGAAGAGCACAAGGAGAATCTTAGGTTGGTGTTACAGGTGCTAAGATATCATCATTTATATGACAAACATAGAAAATGTGACTTTTTATGTAGAGGGATCTAGTATTTGGGTCACACAATTTCAGAAGAGGGAGTAGTTATAGACTGCAAAAAGATTAATACAATAATGGATTGGCCATCCCCTTAGAATGTAATTGAGGTAAGGTCATTCATGGGATTAGTTGGATATTACAGGAGGTTTATCAAGGGATTTTCCAAAATCGGTCACCCCATCACCTCATTGCAGAGAAAAGGGATGAAATTTGAATGGTAAGCAAAATGTGAGGCTGTCTTTCAAAAGCCGAAACACCTCTTGACCCATGCCCCTTTCTTAAACATTCCAGACCCTAAAAAATATTTCTTAGTATGTACTGATGTTTTTAAGGAAGGGATAGGTGGAAAACTTATGCAAGAGGGACATGTGATTTGATATGAATCAAGGAAATTAAATGAGCATGAGCAGTGATATGTTACTCATGACTTGGAGCTTGCATCCATTGTGCACATGTTGAAGATGTGGAGACATTACCTACTTGGAAGGATATTTTTCTTAATGACAGATCACTGTGGACTGAAGTATATGTTTGATTAGCCACAATTCAATGCTAGAAAAGCTAGGTTGATGGAACTGATCAATGAGTTTGATTTCAAGATCAAACATATAAAAGGAAAAGAAAATTGAGTGGAAAATGCACTCAACCAAATTGTGCAGACAATGCACCTAACAACAACAAGAGTGTGTGAGTATGACATTAAATAAAGAATTAGAATTCTCTTGCAAAGTTATGAGAATTTTAATATGCTAAAAGAGAGCTTGCAGTAAGCGACAAAAAGGAAAAATCATAAGGGATATCATCTCATAGCATATGAGTTGTTATTGCATAACAATAGACTGTACATACATGATTCAATAGAGCTGAAGCACCTTATTATGGATGAGTTCCATAGGAGACCTTATGTGGGTCATCCTGGTTATCAGAAGATGATAATAACAGTAATACAATTGTATTCTTGGATAGGAATGAAAAAGGATTTTTTAGAGTAAATTGCAAAGTGATTAGAGTGTCAATAGGTCAAATTTGAACACAAGCACCCAGCTAGATTATTGCTACCATTACAAATTCCATAATGGAAGTGGGAGATTATCTCCATGGACTTCATCACGGGATTTCCAAGAACGGCTAGGAAGCCTGATGCAATCATGGTAGTGGTGGATAAGTTGAGCAAGAAAGCTCATCTTATTCCAATTAAGTCCACTTCAAAATCTATATATGTTGCTAATTTTTTTATGAAATAAATTTTTAGATTACACGGAATGCCCAAGACCATTATTTCAGATTGATATGTGAAATTCACATCGGATTTATAGAAAGGTTTATTTGTGGGCTTTGGAACACAATTAGCATTCATCACAGCCTACCATTATCAAATATATGGATAGACCGAGAAGGTAAATAGAGTATTGGAAGATAAGTTAAGGATGCATGGCGCACATTAGCCCAAGCACTAGGAAGAATATCTACATTTTGTATAGTTTGCCTACAATAATGGTTATCAAGAGTCATTGAGGATGATACCATTTGAGGCTCTGTATGGAAAGAAGTGTAGAGCTTTGATTAGTTGGGAAAATCTAGTGGATAGGATCACACTTGGGATATACCTACTACGAGAAATTGAACAAGAAGTGATTAGGATAAAGCATAACCTAAAATCGACCAAGGACGGATAGAAAAGATATGCAGATAGTGAAAGAAATAATAAGGAATTCAAGGTGGGTGATCATGTGTATATCAAGGTGAAACCCAAGAGGAGCTCCCTAAGAATGGAAAATTGTGCCAAAATGGTTCCCCACTATTGTGGATCATTTGAAGTTCTAAGAAGAGTGGGACCAGTGGAATACATACTTTTCCTACCACCTATTGTTAAAGATCACAATGTGTTCCATGTATCCTTATTAAAGAAGTATATTCATGATTCTAATCATGTTATTTATTGCATTGTGAAACAGGTGGAACCAGAGGGAGAATTCTAGCTCGAGCCTCAATGCATCCTGGACAGGAAAGAGACATTTCTCCAAAACCAAGTTGTCATGCAGGTCAAGGTGAAATGGAAGCACTTTGGAGTAGATGAGGCCACATGGGAACTATAGGATGCCATGAGGATGGCATACCCATTTTTGTTTTCTGTATAAAATATGTATATGGTGTTAAAGACACTAAAACAGTGTTTCCTTAAGGGGGAGGGGAATGTAACACCCAATTTCCCCCCAAGTATGTAATTATGCTTAAGACTTCATGCATTATAATTGATGAAGACTGTAATTTTGTTTTATGTTAATGAAAACACCCACCAACTAACTAAAGGGGAATCCTTGTAGTATTGGCCATGATACCACGAGTGGGATTTGGTGAGAGGGAAACTAGGAATTTTATGTGAGGAAAACATGAATCTTTCCCCAAAAACCAACCTACACCTTCATGACCTCGAATGATTAACCTATCTAAAGTACCATGTCTGCCTATCCACAAGAAAATCGTTAATGGCATTAGATTAGGTAGTTGGAGAAGTTATGAATTCCTTTAGAGCATGTACTCAGAGGAGTGAGGGGTCGATTGTAGCTATGATCCAGGAGTACATGGAAGTGCCCATTCAATTTAGGATATTGACCATGGGGGTTGCTTCTTACAGAAGCTAGTTTGGGAACCCGAGGGAGGGGAGATTGTCCCAGATTGGGAAAAGGAATGGGGAGGAGGAGAACATGAAGATAAGGGAGTGGTTCATGAATGAGCAGGGAGAGATCATGTGCTCATACCATAGCATAGAAAACTGGGAATTTTTTATGAGGAAAATAAGAATCTTTCCCAAGAAATGAATGGTCAACATTGGAACAGAGAATACCCATATTGATACTGGATCAAAGAGGGTTGTGGGTTGGTACTTGCTATAAATAAATGGACATTGGTAAAGGGAGGGAACTGAGGGACTATGAAGCAGTGAAGGGACTCCCTTGTGTAGAGGAAATATAGCTGGGAAGGCACCTATTAAGCTTGTGGAGGCTCTGGGCTTAATGACAAGGTGAGATTATGTTTCCAGTGTAGTGAAAGAGAGTAATATTCTTGACCATTTCCTTGAACTAAAAGACAAATTGCGAGAGTCCCCTAGTGGTATCATGGCCCAGAACGTGGGTGGCCTACTGTATAGAGAAAAAGGATAGTATATCCTATGTTTGGGTGGAAAGGCATTCACCCTTAGTCAGTTGGCTGGTTGGAAGTTTAAACTAAAACAGATAAGTATTTCCTCATGTGTCTAGTAAATGTTTGTCAATGGACATGAATTGCATTATGTTTTCAATCGTAGCTTTTTTATGTGGCTTGAATTTTACAAATATGAGTTTTAATTGTGTAATGTAATATCTTATAAAGGATAATTGATTGACTGTGATAATTGTGCATTGGATGTCTAATGGAGGCCTGTAACCCTATGTTTCTTAAACCTTTGAATGGAAAGCTTGTAGGATATGAAAATATTCACTACGGGGGTCATGGTGAGGCATCTCCTATGTATTGAGGAAGTGGGTCAAACCCTAAGGGATTAGAGTTAAAATACTTGCAGGTAGTTCCAAGGGAGGCCATGGGATGTGTTTAGTTCTAATTGATGATGTCAATCAGAGTTTATTTAATGTCAACCCGGGAAGGTAAACTTAGAAGCGCTACCTAAAATATATAGATCTAGAAAAATTCCTAATATGTCCAAGATCTTAAAGTTCCCTTACAAGAACATATTCATCAAAATCTCTTTCAACAACTAATCAAACCTAGATGTAACAATTGTCAAGACCCTAAGGTTCTCTTACAAGAACACCTGAATTTTAGGATCTCCTACAATATTAGAACATTTAACAGAAATTTAAAAGATGAAATGAAACAAACCTAAATCTAATAATTGTATGAGGTCTTACGGTTCTCTTACAAGAACACTTTCAAATAAGTCTCTTTCAATATTAGAACATTTTTAACAAAACTTAAACGTTAAAATCAAACAAAAACATAAATTAAATTATACCTAAAATAAGAAAATCAGCATGCAAGTGAGGCCATGGGGGCCCTCCATAACTCCACAAGCACACCACTTTAAAAGAGACTCAGATGTAGAAGCAAAATCGAAGTATGATTCTTTATTTCAAAATCTCCATTACAAACCAACTCTAAGGTTACAACTCTTTCTAATTCTAAGATTACAAGATTCAAGATTACAAATGGAGGAGATTGTATTCCTATTTATACAATGGGATGAGTAACAAACTCATAATGATCATCCACTAATCTCTCTTTAGTTCCATACATCTCTCAACCATCTAGACACATAACCTTCTTTTGTCCTTGATCTTCTCCATGAGATCATGATCTCTTATCTTATCAAATTCGAATTTGATCATTCAAGGCCACATAAAGGTGTCTTGGAAGCTTCTTTTGTACCTACACATGTCAACAAACTCATTCTAATTGTTAGGTATAAGTATAAGCATATTATTTTCTAAGGTTTAACCACAAATCCACTTAAAAATGTTAAGAATTGATAAACTTTGGAAAAACATAGTTATAACCCAATGATGAGGTAAATGTAATGATGTGGAGGTGATATGAAGGTGATATGAAAGAAATTGTGAAGGTTTTAGTGAATTAATGGAGTGAGAATAGGGACTATTTTGAAACCCTACAGGATGGTATGGTTTCAAATGTGTTTAAAACTCCCCATAACTTAGTTGAAATCCCCGATTAAACCTAAGGAGAAAGATCAGTCATTGATCTTATGTGAATAGTTGATCCCAATCATTCGTTGAATATATAGACTTCAGAGAGATCCTTTCAGAGGGAGAGTCGCTCAGAAAAACCTAGAAGTGATTTCAAGGTGAAATTTCCAATGGGGAAGTTCCAATTCCATGAGATTCATCAATCTACCGAGAAGGTAGACCGACAATATTTGGATTGTAGATCAGTCATGCACTAATATGATAATCCTATCGAAAAGGTGGAGTTCTGAAAGATCTACAAAGGAGGGGAAAAAGGAATTTCTAATGAGAAAATCCCAAAGATGAAGGTCTAAGAGGAATAGAGCTGTAGATTTCTTAGCAATGTGGTTGATAAGATCCGAGCCATTGGTTTCTTGTGGGATCATGCGATAGAAATTTTCCATTGAAATCATAGGATTGGTTAACTGTGGAGTGGATTTGAGATCCAAGAGGTACCTAACCATTAGGTGAGAGGGTCTAATGACTATTGAATCCGTTGGACGATTCTAGTTCGGAAAGAACTACTCAAGAGAACCCTGGGGTTGTAAAAAGGGGGTATTTTTTTATGGAAAGAGTTTGATAGGACGAGGGCCATTGATCGGTTTAAGAGTCATTCATATGAGATCTAAGTTATACATTTTGTTGTAGACCCTGCCTGTTGAGTGATTGGAGGAGAACGAGTGAGTTTGTTATCTATCGTGTGGTTTGAAGGTTTCAAGTAAATTGGGACCATTGATTTCCCCAGTTCCCGAACATTGAATCCACTAGGAGTAAAGTTGTTGAAAGAGAGGGTTGGAGTTGTGTAACTTGCCTTCCTGATGAGGGAGAGTTTGAATCACTACTAGTTGTTGATCTATCCAAGCGAAGTGAGTCATATTTTTTCATCTAGGAGATTTTATTGCATGGATTGTGTTGTAGGGAATATACAATCATACCAGACACTATATATATGGCACATTGGTGTTTCCAGTCATCAAAAGTGGGCACTCACCTCCAAAAGTTGCAATATTGGGGTGGGTGGGAAACTCATCATATTTGCTTACTTGATTGTGTGACCCCTTATTGTATTTGAGCAGTAGATGAATTTGTTGGATATAGGAAGACCATTTGAGGTGAAACTCTTCCTAAAGCTTATATTATGAATTAAGAAAGATCAATGGATGGTGATATGTGTGGAGCATGATTTATTTACCCAATAAATAATGATGCTAGTATTTTAAACTCTGAACCAATGCATAAAATTCCTTGTCATATATGTTTTACTTTAGTTTGGTTGATGAGAATTCTTTGGAATGCTATGCTACAAGATTGTCTTCCTATTTGAGAACAACCCCAATAGAAGTTAGCTAGTTGGAGAATGGAGAGTACATGGAGAGGACATGCCAACTTGGGAAATTGGAAAATGAACCTATGATACAAATTTTTGTACCTTAGAAAATTTTTAAGGTCAATTGCAATGTGGGATAATGGCCACTCTAGGAGGGTCTTGACATTACAAGGGCCTAGATGATTTCCTTATATAGAAATTAAAAATCCCAAGTAAGAAATAGAGCACCATCCCAACACAGATATTTTGAGTTTACAGTATCCAATTGGCAT
>ML780697.1:405772-438044 GCA_009831015.1 Picea engelmannii | reverse complement strand
TGAAGATTGAACCATTAAAACGGAATTTAAGGCAAACCTGATATATAAGACAGAATGCTTAAATCCCGAAGCCATACAGTCGGAAGAACAACGAATGCAGTTAGTATTGCAAATAACGTTTGGGCAGGAAGCTGGATTCCAGCAAAGTCCAAATGTGTATTTGGAAAGAGTGATGCTAGGTTGTCACTATCAAGTATAATGTATTCCACGCAGCATGCCTGCATCAAGGATGAATGGTGATCAGATTTAAACATATTATCTAATGTAACCATCAAATATTAATCTAGATTGGAAGGATCTGAATGGGATACTTACATACAACTCAAGATAGAGAATAATCTGGAGATCACAAAAACAGAAAAGTTAGTCCCAAAATAGCAGTGAAATATGTCAAATTTAAAACTGAGCCTAGACTATCTGAAAAAATAAGCAAAACTTATATGTCCAAATTATACTTTCAGTCCCTTGTGGTCTGTAAATACTAATCTATGATTTAAAAGCTACCTATTATACTATTCTGCAAATCATGAAAACACCAGGCCTTTATCGTTTCTTAACAATGGATTCTTCACAAGTCTTATCATAAGATAAATAAAGAAAGCATACCGAAACTAGTATTCGGCCCTTTGTCCCAAAGGCAGCCTGGCCTATGTCAGGATAGGTCTCAAGTCCTGGTCCACTTTCCAAACAGCGTTTTAAGAGTACACCTGTGTAGCAGGAAAGTACAGAAAATCCAAATAGCACAAGCAATCCCAGCCATCCTCCTTCTCTAATAGCATATGGAGTTGATAAGATTCCAACACCACATAGCACGTTCATTCCTGCAAATTGGAACCACTGCTGTAAGAATTTTGCAGCCATGGTTAATTTTATATAAAGAATCCAATATAGTTTAGGGATCTGGGTTTACACCAAATAAAATTATGCTATTGGATTTTAATCTTCCTATTGAAATTGAAAATGTGTCTCTCCATCAAGTTACTTAGCCATAGCTTACTTGATTTGTAAAAATTGATTCCGCAAAGATTTGATGCGAAACAATACTGCAAGTTAAAATCAGCAAATCTTATGGAAGCCAACAATCGAGCATAGCGCTGTACTCACCATTCATTAAAGATTGTCCAAAGCTGCACTGTTGGGAAATTGGCAATCCATGAGCATCCTGTGATGTCCGTTGGTCATGAATGGCCTTTTTGGAAGCAGCCTTCTTGGGTGGTACTGGGGGAAGTTGAGGGTGAATTGATTCTGCTTTTGTGAGCAATAATGATTCTGCTTTTGTGAGCAATAAAGGTTTTATCAGTGATGGAATGACCTCTGGAGTAGATCTCCTCTTGAGAATCGATGGAGATAGATTTGAAGAGCTGATTCTACTAAGGCTGGGTGTTCTCCCCAGAAACCCAATGCTTGGAGAAGTTAAACTGCCGTACATGTCCATAGATTGCCTGCAAAGAAACGAAAAAAAGTAAGAATACGCAGACATACTTCAGCATGAAATCATTCCTATATCTAAAATCTATCACGATGAGCGTCATACTAGGCAAAAATACATCAAATATGCCTCGAATTGCGTTTAACTTAAGTTAGTTTGATGTTAACTTAATTGCCCAAGAAGGCACAAAAGCAAATGAGCTGTCAGTAAGCATCTCAGAAGACCTAGTAGGAAAGATTATGATCTAAATATAGCATCAAAGCTGGTTTTCATGCAAAAGCTGAGGAATAATTCAAGCATGCAATCTTGTATCAAAATAATAACCCTATTACAGAAGTCTCTGAAAAAGGATTTATTCCTCTTCTTTAAATCTGCATGACTATGACAAACACACAGACAGTCATCAATCTATCTAAATTATATGAATTCGATGCATCTGCATGACTATCACAAACACACAGACAGTCATCAATCTATCTAAATTATATGAATTCGATGCAGAGATTTAAACATTTTACACAGCTTTTATATATGTTTTTCTATAATGACCATTAGAGGCCTAACATCTGTGCATCCTAGAAATACTTCTAAGACATAAATACCTCTCCCTCTGAAAACTAAACCTGTCATTACCTGTAACTCTGAGGCCATTGAGTATTATAGGAACCAGGCTTAGGATGCATAGGCGAATCTGGAGAAGAATCCGAAGAATCAGAATCATCGTCAACATCTATTTTCACCCTATGCTCATAATCATGCTCCTCGTCACTATCAATGCAGAACCGGGTCTCTGGGGGAGTATTCTGGTCATTACTCATCCTGCTCAACCAAAGTACTCTTATGGGAGATCTGAAAACAAAAACAGTTCTCAGAGAGAACTAGCTCACAACCCACTGACTCTTTGCACCAGGAATGATAAAGCCTTCCTTTTTATGCAGAATGACAGATAAAGCTGCAGTGCTTTCTTAGTCTAGACTGCTTCTCTTGGCATGCAATACACTCCACACCTTGGGAATATCAGAAAAAGTGGCACCTCATTTGTTGCCAATTTTTTAACTACTCACAGACAGATATCCCACATACATTCAAAAGCTTTTTACCGATGTCAGGCAAGAAGAATCTGCAGAGTCCCCAGGGGTCCAAGTATAAAATCCGACACAGCAGTATATAAACCAAACAAAACCCACCCGAGAATAACTTAAAGCAGGCCCTGATCAATTCTTCTTAATTAAAACTGAGCACATGGGAGACCATTGAAAATATAAAATCCACGAATGGGCGTAATAGCGCAAATAGCTCGAAGATTACCGTCGAATGATAGAATCGAAGCGTATTGATGAACAACCTTATCTTTGGAGATCTATTTATACGTATCCAAATTTTAACTTAATCGCCCTAGGTCTTAATTAGGGTTTCGACCAACCGTTCGCCGACAGGTTTATGTAGCGCCACGTCATTGAGACACCGCTGCCACCTTGGAAATTGGTCCATATCACCATATGAGGATGATGAATCATTCACATGCTGCAAATCCATTCAAGGGGCCCACCACCTGCCAGTTCCCATAAGTATAGTTTGGCCATGTTAAATGACACGTGGACCCTAGGCATATTTGCTGGCTATTTGTTTTTAATGTTAAAAATAATCTAGGGGCTTTATTAAAAGAATTCTCTCCTATCCAATAATGGACCTTGTTGCCTGTGAGTCAGGCAAGTCAGATCAGAAGAAAGTCTTAATGGTTGTCTCATATCCAGCTGTCTCTCATCCCTGACACATCACCCTTGTCTCTCACCCATTACACCTCAGACCATCCCAACGTTGCATACAATCCAATTATTATGTGCACCGTCGAATCCTCGCATACAATGCGATGATGTCATTTATCTTTATCGCATGTTCTTTGCTTCCCTAAGCAACCTATAAAGCCAAGACCTAAACGTTTCTATTTTTTTCACAAAATAATATTTTGATATTTTAATTTAATATTAAAGTAGTAAGGGGCAAATTCAATGAATGTGTTAATCAAAGTGTATTTTCTATTTTTTTCACAAGATAATATTTTAATTTAATATTGAAGTATTAAGGGGCAAATTCAATGAATGTGTTAGTCAAAGTGTATTTGAAGAGGAAAAAAAAAGAGTGAGTATAATGTCATAGTGAATTTATTTGTGTATTAAAATTTGTGCCTACATTGTAAATAAGATTTGATGTATGGTCGTGGTGTAAAACTGCTTTTGTTTGGTTAAGAGTTTGTTTTTATCAGATGTGAGGAAACATGTTAACGACCCAAGATCCAGAGACCTCTGACACGAGTGAAAGTTTACCCCCTTATGGATCACCACTGGGTTATTCTAGGTGGCGTGGTTTTCCTTGAATAACGGTGATGAGTCAACCCGCATTTGTGGATAGCATCCAATGATGGTTGTCCCCACTACTGGTTGACATACTGAGTTATGATAGGTTTTCCCATTGTGTAAAAAATAAATAAGATTTGATGTTGAATGTTTTTTTTGCACCTGGTCAACAAAATCAATATGTCTCTTTCGATGTGTCTATAGAGTAGTAATAAGAGAAGTCCTTGACGAAGAATTGAGTAAGATCTTTAATGAAAATCCCAATACACCTATAGTCTTCACAATGAATTCAAGATCTCAAAATGTGAGGATCTTTAAATAGACAATAATATCTCTCATTAATCTCATAATAGATCAAATAGATAAAATTAAAGCATCCTTCTACTTTGTGCTCCATGTTTTATATCTTATAGGCTATCAATATGCACCCCGCAACAGAGAATTTATTGTTATATATTTTGGGATATATACCATTTGTTATAAAGTAGATAAGATGGTATATACTCCATCATATACAACAGTAAATGCTCTGCACTTTAGATCCAATGGTATATACCCTAGCATATACAACAGTAAATGCTCTATTGCGGGGTGCATATTGATAACCTATCTTATAGATGCATTATTCACAAGGTATGTGACGTAAAGCTTCATAGTTTATTAGTGAAAATAACCCTACTCTACTTAAGATACAAGAGTTAAGGCTATGAAAGAGTTGGCCTCTAAGATAGCTCAAGGTGATGATAGAATCATACTCAATGTCAAGATAGATATAGTAATAGTGATGAAGTTTTGGAGGAAAGAAGCCTCCTTATCAAACATAAGTAAACATTAGAGATATTGTACGAACCTTCTCCATAATTATGGATATCTCTTTTAACTATTCTAAGACTAAAATCAAGAATAGAGATACCAAGGATGGTAGAAGATTTTTAATGTTCAAGTCAAAAGTGTGCATGAGATGCATGCTTAGTGAAATGCATGGAAGAATGAAGTGCAAGATACAAATACCCCTATTTACTATAGCATAAATCAATAAGGCAATGAAGTCACTACAAGAAGGTGATAATGTAGCATAATGTCTTAGTGATAAGAGGGTAAAATCTTGAACTCTATAAAAAATAACAGCATCAAGCATAGATCTCATAGACCTAATGCGTCTAGACAACATCCAGATAAGGACTCCATCAACAAGAGACAATTTGATCCGAGTATATCCATGAGATATTGTCATCCAGCCTCAAGTGCATTAGAAAACATGAATCCTCTATGTTAACCTCCTCCATGTAGATCACTTAAAACGCAACCTAGTTGTGAGCACCAACCCAAGATCATAACCCATAGGGCCTATCATACGGTCCAAGGGGAAACACCCCTTGCAACATCCCATTCTCGTTGACAAGTAGGGTCAACATGCATCACCCTTGCACTTACAAAACCTCAAGAACATTTTGTGCACTTAAATTTTTTATGCATATTCTAAGATCTAACCTACTGTAATATTCCAAATATAAAATAGTATGTAGAACATAAATAATTAGCTAAAAATGGCAGATAAACAATGATATAACCAGAACAACACCAGAATAATACCAAAATAATACCAGAAGAACACCAGAAAGAGCACTTTGATTACTAAGAGCAATGTTCACTTGCCTCTCCGAGGGGGCAACCTCCAGCAGAGCAGAGCTCTATTACAATAATATCCAAGACAAAACTTATCATACCCTCTACTCCTATTTATACTAAATATGTCTATCCAAAAGAACAATGTAGAGGAAGATCCTTCTAGAAGCATAAGCTTCTATTAGGTCCTCTTACATTTGACTTATTCTTCCTTATTGCTAGGCCTAATTAATATTGACCTTTATTACATGGAAATATATTATTCTACCTGTGTGAGGAGTTAGGTCCCTAACAAGTCCTCCCCCTTAAAAACAACCTTGTCCTCAAGGCTTGAGAGAAATTGCTATAGAATGGTAGTTGGTTCCCAAGTGGCATCTGTTGGAGTTGTATATTTCCACTAGACTAACACTTCCTTGATGGTGCGTTGATGCGGACGACACTCGCGCTAGTCCAAAATTGCTTGTTGATGTAGCCAAATGGAGCCTTCTTCGTCCAACTCAGGAAGGTTGGTTTGAGTTTGGCAATTAGTTCCAATCACCTTCTTTAAGCACGAAGAAAAACATGATGGAGCTTATAATGACTGGGAAAAGCTAACTGATAGGCCACCTATCCCACACGCTTGAGAACGGTATAAGGACCATAAAATTTGGGTGCCAGTTTCTGACAATGGTCATCCTTGAGGGAATTTTTCTTGTAAGGTTGCAATTGAAGAAACATCTGGTCTCCTTCTACAAATTGACGTTCATAGTGACCTTGATCTGCTTGTTGCTTCATGCAATTATGGGCCATGAACAAATTCTCTTTGAGGGTACGAAGAATATCCTCTCGAACTGTAAGCGTTTGGTCAATCATCTGGACCTTCGAGACACATGGAAAGTATGAGAGAACTGAAGGTGGATTTTGTCAATAGACCGCTTCAAAAGGAGTCATGCAAGTAGTTGTATGGTAAGAAGTGTTGTACCACCATTCATCTAGTGGTAACCATTGAGCCCACTGATTTTTCCTTTCCGATGCAAAACACCTCAAATATGTTTCCAAACACTTGTTGACAACTTCAGTTTGACCATCAATCCGGGGATGATAAGTTGTGCTGAGATGCAATTGGGTGCCTTGTAGCTTGAACAATTCGTGCCAAAAATTGTTGGTGAAAGTTGGGTCACGATCAGAAAAAATAGAATGAGGCATGCCATAAAGCTTGAAGACCTGATCCATGAAAATTTGAGCCACAATGGAGGTTTAAAATGGGTGTTGAATTGCACAGAAATGAGCATACTTGGAAAGATGATCAACTACCACCATGATGAATGATTTATTGCCCAATTTAGGTAAGCCTACAATAAAATCCATAGAGATATCCCTCCGAATAGCAGGTGGAATCGGAAGCGGATGTAGTGTGTCAGGAGATTTGACTGTTTCTCCCTTGTTGTGTTGACAAACATCACATTCAACCACAAAATTGCGGACATTCTATTTCATACCATCCCAGAAAAAAGAGCGTTTGACCCAGTCATAGGTTTTGGTAAACCTTGAGTGCCCAGCGGTGGGTGTAGCATGAAGCTCAGAAAGTACCATGGATTTAAGTTTTGACTGTTTACTTAAATACAAACGACCTTTGTATCGAAGCTCATCATTGAGCCGAGAATACCGTGGGGAAACTAGAGAATTGGTCTGCAATTGTTGTATTAGATGCAAACTTTTGGGATTGTGTAGCCATTCCTGACGAACAACTTGGAGCCAATCTGGTACAATGAAGGAGAGAGAAAAAAGGGAGACTTTATCTTCATATTTTTTGGAAAGTGCATCAACAAACACATTGTCTTTTCCTTTCTTGTAAATGATCTCATAATCATATCCAAAGAGCTTAGTCACCCATTTTTGTTGCTCTGGGGAGGAAAGGAGTTGTTCCAGAAAATACTTGAGGCTTTGATGATCTGTCTTAATTTGGAAGCGTTTCCCCAATAGATAAGGGCACCAAAGATCCACAACATGCAGAATATCCAACATTTCCTTTCCATAGATTGATTTGCCCAAATTTTGCTCGGAACGTTGTTTGTTGGTAAAGGCCAAAGGCCGACCCTCTTGCATAAGTATTGCTCCAATTCATTTCCTACAAGCATCACATTCCAGGACAAAGGTCTTTGTGAAATCAAGAAGGGACAGGACTGGAATGGTGCACATGGCCATCTTCAAGGTTTGAAAATCCTGAGGAGCTGTTGGAGTCCAAGTGAAAGAATTATTTTTAAGGTGAGCAGTGAGAGGTGTTGCAATCATTCCATAATTCTTAGCAAACTCGCGATAATAACCTGTTAAACCCAGAAATCCACGCAAGATTTTGAGAGTCTTTGGGTGAGGCCAATCTTGCATAGCTTTAATATTTTTAGGATCCACCCTGACACTGGCCTTGCCAACAAGATGACCCAAGTACTCGACTTCCAAGGCACCAAAAGCACATTTAGATTGTTTGAGGAAAAGTTGGCTTTGAGAGAGTAGATGGAGAACTCAATCCACATGAGCAAGATGGGTTGTCTAGGTTTTACTATAGACGAGGATATCATCAAAGAAAACTAAGAAAAAATGACAGATAAAAGGATGGAAGACATGATTTGTGAGGATTTGGAAAGTGGGGGGAGAATTACACAAACCAAATGGCATGACCAAAAACTCATAGTGGCCCTCATGAGTTATAAATGAAATCTTAGGAATGTCTGCCTCGTTCATACGTATATGGTGGTAGCCAGAACGAAGTTCAAGTTTAGTAAAGAACTAAGCGCCACTCAATTCATCCAAGAGGTCATCAATGACATGAATGAGAAATTTGTCTTTAATGGTGAGTTTGTTGAGGGTGTGGAAGTCACGACACATGCGCCAAGAACCTTCTTTCTTAAGGACCATGACCATATGAGAAGAGTAGGGGCTCATACTAGGGTGGATAACACCTGCGTTGAGAAATTCTTGAACAATTTTCTCAATTTCATTTTTTTGGGAAGATGGATGACGATAGGGATGGATATTGGGAGGAAGGATTCTGGGGACAAGGGGAATGGAATGATCATGAACACCACGGGAAGGAGGGAGTCCTTGGGGAGTGGAAAAAATCACTTTCTTTTTAGAGAGGATGGATTGGAGGTCATGTGGCATAGAGGGTGTCTCAATGGCTTGAATGGCATGGAGTTGTGCAATAATTCTAGAATGACCTTTTTTGAAAAAAAAATCCATGCGATGGGAACTAATGATCTCCAGGGAATCGACGGTGATGCCTTGGAACTTATATTGTTGGCCCACTTGGTCGAATTGCATGGTTAATTCCTTAAAATCCATGAGAATGGGACCCAAAGTCCTTAACCATTATGCACCCAACACAATGTTACAACCTCCCATGTTGATAGAAAACATATGATATTTCATATGTTACTGACCAATTTGGAGACACAAATTTTCATAACGCCCTCCACATTTCATGGACCCGCCATTGGAAATCATGATTTGAAAATTATTACGACATAAATATAGCAATTAGTTTCTTGGGCAATGCGGCGATGAATAAAATTATGGGTGCTTCCAGTATCAACAAGAATGATGACCTGCCTATGCTTAATGTAACCAATTAGCTTGAGGGTTTGGCGAGAAAAGAAGCCAGTGAGAGCATTTAGGGAAATGATTGGTTCTACTTCGGGAGGGTCTGAGGGAGGGGTCATGTCAGTGGGCTCAGGTGACATGGCCACAAGGAGAGCCTCAACATCGTCTTCCGAAATATCCTCTGAGATGGCCATACAAATATTTTGTTCCTTACACTTGTGCCTAGGAAAATATTTGTCATCACAATTATAACAAAGGCCTTTGAGTTGGTGTTCATCCATTTTTTCCCTGGTCAGTTTCTGGATCTTTAGTGGAGTAGAAGGAGGAGTGGGAGTGACTGGTTTAGTGTGAGGAATAAAGGAGGGTTTTCGATTTTGAGAAGAGACAACCTGTTGTGCTTCCTCATCTCTTTTAGTAACATCCACCCAACTCTAAGGCCAAGCCATGAGGACATGGGCACAAATATCATCCTTGAGGCCACTAATAAAACATTCTCAGAAAAAAGCATCAGACATGCCCTCTGTACGAAAATCCAATCACTTAAAAGCGACTATAAAGTATTCCACTGTGCCAGATTGTTTCAACTTTTTCAAATGGCCTAAATGGTTGGTGTCAGTGTCAAAGCATTCATAAATCTCTGCCATAAAGTGTGTCCAAGACACATACCCTTAGCGGGCATTTTTTCTCCATTTCCAACGTTCTTGATCTAGATGGAGAACACCATACCGAAGTTTGGCCAACTCATCTATAATGCCATGCAAAGAAAATAATGTTCCATTTCAGTTACCCATCCAGTGAGATCTGAGCCATCAAATTTGGTCACATCCACACGCGGAAGGCATAGGTCACACTGAAAGTGATGGGGCTGAAAATTTTGGGAATGAGAGGAAGTTTCACCTTCGGTTTGCAAAGGTGGATCAGATGAGGGAAGATCTAGAGGGATATGCATCTTGGCATAGATCATCGTAGTGAAGGAGACAAACTGGGTATTGAAGGATTTAAGATGGGTAGAAAGGTCTTGTTTGAGGTCCTTTATTTTGGCGTAAATGGAGGAATGCGTGTTTTTATTGATGGTGGCAACATTAGCACTGATTTGTCTCACTTCTTGTTGGGTTTTTGTGAAATTAGAGTGCAAGGCATTGAAGTGAGCTTCCAAGTCTTGGTTATGAGTGTGGGCCATGATGAAGAGGGAACACGAAAAGGGGTGGGTGGGACCACAAAGAAAATGGGTTATGGGTGAAGTGTATCACAACGATCAGGGCGATGAGTGGAATCCAATGGGGTAAAGCCCAAATAAGGGTGTTGGAAGGAGGTCGGGTCCACGAGAAAAAAAAATTGCTGAAAAATGATAGGTATGATTGCAATAAGGGTGAAGAGAGGAATCCAATGGGATAGGTCTCAAATAATGGTGCCAACAGGATCTGAGGAGTTATACTTTGATCTGAAGAATACTGCAGTGACGAAATGCCCAAATGCTTAATAGGAAGAAATGTGTAGTAATTTCGCAACCCGAATGCAGGAGACACAATTGCACGGCAATAGATCTTGTCTATTCTATTTTTGTTTCCATCCCAAGGGTTAGGGTATTCAAGGGTTCTACAGACAAAGGTTTTCCCTGTGCCATAGCTCTCTAATATATGTGTGGGGTCCAACAATAGTACTCAACCTAATATCTCAGGGCACCAACTAAGGAGGCTAGATCGTGCCCTTAGATGTACTACCCGACTACCCAGGTACTAGAGAGTATCTTCCCGAGTTTTCTTCTCGGTGGCACAATAACAGTCAGGCGGCCGATTGTTTTATTGATGGAGGGATTTAGGAGATCTAGTTCGATCCATATACAGGTGTTGTCTGATGCACTACCACTCGAACGGGTACCAATAGGGGTTACAAGGGTGGCCAACAGATGTGTGCTTAAGTACCCCTTGTATTTCTTGTGTGTATGAATCCTCGACCACAGGTTTATGTGCATAACAACAGATCTTTGTAGCTTAAAGACGTCGGAATACGTCTCTACCCTGAAAACAAAATTTAACCCACAATTTTTTGTCAAGGAAGGTGCTCTGATACCACTTGTAATATTCCAGATATACAATAGTATGCAGAACATAAATAATTAGCTAGAAATGGCAGATAAACAACGATATAACCAGAACAACACTACAATAATACCAAAATAATACCAGAAGAACACCAAAAAGAGCACTTTGATTACTGAGAGCAATGTTCACTTGCCTCTTTGAGGGGGCAACCTCCAGCAGAGCAGAGCTCTATTACAATAATATCCAAGACAAAAATTCTCATACCCTCTACTCATATTTATACTAAATATGTCTATCCAAAAGAAAAATCTAGAGGAAGATCCTTCTAGAAACGAAAGCTTCTATTAGGTCTTCTTACATTTGACTTATTCTTCCTTATTGCTAGGCCTTATTAATATTGACCTTTATTACATGGAAATATATTAGTCTACCTACGTGAGGGGTTAGGTCCCTAACACCTACACACATGTGCACCTAACATATTTACTAACTTAACAAGAACTGTGATCTCAAAATGAGAACTCCAACCCTTAAAACCCAATTTTTTGTGTCAAAAACACCAAAATCAACCCCTAAATCAAAAAGTGGTGTGACTAGTAGCACCCTTTTTTAGGGTTAACATTACAAAATTTTCAAGCATGGCCTTAAAAACTCACGTCGCTACTAAAAAAGAGCCTCAAAATCAAAACCAAAATTAGAAAGTGGTGCTACCAAGAGCATTTTTATTTTTATTTTTAAGTTAAAACTACAACAAGTTTGAAACCATGGCCATAACATCTATACAACCAAAAATTAAGATCAACCCTCAAATCGAAAAGTGATGTTATCAATAGTACCCCTTTTCCAGACTTAAAGTTACAACATTTTTTAAATATAATCCTTAACAACTTGTACCATTGCAATAAAACCAATATTACCCTCTTTTCAAGCAGGACTTAAAATTGCAACATTTTAAACTGTGGTCAAAACAATTGTCACTATTATAAACAAAACATAAAACCAGATTAGATAAACTAAGAAATTTTGTTATATTCTTCATAATCAACTCATATAAGCCAACAAGTATAGAAATTATTCATAACTTCATGTAAGGTCATATGCAAGTTAAAATACTCATTTAGAGTTACCGTACAAGCATCACATTACTAAAAAAAATACACAAAATATTTCAAACAATTATTCAAACTAACTCATGGATTCTGACTCGCCATCATAATCTATATTATCTTCAGATGAATGATCAGATGAATATGTATATGGCCCATATTCTTCTCTATTATCAATAAGTGCACCATTTGATTCTACATGTGTGCCTAACATTTTAGATGTCAAAAACCTTCTAGGTTCACCGGAGCCCCATATTGCAACTATTTTTTGTGTCAGCAACCTATTAATAATATATGTGGTCTTGGAGTGAAGAGTTCCTCTCTTCATCAAATGAAAGTCATAAACAAGTATGTCAACATCCTCCAATTTTAAAATGTTAGTGCGACAACGATTTATACTTTTACCCTTTGTTTTTCTCTTATGCTAATATGTTTTTTGATTGACATCTCTAGCTTGTACACACCATTGAATGGGTGTGTATATGTTGCATACCAATGTACTTCAACTAAAATAACATCTTCATTTTCTTTATTGATTTTCATAATTTTTACAATCCATAATGGATAACCATGTGGATATTTAATCGCTAACACTACAATCATGCAACTCTCCTTAATATCTTGTACCAAGCCCTTGTAAAGGTCTTCCATGGATTCACGTTATAAATGTGATATTCTAGAACCAATATACATTTATTTTTCCTCTACTTGTGAACGGTCAATAACACCTTGAGGTTCTTGTTGTTTCACAATGTTTCTTTACTTTTGCAATCCATAATGGATAACCATGTGGATCTTCAATTGATAACACCACAATCATGCAACTCTCCTTAATATCTTGTACCAAGCCCCTGTAAAGATCTTCCATTGATTCACATTGTAAATGTGATATTCTAGAATCAATATACATTTCTCTTTCCTCTACTTGTGAACACTCAATAACACCTTGAGGTTCTTGTTGTTTAACAATGTTTCTTTACTTTTGCAATCCATAATGGATAACCATGTGTGTCTTCAATCACTAACACTACAATCATGCGACTCTCCTTAATATCTTGTACCAAGCCTCTGTAAAGGTCTTCCATGGATTCACATTGTAAATGTAATCTTCTAGAGCCAATATACATTTATCTTTCCTGTACTTGTGAACACACAATAACACTTTGAGGTTCTTGCTGTTTAACAATGTTTCTTTCCTCATATTCATTTGGCATACTTTGTGGCCAACTAAATGGAGTCTTAAAAAATGTACCTCTATTTGTTTATCTTGAAATTATGTCACTTTGATCATTGAAAAAAGACTCCTACAAAACAAAGTCAACAACATAAAAGTACTCATATGTATCTTTAATAAACTTTTTTTATTTCTTCCAAACATTCATAATAATCTACATCTCTATTATGCCTTTGTGCATTATGGATTTCAACAACTAATTGGAATAACAATAACTTTGATGTAAACATTGGATGATTTGGAATGAACTTTAAAAATCATAACTAATTGGCATAACAATAACTCTTATGTAAACATTGGATGATTTGGAATGAACTTTAAAAATCATAACCCTAATGAAGACCCCCATTCTATACTAGTTGAGTACTTCCTACCCCATATAAGTTTTTTCCCATCAATGTTTTTTATACATAATTGATATTGGAAGCTAATATTATTAAGTTGTTCAATGCACTTTTCTTCACCATGTGATTCCTGCATAAATCTCTACATGTCAATAATTTTTTTCAATGTGTGAAAAACAGGCTTTGGAAAGTATGTTTTCTTAATAGTTTCAATTAATGATGGTAGGCTCCTAACATTATTCCTCTTCAATGTTACTACAAAGTGATTGAACATTTGATCAATATGGTCATGTGTGTGCCCAACAAGAAGGAAACCGACTTTTACTTTTTGAAAGATTTCTAGTTCAATATGCATGCTTAGATATCCAAATACAATTTGATTTTTGTTTTCAAGGTTGTTGTTGTCTAATTGTAGATACAAAACTTGAAGAATATTATTGGACCAGTGATTAAGCACATGATGAATTATGTTGATAGTTAAATTTGCATCATTGTGGATATTTGGAGCTATGAAGTAAATCCTTGAAGGAATTTGTCCATTAAAAACCATAAAACCAACCAAGTGAAACTTTGTAAATAAAATTATCCTCCTTTAAATTCTTTGGCATACAAACAAAATGCGGTAGAAGTGTTTTTTTTTTCCAATCCATATCATCAATTATCAAACCTATATTTTTATTTGGAGCATCATAACACTTATTTCGATGTTTGTACAACTTTTGTCATTCAATTTGTTGTTGATTGCAATGTTATTGAAGTGCTTGGACAATGAAATATGCACATAACATAAAATGAAAATATTTATAATAAGTTCCCATAGTTGATACTGTCAATTTCAACAAATAATTTTATAAAGGCATACCTCTTTCTACTCCATCATGTTTACCTCTTCTTGATTTAAGAGAAGCACATGCATTGCAAAACCCCATCCTTGACTTCTTAGGAATACAAACATTGTTGAATTATTTTTCTATATTCTTGTAAAATATGCATATGTAATGAAATTACCATTTCCTTCAACATCTTCAACATATTCTTTGTATGAGTTGTATATTTCCTTCCTTGAGAAATCATCTGCAGTATGCATTATGTCTCTATCTAACATACACTCTTCGTTCTTGGAAAAGAAGCCACACATCCATGACATTGTAGTGTTTGTTAATGACCTACTCTGTCATCTATAATGTGCTTTTGAATAAAATGTAGGATCCTTTTCTAGTCTTGTTTGGGTTCTTAATAGACAAAGATTTCCAGTCGAGTGATTTTTTTAATGTTTTTTTGTAGAGTAAAATATTTCCAATGCAATAATCATAACTTGTATTTGTTCTTATCATGCATCCCACTAAATATGAATTGTATGTGACTTTATTTATTGAAAAATATATCTTCATTTTCTCCAAGGCATACCTATATTTTATACCTTTCAAACAACACTTTTGACAACATTCACTTGAAAACAGGTCACTGATAGAACTTTAGTGCGTGTGAAATTCTTTTCAAGACCTTGTATAACTTGAATGATTTTGATTGATGTAAAAGGGTCTTGTTATATTTCTATTCCTAGTCCCAGATGTAATTTTTCTTTACATTGTCTCCATTATGTTTATGGGAATTTTATCATCCTCGATAGAATGAATATCTTCATCACTAGGATCAATATCATCCTCACCATAATCATACTCAACATTGTTAGGAGACCCAACACGAGAAGGTTTCCTAACTTGAATTGATGCACTTGAATGACTTAGAACATGATCTTCATTCCTATGCCCAACATCATCATGTATGTTGATGGGGATTTATTCCATGGAAGAAAATATCATGGAAGTCACCATTTCCTTTCATATCGACAAAGTACAAGAAGTAAGGAAAAATAAACAAAGAGTAGCAGAAGTTCAAACTACAAGAGTAGAGACATATGAACAACAAAAAAGAATTAAAATACAACACTTTAATAAGGCTAGAAAGGTTACATTTCAACATGTGGAAATCCAAATGAAGATGATGTTGACATTGGTGCCAATGAGGTTGCCACTCTTGCTCAAAATAAGAAGAAACAAGAGAAACACAAAAGAACTATGACCAATGATGAAGAGATTGTTGATTTATGTGAGAATCCTTTAAATCATAAAAGGAGGAAATCCAATGGGTTTTTTGATGAATAATCCATGGTTAGATATAAATATCATAGTGAAAGTTCTAGTGGTAGCAAGGAAATAATAACACTGGGTGTTGATCTAGAGGATGGTATTATGAAAATAACATGAAATACCATTTGAGATCGATTGAAAATGAACAACTTGGTTGACAATGGCCATACAATTCAGTTGAATGTGAAACAATATTATAGACCCACATAAGGCCAAGATAAATATCAAATTAGAAAGCAACACCTCTTGCATATTTACAACTTGAAAACATTGATGAGTTATAATCCATATGCACATGTGGTTGACTACCTAGTTCATGTTGACCCAATGGAGGTTCCTAGTAGGGATGCATTTGATCGATCAAAATATTTTGAATATAAGTATTATGTGATTGGAGAGAATCATTCTGTAAAGGCTAGGAAAGAATTGATGCAAGAGTATCCCAACAACCCTCTTTTTGAAATAGTCAAATGTATCATTTATGCTAGTTTAACAGTGCAAAAACAAAGTTATTACCACATGATCATAATACAAATGGTGAGTATAGGATTTCCATGACATTCATTCAAAGGATGATATTTATCCATAATGAAGTTTAAGAAATATGTGATGGGGAAAGATCAAATGTTGATGCAAATTCAACATCATCTTCTTTTTCATACTAGGAAAAAGATGATACTTATAAGTCTATTTTTATCAATGGAGGAAAACATAGTCATTTATTGGTTTATAATATTGTGCCTAGAAAGCTAACATTTGAGGAAAGGATTTGAAAGAAGAGATTATTAACATTTATCAAAAGCCACAAGAGCTAATTAATTATCTTATAGTTACATTTTTAAGTGAAGGAGATTGGCTTTTGGACTTGTTCTCGGGTTCAAGTAAGATTTATAATATAATATATATGAAAGCATAATTCAATCTTTATCATTTTTATTTTGTGTTTGTTCACAATATTTTACTTAATTATTTCTTTTGTATTTGTGGACTAGGTACAATACTAGCACGTTGCTTACGAAAATGAAGAAATTGCATATATATTGAAAATGACACACTACAATGCAATTTTATTTGATAAAGAACTAATGATAGTAAGTCTCTTCTAGATGAAATGGAAGAATTTGGTTTGAATAAAGAAAATTTTAGTGAATCACATGCAACAAAAATGTGAAAGTTTAAGGAATCTCAACCACCATTGAAAGGGTTGTTTGGAAAGGATCACTTTGGACAACTTGTAGACATAAAAGATCCAATGGAAGAGCATAATGACCCAATGGAAGCATAGAATGATGTCCAAGAAAATGATTACTTACATGTTGAAAATGATGAATTTGGCATATTTGATATTATTGATTAGTTTTAAGATGTCCTTGAAGAACATCATCAATTTGCCAAATTATTGATAAGTTATAGTTGTAATGTTTTGACTTTGAGCTTTTACATTAAGGATAAATATCTATATAATGTTGATTTATGATAAGCCTTTTTAATACGTTATTTATCATATCATATGATTTATATTTTGTCTTTTATTTTTATGTTAATCGTTACTTTAGGAGAAATAACATTAAATACTTTCATTTTTGTACATGAAATCTATAAAAATATTGTTAATTTTTTTTATCTTTTTTGTTCAATTGTACACATATAAATGTTTTATTTGACATGGCATTTTAAGCAAAAACATCCAAAATTTATACGTTTTTTATTATATATCTAGTTTTAAAATGTATATTGTTTTTCTAAATGTTTAAAAGTAGTGCTATATAGTTACAACTATCTAATATGTATTGAAGTAAAGTTAAAAATGTGTTAAAATTAATATTTTAAATTGTATTTAAAATGTATATCACCATAAATTAGTTAATGATACATAATTACATGAGAAATATCAACTTACAAAAAATGATATATAGCATTTTTAATATTGTTAAAAAAACAAACTTTAGGTTTTTTGTTTTTAACATTGTAAAAAATCAGAAAAATAAGAAAAAACAAGATTTGAAAAAAAAATGTTAATATTCTATAGAAAAAATGTGTCCTCTAGAAAAAAGAACTTTGGAGGGTTATCGTCAAGATGGTAGCTATGTTACCTTGGCCTTGAACATGCACACTTCAAAAATTGCATGCATGTCTATTGTAGTAGCTTGTTGACACCCATCTCAGTGACCATCATGCAATAGGAATGTTAACCATCATTAGGGCCATTACAGGACATGCAACAATGACACGCAACACACTAAGAGATGAATAATCATTTATAATGACAAAATTGAACCATCTTTGAAAATACAAGGGATATGTTGTCATTGATATATATTTATATGTATAGAAAGTAGGACATGTAATAACTTTGCTACACATATTTTCCTCTTCTTGCTCTTTTTCATAGAGCAATGTATAAATCACTCCACACTAATACAAGAATTGTTATGATCTAATTTCCTTTGTGTGTGTTTCATTCATTGTTTTCTTCATTTATGTTCATGCTTTCACACCCATAACTTAAATAGTATTCTCTATTTAACTTGTCCTCTAATGTATATCATCAATTATATCAATGTTTTATTTTTGAAGTCTAGTACACCAAATCTCACATCCTTATAATAAAGTCAAGAATACAACTTTTTGAAGAATTTAATCTTAAACCAAACATATTGGAATGGAAGATGACAACAATGTCTTTTTCAAAAGGTTAAGATAATGGAAGATGATGAGTATCAATGAATGTAGGCAAAAGTTACATGAATTTTATGTGAGCAACATATAGACTTCAATGTAGAGGTTTACAACAATTAAAATTTAACTTGTGTTGGATCTTTGATTGATATAGAGGACATCCATGTGGACTCATGTAACTTTGACCATGCTTGTTTATGGGGAGACCATCACATGAAAAATTGATTACACGTTGAGTGTGGTAGCAAATTTTTAAAATAGAAATAATTTGATTGCTTATTCAACAATCACTATCATCACCATAGAACAACATCACCCTTGTTAGTTCAACTCTAAAAAAAAAGAACATCCACTAACTCTCCCAAAAAAAAAAAAGTGTGTATCATCCCTTTTCTTAGGTAATATGTTGATAAAAATATCCCAAGATCCAAAGCCCACAATAAACTAAATAATGGTATACACTAAAAGAAATTAAATATCATATAGATGTTCAAATTTAAGTGTAAACAATCTCTATAGTGCAAAAACTTTCAAAGTGTGTGCATTTAGTAATTAATGTAATTGAATTAAATTCCTTCCTTCAACATGATTTCGATTCCATATACAATTACTCATTTGTTGAAGGTCATTCAAGCTTTTTTTGAAAGTATGGCATGGATTACTTTGACATTGTAGTGCTTGATACTAGAACATTGACTCGAGACATTTTCTCCATTCATCGATCATTTTCTTTAACAAGAGTCACAAGGTAGTAATGTCCCTGCACTCTTGCTTAATACTAAATATTTTTGAAATATGTAGGATATTTTTTAAATGTGGAAGGAGTCATTATGCAACTCACAAGATAATAACCATTTGTACTACCACTTAACCATTTCATCCACCTTTCCTTAATATTAAAACATAATAATATAATGTAATAGATAACAATCAACAAAAGCCTAATTAATTGTTCAAGTGTGTGAAAGTAGTGGGTTTTGAAAAGCCTAATTAATTGTTCAAATGTGAAAGTAGTGTATTTTCACTTCAAAATCCATTATCTAGTCTTGCGTAGGCAAATTTAGCTAGCGATGTTGCAACTAGCTCTTAGGATTGTGCAATCAACTCCCCTAATTTCTTATAATGTTGTAATTACCTTAATATAAGTTTATTTGTAACTTTACCAAATTGGCAAGACAAAATTTTGAATGGTGTGAACTAGTAGTATGACACCAATGTCCCATCTCAAACCTCGAATTTCCAACTATTATGATCATACCATAAACTTTGACTCGAGGATTATCTTGTAATAAGAATTTCTTCCCAAACAAATCCTTTTGGGCTAAAGATATGTCATGTTTTATAGAGCTATAATAGCACAAATTTGAGGCTAAACTTGAAATTAGCAACACTAGCTAAAAGAGAGTTAAAAATAAGTTTAGTGGCATAGAAAATTGTACAAAGGTTATATAACAAGTTCATTTCATATTGTCTACCTATATTCACATAATATTGTCTACCTATATTCACATAATAGATGAAATGATAAAGTATATTTTTTTAAGATTTGAAGTAGCTTTCAGTTTTATGTTAACAAAATAAATTTAATCCTATGTTAATTGAGAATTCCTAATACAATATATCTTTACAGTTAGAGAATTCCTAATACAATGTATTTTTATAATTAGAAGGAAAAGACACGAGCATAAGCATTGATACTATTTTATTTAGAACTAACTGTTATTATCCATATAAAAAATAAAAGTTGCAATAAAAATAAGAATAAGCAATGAATAACAAATCATGGCAATCGATCAGTTCAACAACAAATATTGAAAACACGGTCTTCTACACAATAATGACAATAAAATCACAATTCCTAAGAGTAGGGAAACTTACCCAAGATGGAAGAAAGATCCACACCATCATAGAAAGAAAAAAAATACTAAAATCATGATCTATGTTAACTAGAAAACACCCAGTCTTAGAATAAGAACTTCAAAAGATACAACTCTCAGAATAAGAACTTCAAAAGGTACATATTGATACAACAAAAAAAATACATAAAAGAAGAGAAGGATTGCAACTCCTAATGTAATTTTGATGAAAATGTGCATGTTCTTAAACCTATCATCACAAAATCTATATAAAAAAAAAAAGATTTTCACTCATACAATGCATTCTCTAATCTCACAAAAATTCAAACCTCGATTTATATATCATTGAAACCCAAGAAGATTTTTTTATAAATATAATGTCCCAACATTTTAATCACACTCAAGTATTGAATCTAGTAGATCCTAGAATCAAAACAATGAAAAAAAAAACAAAAATGACTTTTGAATTGATATAAAGCATTAGATATCGAAGACAAACTCGGTATATGGGAAACTTATAATATATAATTATGTTTATATTTATAATATATAATTATATGTTTATAGTACACTACCAAAATTATTTTCAATACAAAAAGTGTGTAGATATTATAATTATAGAACAAAAAGGACTTTTGAATTGATATAAAGCATTAGATATCGAAGACAAACTCGGTATATGGGAAACTTATAATATATAATTATGTTTATATTTATAATATATAATTATATGTTTATAGTACACTACCAAAATTATTTTCAATACAAAAAGTGTGTAGATATTATAATTATAGATGTGTATATATCATAAGAATTAAAATATATATATTGTTCAATCACACTAAATGTTTTATTTTTTTTTAAACCTAATGTGTCACGACCCCACAGGATGTCTGATCAGATCTTGTGATCGTTTACCTATTTAGGGCGTGCGACACTGTGATGGTTCTTACTTGGTTGCTTGGCATACCAAGAATACTTCGTTCGGACTACGCCTCTTCACCTAGAGCATATCCATACTCCGTTATAGGTTATTGACGAGTCACACTCCTACTCTAGTGTAATTCTTTTATACTTAGATAAGTGTTAACATAGTTTAACACTTAGTCTTATATAAGTATACATTCCATGAACATGAGAAATCAAGAGAACAATTGTGGAACAAATGAAGAAAAACACAAAAATAATGCGGGTGACACAAACCGTTCCTAACACCTAGCTAAGTCTTTGTTATTGTGAAATGATTACAATATGAGCACTACCAACTCAATTTACAAATTTGGAAAAGTCATACGACTTACCTCATCTAACCAAGACACTCATAAATATATTCGTCACACCAAGTCTTATATAAGCATACATTCCAAGAACATGAGAAATCAAGAGAACAACTACAAAAAAAATGAAGACAAACACATAAATAATGCAGGTGACGCAAATCGTGCCTAACACCCAACTAAGTCTTTTTTATTGCGAAACAGTTAAAATATGAGCACTACAAACTCGGTTTACAAATTTGGCAGAGTTATAGGACTCACCTCATCTCACCAAGACACTCATAAACAAATTCGTCACACCAAGACTCTATTATGCAACTATCTATGCAACTTCCTGCGATGCACCTCAGACATGCCCACAACCACAAACTTGTTGTCCTTCGTTTCTGTAGACTTTCACCAAGATAAATAAGATTTTGATTCTGCCTCACATGTGCCTCCACATACCTGTGTTTCTAGACTTCCCTAAAACCTCCCAAAGATTCCAACTCTTGGCTACTTGTCTTCCACCTTGGCAACTCTACCTCGGTTCCTTGCCTCATACTTGCTCTCCAAACCTCTTGTCAAAATGTTGTATGTCTTCCTTTGGTTGTGCACCCTTTCTCTTATAGGAACTCCAAGGATCACTTGTGTGAAAATTTATGTCTCTTGTGTGTGTCGCATCCCTTCATGAAATCACACTCAAACGACTCGACACACACCCTCCATGGACTCATTGTGCCCATCCAAGCCCATGTGCCCATCAATCGTTGTCTCTTGGACCAGTGTGCCCCATCCTTGGGCGTGCGCCCATTTTCCTAGTGTGCTCTTTTGTGTCGATATTTTTGAATCCTCATGGGTGTGTCGATGGGGTCATCCAACCTCTCTGGTATGCACATCTTGCTAAGGGAAGACAGATCCACTCCTTGGGCATGCTCCCAAGTTGCCCCGCCATTTCCCAAACACAACCGAAGTCTTCGTCAATTATTATAAGGCAAGTAAGGTGTGTTCCCCCTTGGTGTCGCACGTCACCATTGTGCACCCAAGGTGCCCCTACTCACACCCAAACATCTTTCTTCACCCAACCAACCACTTCCTTCCTTGTGCTCTTCATTTGTTTTGTCGTCAAATCTTCCCAAGGAGCGCGCACACTTGGTGGGTGCCGTAGGAGACCTTACATCCTCCCCCACTCCAAGTTGTTGTCATCCCTAGCAACATCCATCAATATCTATAGTGTCTCTGCCCCATCTTTGAATCTTTTCACCACACAACGATTGGTGTCTTCTCAATTGTTGTCGTCAATACAAACTCCCCTTAGGAAGTTATATGATTCTACAAAATGTCACTGCTCTTTGACTTGTTGTTGCTTCCATACTTCTGTCTGTCTACCCATGATTTTGTGTGTTGGATCCCCTTGTGACTTTGATTGATTGGGTAGCTAGTCCAATCGTCGTGCCTCTGTCTCAAGAACTCACATTTTCACGTTCAAACATTTGTTTCCGTCTACAAACTGGTCACATATACAACTCTTTGTTTTCTCCAATTTGTCAATTCACCCACTATATTCTCAATATTTTTCACCAAGGCACCCCATTGGCCTCGCTTCCTCCCATCGAGACAGAGAGTCAAGATGATATAGTCTAGTTTGAAGGTGAAGGGGGATGGCTGGTTGGGCCATCTCCCATATCTCCAATATGTCCCAATGCAATTAGCGAAGTGTCACTGTACTTCTACATTATGTACATAAGCAATGAAACACTTGAAATCTTTTTTCCTTCACACTCCTCCATGAGTCATTCTAACTCAAGATCATACGACCATTCACCATGTCCAAGTTCTTTAGAGGAGGAGTCAACCTCTTCCTTGGTTCTATTCCAACAAGGTTGTTATGTCTCCCCCACATCCTCTTGGTCAATGAATGATTTCTTCTCTTGTTCAATGAAGTGCTCCAACATCTTCATCTCTATGAATTCCTCTGATCTTCTTTACCACTCATCAACTTTCAAATAGAAATCAACCAAGCCATCCACTATCTTAGCCAAATATCCAACTATCTCTTCAACATCGGCAAGCCATTGTTCCAATGACACAAGATTCCTTTCATTCTCTACGTTAAACTCTCCAAACATAACCCCACATTGCCCAAGTTGGTCTCTAAAAGGTTTCTTGTCTCCTTCCTTCCTCCTTATGGTAGGAATGGAACATGGAGTGTGTCCTAAGAAAATGGCCAAACTGTTCATGTGAGGAATAGGTTCTTCCTTTTCCTTCCTCATGAACTCATGTCCCAACACAACATCAAAATCATGCATACGAACAATGGTGAAACTCGTATTTTCGCACCAATCACCAAGCTTCAACGAGATTTCCTTGGCTACACCAATTACCCTCTCTACACCCGCATTGACTGTATTGAAGGTTGTATGTGTCAGTTTAGGATGAAACCCAATCCTTCACACCATGTCTTCCCTTAAGAAGTTATGAGTTTCCCCACTGTCCACCATGGAAAACACTGACTTCCCGTTGAGTTTGGCTTGCACATAGCAAAGTTTCATCTCATCTTGCTCTTGAATCTATGTGGATTCACCTTCCATGAAAACGTTCAATACCTACAAGACTCCCATATATGGGTTGTATGCCTTCTCCAAATCATTCAACTTCTGTTTCAAGGGACAATTCTTCGCATAGTGCTCCTTGGCACAAATCAAACATGAAATCGACTTCTTCTCTTTTACTTTGTCTTTTTGCTTCATTGTTTTTGCTTCACTTTGACATCTTTGTTTTTCCTTTGTCTTTCTTCTTCCCCTTCCCTTGTTGTTGCTTCTCACCGTGGGAATTCTCACTATTCCTAGGACTTGTCTTGGGTTTACCCCGAAAGTCCAATAGTTTTTCTGTTGTGGTTATTGTTGCTGGAAGAGTCTACATGTATTGTTGTTGCAGCTCACTCTGCACCCACAGTGGCAAACCATTCGTGAAGTGGAAAAGTATGTCTTCTTTCGACATGTCTTTGATCTCGAACATGAGTCCCATGAACTCCTTTATGTAGGCTTGGATCTTACCAGCATGCTTGAGAGCCAACAACTAATTCCTTGCAATCCATGTTTGGTTCCTCGAACCAAATTGTGTCCTCAAGGTTGCCTTCATCTCTACCTAGTTTTTGATCTTCTCAACGATTATCCCAAATACTAAGTCTTCCACTTGGTTCCTCCATCAAATCTTAGTGGTTCCTATTAAGAACATCATTGCAACGTTAACTGGATTCATTCAAACTTTCATTTAAATGCTCCAAGTACTACTCAATGTCCTAACAACATTTTCCCAACAACTCAGTGTTGCAAGTTCCATCATATGGCTCAGGTTCCTTTATCTTGATCCTCATCAACATGAAAACATAGCTCTATCCATTAGCCAAAGATCGTTTCAACAATGTGATGGTGTTGTCTTGGTCCTTCAACCTCCGTGTGACTGCGGCAAGTACATCCTCCACTGCCTTGACTCTATCCTGAACGTTGTTGGTCAAGGTGTCGATCATCACATTTGAAGTTGATTGGCACTCTCGAATGACTTCATTAAACCCATTCTTCATATTTCTCATCTCAGTCTCCATCTGGTCGACCTTATCACCATGCTGGCATAATGCGTCCATCATCTTCTTGACAGTCCTCTCCAAGATAATGATTCGGTACTTCATTTTTTTGGTCTTGGGCTCCCTTTCGGTGTCACTATAGTCAGCCATGGATGGCCCTCCAAGTAACTTCACTTTATTTGCAAAGGGTTCGTCCAAGGCACCCAAGAGTTCATCTCAATACTTCTTCAAAATTCTACGATCAACTCTGTGGTTACTTCTGTGATCGGGTCTGTGACAAGTTTTGTGATGGTCCTGCATTCGTATTCCTTTCCCAAGTGCTTGGTTCACCCTCATATCTATGTTCTTGGAATTTTCAAGGGGTGCACCCGGGTCTTCTCACAAGTCATGATTTTTTTCCACAACTCGACCCTGTCACAACCCACCAAGTCTTCACTCAGGTTGCCTCTACGATGGGTCAGTCCATTGAACCCTCACCAAGCCCATGCTCAGACTATTTCACCAACAAGTGATCCATCCCCCACAACTGTTTTTATTGTTGTAGTGGTGAAGATCCAAATCTAATCTGATACCACCTGTCATGAAGGTGACAACGTGGTGAAGAGCTCATCAAATTGTCTTTCAAGTATGATTCAGATTTTATGATCAGAACGAAATGAATACAGATTATTAACAAGTGCTTAACAAAAAATAACAGAGATACAATAAAATTGGTTTTCTACTCAATAAGGAAATAAGCTAAAACTGTAAAATGTAGCAGAAAAGAAGCTTGTTGGAATGGTGGCGTCTTATCTCTGAGAAGAGATGTGACGACTGCACTCATTCGCAAGAAGATGATTACAATGAGGCTCTCGAGGCATTTTTACAATAAACAGAAATGCCCAAAACCCTAGACATCCAAAAACCTAACCCTAGGAGATGAAGCGCCAAAAGTCATGTGGGCCCTGTTTGGGTAAGTTAGTACATCAACTTCCCGGGGTTGTAACTTTTGCATACGATCTTCGTTTTAGGCGCATGATAGCCCATTGGAAAGGTATCGTTGAAGAGATTTATTTTGGGGGAAACATCAAAGGGATGTTGATTTTTCTCCCCATTTTCCCAAAACACGTCGTTTAGGGCCTCAAAACGGCTCCGGAAGTTTCAGGACCCGAAAAACTGCTAAAAATAGTAAATTACCAAAATTGCCAGAAAATCTTTTTGAGCCTGTTGGAAAAGGTGGGTGGCCACCAATATCCACCTGGATCAATCCTCCCTCCTTAGGAAGAAATGGTGTCCATTGCATTGAGTTCCCCCATCAGATAAGGAAATTTCCACTGAACTTGGCCCCGGGTGAGCCACTTGCCTTGGTGCAAGTGCTGCCTTGCTTTGATGACTCGATAAAGCTGGATCCTTTGCTATCAAGTGCCCTTGATCTATGTGTCCACAATCTAATCACTAGATGCTTGTTGTATTCCGTCGGGGTTGAGCTCTATTGGTGTCAACGGTTTTTCTACTTCCGAGGTGTCCAATAATGGTTGGAAACAAGGGAGAAGGAGATCCACGTTGAACACTAGGTGCAGGCCAAGGAAAGGAGGAATGTTGAGCTCAAAAGAATTATCCCCGACGTCCCTGGTTATGGTGTATGACCCATAACAGAGTGGGCAAATCTTCCGATGGGGTCCTGTAGGGCGTTCTTTCTGCAAGTGCAACTAAACTTTGTCACCCACCTGAAACTTATGTGGCACCCGATGTTGATCATGGCGCTACTTGTACTTGTCATTGGACTTCTGTAGGATATCTTGAACCTATTGGTGGATGTGCTGGATCTGCTCAATGAACTGGGTGGCTTTGTCAGCTTCAGTTGGAGCAGGAGATGAGTCAGTCGAGGTGAATGCAAGGGGAAGTGCAACATCTATGGGACCCAATGGTTGGAATCCCAACCCCACCTGAAAGGTGTTGTTTCTGGTTGAGCTATGCAGGGCTCGGTTGTAGCTATGTTGGACATAGGGAAGTCTCTCATCCCATGTGCGAGGGTGCTTGGAATTACACATGCGAAGGATATGCACAATCATTTGATTTACGACCTCGGTTTGGCCATCTGTCTAGGGGTGGAAGGTCGTGGATTTGGTGAGCTTGGTGTCCAGCAGTGACCAGAGACTTGACCAGAATGTGATGAGAAATTGATTGTCCTGATATGAGACAATGGTTTGTGGGATTCTGAAATGTACCCAGACTCGTTCAAAGAAGATCTTGGCAGTGGCCTCTGTTGTGATGCTCTTCTTGCAAGCAACTAGAATCACCATCTTAGAAAAGTGATCAAAAACCACAAAAACATAGTCATTTCCCCTCTTGGTGGACGAGAGGCTCGACATGTAGTCCATTGAGATGGATTCCCATGCTCTGTCAGGAGTAGGAAGAGGGGTGTACAAGCCTTGTTTCTTAGTGGTCGGTTTGGAAATAGCACAGGCGGTGCAGGACCTGATATACTTGCTGACCTCCTGTCGAAGTTTTGACCAGTAGAAATGTTTTTGTAGCATCGCCACTGTCTTTTCGATGCCAAAGTGTCCTGCCACCTGACTGTAGTGGGCTTCCCAGATCATCTTCTCTCGCTTGCTTGATGGAACACAGATATGGCCTAGACGACACAACAACCCATCTTGAAGATGGAAATTATTGACAATTGCGTTTGCACCCAACATTTGGTAGGTGGTGGTGAAGTCTGGGTCTGTCTCATAGAGTTGGGTCCACCCATAGGTCTCATGGCTGCAAGAGTCTAGCACCATGGTGAGTGTCGCGACTAGAGGTCTGCTGAGGAAATCAATGACATGGTTGGTGCTTCCTGTTTTATACTCGATGTTGAGGTGGAATTGCTACAAGTATGTGGACCACTTTTCATGGCGGTCATTCTGCAATTTTCCTTATGTCTGCATGAATTGCAGTGGCTTATGATCAATGTGGATGACTGTCTCCTTCCCAAGAATGTAATGTCTCCACTAGCGACAAACTTGCATAATGGAGTACATTTCTTTGTCATATGTAGGGTACTTACAGACAACAAATGATATTGTCTCACTATGATAGGCTACAGGGTGGCCGTGCTGAGTGAGAACATCACCCACAACATAGTCTGAAGCATCTATCTCGATCTCAAAGGGTTTTTGTAGGTATGGTAGTGAAAGTATTGGGGCTAAGCATAAGCACTACTTCAAATCATCAAACGCTTGTTGTTGGGACCGGCCCCACACAAATTTTGCCTTACCACCACCCTTGGTTATTTGGTTGAGGGCCCATGCAATATGGGAGAATCCCAACATGAACCTGCGGTAGAAATTGACAAGGCCCAAGAAGCTCTGAAGCTCAGTGAGTGTGGTTGGGACTGGCCAGTCACGGATGACTTGGATCTTGGCTAGATCCACATGTACGCCATGTTGATCAATGATGTAGCCCAGGTAATGGATCCTATCCATGCAGAAGGAGCATTTTTCCAAGTTGGCGTATAGCTTGTGTTGTCGCAAGGTGTGCAGAACCTGTTGAATATGCTGCAAGTGTTCGGCCCAAGTCTTGCTGTAAATGAGAATGTCATCCAGATACACCACTACAAAATTATTGGTGAATGGTTGCAGGATATCGTCCATCATCCTCATGAAAGTGGCTGGAGCATTTCTCAAACCAAAGGGCATGACCAACCATTCAAAAAGGCCTTCCTTTGACTTGAAGGCAGTCTTCCATACATCTGTCTGTTCTATCGGGACCTGGTGGTAGCCAGACTTCAGATCAATCTTATTGAAGTATTTGGCCCCCGTGAGTTGATCAAGGAGGTCGTCGATTCGGGGAATCAGGTATCGGTTTCTGACTGTGATTTTATATAGAGCCCGATAATCAATGTAGAGTCACTAGGTTCCATCTTTCTTCTGTACCAGCATGATTGGGCTCCTACAAGGTGATGAGATGGGATGGATGTGCCCCTTGTGAAGTAGTTCTTAGATCTATCGCTTGATCTCCTCATTCTCTAATAGAGAGCAGCGATAGAATGGCCCATTGGGCAGTGGTGCGTCAGGGGTCAGATCGATGGGGTGCTTGACCTGGCAGTGCAGAGGTACCCCGACAGGTGAGGAGAAGATATCTAAGTATTCTTCCATGACCTTATCTACTTGCTTATGCTGTGTGGAGAGGTCGGCCGCAGAGATCCTGGATGTGATTGTGATCTTTTGCTTATTCTGAGACTGAATCATAAAGAAGACAAACTTCCCCGTCTAAGATATGACCTTCCTGCATTTCTTAGCAAAGATCAAGGAAATAGCACTAGGTGGGACTACCTCGGGTATCCTGTACAATTTCCTGTTCAAGGTAATAATAACACTACGAGGCATAGACTCATATACAACATGATGTTTCCATAAATAAGGTTGGCCCAAAAGAACATCACAAACTTCGAGAGGAGAAACATCACACAATACCTCGTCTTTGAAGGGTTTGATGTCGTACGACAATCGACACTATTGGCTAATGCGGAGATCACTTCCTTGGCGGAGCCATCCAATGGTGTAGAGTTGTGGGTGCGGAGTTGTCGACATGGCCAACCACTTGATGCCCTCTACTAATATGAGGTTCTTCTGGCTACCGCTATCAATGATAAAGTGTAGTGGGGTGAATTTTACCCACATTTGTGAATGGAAGAGGTGTTTTCCTTCTTCTGGATCGTATGGTTCACCAGCCCGGAGTTTGGTTGTAGCAACGGTGGCACTGGGTTCCACGTCAATGATCTGTCTTCCCCTTTCTGGATTTGACTCAGAGTCAGAGGCTTTCACTTCGGCCACCATTGACTTCTTTGAGCGACAGTCAACAGTGTTATGCCAAGGGCTCTTATGGAAGTCGCACCACTTCTCGGTGTCTTTCTTTGTCTTTCTGATGTCCTTCTTTTCTTGTGGCTTGGACTGGTTGTCCCGATACTGTCCATATTTTGTTTGTCCTTTGTTCTATGGGTTGGGGCCGCCCTTTCCTGGCTTTTGTTTTGAGGGGTTCCTAGGCCCAAATTGTCCCATCTTTGGTTTGAGCTTCTGCTCGATTTTGATGGCATATCGATAGGCCGTGCCCAAGGATGAGATGTCCAGAAATTACATTTCGGTCTGGATGTATCTATGTAGAGCACCACGATACTTGAGTACCAAATGTTGCTCTGAATCTTTGATACCCAGCTTGGTGCGCAAGGTATAGAAGATATTTGTGAAATCTGGCAATGCTTGGTCTCTTTTTTGCTGTAATGTGGTCCATTTGGTATACAAGTCGTAATAACTTCCGACAGGGTAGTATTGTTACTTAATAGCATCCCTGAAGGATTCCCAGGTGATCGTGACTGTAAATAATGAGGTTTCCTCTGTTTCCTTTTGCTCACAAAAATTTCCCACCAATATTTGACATGGGGAACGGCTTTGAGGAGCGCAAAAGTAATATTTTCTCTATTCGAAAAGTTATGGACAGAAAAATACCCTTCTAGTAGATTCAACCACTTGTCTACAACATCTGTGTCTATCTAACCTTCAAATATAGAAATATCAAAGTTTATTTGTACCTTGAAGGGGGCGGTGCCTCTGCTCGAAGAAGATGCGTCGCATGTTGGTAGTTGTTGAAGGATTTGCATGAAACTATCCATCATTTCGTTCCTCTTTTGCGTGAGGGATTCCTCAAACAAAATTTTGAAAGGATCTCATGTCCCATCATATTTATTTTCTCCTGCCATGAGAGGTTGCTTGGGCGTGCAAGATCTTTTTCCCTCAAGAGAAACAAGCTCGAGACCCAACTCTTTGTACTTCGACCTCGTTGGGGACATGCATTAAGACAACAAGGAGCAGACCGCTCTGATACCACTGATCCAGATTTTATGAGCATAACGAAATGACTACATATTATTAATAGGTGCTTAACAAAAAATAACAGAGATACAGTAAAACTGGTTTTCTATTCAATAAGGAAATAAGCTGAAACTGTAAAATGCAGCGGAAAACAAGCTTGCTGGAATGGTGGTGGCTTATCTATGAGAAGAGATGTGATGACTGTGCTCATTTGCAAGAAGATGATTACAATGAGGCTCTCAAGGCCTTTTTACAATAAATAGGAATGCCAAAAACCCTAGACATCCAAAAACCTAACCCTAGGAGATGAAGTGCCAAAAGTCATGTGGGCCCCATTTGGGGAAGTTAGTACATCAACTTCTCGGGGTCGTAATTTTTGCATACGATCTCCGTTTTAGGCGCATGATAGCCCATTGGAAAGGTATCATCGAGGAGATTAATTTTGGGGGAAACATCAAAAGAATTTTCACATTGCTCCATGATTTCCCAAAAAACGTCGTTTAGGGCCTCAAAATGGCTCCAGAAGTTTCAGGACCCGAAAAACTACTAAAAATAGGAAATTACCAAAATTGCCAGAAAACTGTTTTGAGCCAGTTGGAAAAGGTGGGTGGCCACTGATATCCACCTGGATCAAAGTATGCTCTGATATCACCTGTCACAACCACACAGGACGTCTGATCATATCTTGTGATCGTTCACCTCCTGAGGGCATGCAACACCACGACAATTCTTACTTGGTTTCTTGGCACACCAAGAATACTTTGTCCGGATTACACATCTTCACCTAGATCATACCCATATTCCCTTCTAGGCTACCGACAAGTCGCACTCCTACTCTAGTGCAACTCTTGTATACTTAGAAAATTGTTAACACAGTTTAACACTTAGTCTTATATAAACATGCTTTCCATGAACATGAGAAATCAAGAGAACAACTATGGAGCAAATGAACACAAGCACAAAAATAGTGTGGGCAGCACAAACCATGCCTAACACGCAACTAAGTCTTTGTTATTGTGAAATAGTTACAATATGAACACTATTGGATCGTTTTACAAATTCGATAGAGTCACACGACTTGCCTCACCTCACCAAGACACTCATAAATAGATTCGTCACACCACGACTCTCTGCCACAACCATCTCTGCAACTTCCTGTGGTGCACCTCAGACATGCCCACAACTGCAAATTTGTTGTCCTTCATTTCT
>ML780697.1:388532-403236 GCA_009831015.1 Picea engelmannii | reverse complement strand
CTACGGGGATTTCTTCAAGGGTTGACATCAATGACAACCAACCTTAATCAATAGTCTCTTGGGTGTGTCACATCTCTTCGTGAAATCACACTCTAACAACTCGTTGTGTCCCCTCCATGGATGTAGTGCGCCCATCCAAGCTCGTAAACCCATCAACCGTTTGTCTCTTGGACCAACACATACCCCTTTGCCTTGTGCGCTCTTTTGTGTCGATCGTCGTGACTCCTTGTAGGTGTGTCGATGGGGTATTCCAACCTCTTCGATGCACCCATGTTGCCAAGGGTAGATGGGCCTACTCCTTGGGCATGCTCCCAAGTTTCCCCGCCCTTGCCCAAACATAATCCAAGTCTCCATCAATCAATCTAAGACAAGTAAGGTGTGTTCCCCCTTGGTGTTGCACATCACCATCATGCGCCCAAGGTGCCCTTGCTCACACCCAAACGTCTTCGTTCTCCCAACCAATCGCTTCCTTCCTTTTTCTCTTCATTCCTTCAATCGTCAAATCTTCCAATGGAGCACACATGCTCGGTGGGTGTCGTGGGAGACCTTACCTAATGGACATCAAAACTTTTAAAGTACATTGTACTATAGGGTTGTGACCCTTAGGTAATTAAGGATTTGATAACCATTCTTTAATATTGTATTTATGGGTTTTGTTTAATTAAGTATAGCTTTTGTTTAATTGAGATTAGTAAATAATTTTTTTTAAATAGTAAATAACTCAAATTATAAGTGTTGATTATGGTGTTTAATTTTAAATTTAATTTAATATAAAGATTAAATAGTTATTTTTATTTTGGAAATAATGTTTAGAATATAATTAATCATTAATATATTTGATTTATTAAGAATAAATATGTTACAAAGTAGAATTTAAATTTAAATAGAAAATATAGTTATTTTTTATTTCAACCACCACTAAAATTACATGTAAATAATAATATTCACTTTATATATTAAATTATACAAAATAAATTAATAATATCTCACTCAATTTTTTTTTTCCATATATTATAAACTTCATATTATATTATAAAACTATAATTATTAATAAATATTATTAAAAAACATTTGAGAATAGTGTAAACTAGTGGCAACTTTTGGTAGTATGACACCAACATCCCATCTCAAGCCTCGAATTTCCAGCTATTATGATCATACCATAAAATTGCATATGACTGGAGGATTATCTTGTAACAAGGATTTATTCTCAAACAAATCCTTTTTTTCCAAAGCTATGTCATGTTTTATGGAATTGTAATAACACAAATTTGAGGCTAAACTTGAGATTAGCAACACTAGCTAAAAGAGAGTTAAAACTATGTTCAGTGGCCTAGAAAATTCTACAAAGGTTTTCTAACATAATATTCTACACAATAAAGATCATAATATTCTACACAATAATAATAATGAAAATATAATATTCTACACAATAAAGATCATAAAACCATAATGCTTAAGAGTAGGGAAACTTACCCAAGATGGAAGAAAGAGCCACACCAGAAAGAACAAAAGTACTAAAATCATACTCGGAGTTGGCTAGCAAACACTTGCAACATCCACTCTCACAACAAAAACTTAAAGAAATACTTATTAATATAAAAATATATCTAAAAGATATGAAGATAAATGCAACTGGGATGAAAATGTAAAATCTATAACAATTTTTTTTTTCATTAATACAATGCATTTTCTAATCTCATAAAAAATCAAACCTCAATTTATATATAATGCAAACACATTTTGAGAAGATTTTAGAAAATACATAATGTCCGTAACATTTTAAGCACACCCAAGTATTGAATTTAGTAGAGCCTAGAATCAAGACCATTCACTAAAAAAAACAAAAAGGACCTTTGAATTTATATAAATTGGAACATTAGATGCACACACAAGTGTGTATATATAGAAATTTATATTATATAGTTATGTTTATGTTTATAATATATAATTATGTGTTTATAATGGGATACCGTATCTTTCTTGAAATTATATTATAAAATTATGTGTTTATAACAGGTTGTTTTATTTTTTTAGTTAGAAATGTGTTTGTTATTTGTTGGGTCACTTTTGGTTAAGAAACCATAATCTAGGGATATTTAAGCTATTAAAATTATTTGGGGATGGTATCTTACTGGGATCGTACCAACTCTTAACATAATTAAAATTTTGGGTGTCTCCTTCCAACTAAACACACTCTAAGAACATTAAATTCAAGTGACCTAACAAACAAAACCCACATTTTAATGAATTGAACTAACATAAATTGACAATAGACTACCTTATCTTACTTGAAATGCAATAAATAAATTATTCTTAATAAAAAAGTGTATAAAAAAGAAGAATTTTAAAAGAAAATTCAATCATACATACTAAAATTACCCTTTTTTGTTTTTTAATCCCAAAGGATATAACAACTTTTGAAGTACATTGTACTATAGGCCTTGACCCATAAGTAATTAAGGATTTGACCCATTATTTCATATTTTATTTATGAGTTTTGTTTAATTTGGTAAATAATTTTTTGTAAAGTGGTAAATGACTTAAATTTTAGGTGTTCATTATGATATTTAATTTTAAATTATGTTTTAAATTTAATTTACTTTAATATAAATATTAAATAATTTCTTTTATTAGATAAATTTAATTATTAATTTATTAGATTTATTAAAAATAAATATATTACAAAACAAAATTTAAATTTAAATGAAAAAAAATAATTATTTTTATTACAACTATTAAAATTGCATCCTTATATATATATTTTAAATATATTTTAAATATATTATAAATTTTACTTTATATTAAGTAAATATGAAAATTATAATTATTAATGATGATGATTATGATTAACGTCCACTAAAACTTAATTAATCTATCAATTCTTACGAAGATAAACATTATACATCATTTTCTTATCTACATAATATAAAAATTAAAATTATTAATAAATAAATATGTCATATATCATTTTCTTATCTAGATCGCCTACTCATATCCAAAGTTTATGCATCTCTTCCACCCCCAAAAAAATCTCCATCTCTCAACTTGATATTATGACACCGTAAGGCCATATCATGTAGGGCTCCATAAATTAATTAACATTTACAACAAAAGGAGCTCCAAACAAGATGTGTCATACATCACATAGGACATAGTATGAATGACATATTTGATTTCTTTTTAATATTAAATATAATCTTTTTACCAACAATACAATATATATTATAATATTTTCACAAACAATAATGGACTTTGTTGCCTTGATATGAGTGTTGTTAGATAAGATCACAGTTCTTTCTTAAAGTCTTGTTGAGGTCAGGGGTGACACCATCTGATTTGTGACTAAACTAATAATTACATTTCAGACTCACATTAATGTTTTTATTGATCTCCTACCAAAATATAGGTAGGTGACTCATATTCCATGTTGGATAACAACATCCCAAGCCCATCAATAATATGACAATATATTATATGTTTATAATAGACACGTGTTTATATTGAGCTTGATTTGATTCATACCTATCAGGCAAAGTATAATTTTGTTTTAAAAATTAAACATAATAGGATACCGTTTTAGATATACAAAATCTACATACATACTCAATAATAATTAATATATAAATCAATATGATATAAAAAGTTAAGGTTTCCATCGTATTAACAAAGCATTAAAAAATTATAAGTTACATGTGTTGTTAGTGAAGAGTTTGTTTAAGAAGAGAGAAGATGAGGAGAGTGGAGATACAAAGATATTACATAGAGCTTGTCTAAAGAGTTATGAAGAAAGATGAGAGGGTGGTTTCTTTTAACCTCTGGAATTAAAAACAAATGAATAATATTGCCACAATGAATGAACCTTGAGCAAAACTTTTTTTTTGAACTATAAACCAGATTTGATGTTGAATACTCTTTTTGAAGTTGACATGATTTATGTTGGTTTAGTTATACTTGAATAACGAAATAGTAAAGTACATAATGTAGCTAACTTTAGGATTATGTAACAACTTCTTTAACAAGGGAGTAAGCTCTTTAATGAAAAGGGATATAAACCTTTAGTGATATTTATACTGAATCCAAAGTTTGTGAGGATATTTAAATCCAAAGTTTGTGAGGATATTTAAATAAGTAATAAGATTTCTCATGAATCTCATAATATATTAATAGGAGAATTGAAATAATATATTAATAGGAGAATTGAAGTGTTTTTCCAATTTTTTCTACTAATTTGTAATAACTTTGTCTTTACGACAACATGTGACGCATAACAAGTATTAATTTTTTTTTTATAAGCAGGAAGGTCACAACAACAACAGTTAAGCAACGCAACTCGATGACGAATACAACACACACAATCCAAGTAACATACATCAAAATGACCCAATAGACTAGCGCGTTACACCGCGGGATGTAACATGCAAAAATTAAGTAGACCATTAAAAACAACTACCCACTTGTCCTACCCTACAAGGTTAGGACCTTAAAGACACATAAGAAACACCAATCGGACCAACACAACAACTTCCACGATAAGTAGCTAGAACCCTCCCGACGAACGAGAGACTGCTATTAAACGTTACAACAGGTACAACCTAAAAAATGAAACAACAACATCCACTTCGGAAGGCACAATGTAAATGTGTTGAACCTACACATAATAGATCTAGCTAAACAATAATACACACATTTGCAGAGAGAATTGGAGAAAGAAGAAGAATGAGAGAAAGAATGGAAGAATTCTCATTAACCGTTTTCCACACTCAAAGAGTGAATAATTTACAATAGATATAGGATACATGAGTAACTGATGAGCCACAGTGGTGGTCAAGAGTGAGATGGACACACACCAATAGTTACGGGAGTGAACTGCCACCTAGTCTAGTCTCTCAGGCAGTTACAGGAGTGAACTGCCACCTAGTTGAGTTAACTAGTCAACTAGTCTTCAGTTAAATGATTGAACAAAGAGTAGTGAGGAGTTAACTCAAGGAAACAAGGGTAATGCGCCAGTCTGATGATGATCCCAAGGCAAGTGTGCATTATCATGGTGATGATCCCAATGTTGCATGGTGACAAAACCAATGCAGCATCTAGACTCAGCTCAACTAGTCGAACTGAAGTGTCAACTGAAGAGAATATTCTCCAGGTGGAATATTCTCCCCTAAAATATATGAGACTGGATAATGACTAAATATGACTAATAAACAAGGAAAAACCTTAGGAAAAATAAATCCTAGGTGTGTGTGAAGTAATTCCAACACCCCCCCTGAACATCACTATGGTGAAGATAAAGAATGGGTCCCGGCAACGAGGCCATGTTAGGTACCCATATACAAAATATACACTAAAATAAATGAGAAAAGAGGGAAAACCTCANCCCCCCCCCCCCCCACAAATTAAAATGGATAAAAATAAAAATAAAAATGAGAAGGAACAAAAAGTAGTTCCTAAGCAACCATGTCCTTCACTCTAAGAAGACCTCACAATTGTGCAAGTTTGTGCTCGTTGAAGATTTTGTTGAAGATGTAGATGTCTGCATGGATCTCATGAAGTATATGCACCATTGAGATGTCCACACATATCCATTTTCTCTTCTTGTAATAAATAATATCCAAATAAAGTTTGGATAAAACTTTGAAAATCGTGCGACCGTTTTCAGAAAAATGCCAAAATTTTGTTGATTTTAAAAAGATCATAATTTCACTTTTCAGACTCCGTTTCGAACGATTTTTTTTTTGAAATTGGATATTTTCTCGAGAGGAATTCAAATATCAATTTGTTTCTGTAAATTATTATCAGAAAATATCAGAATTGAGTCTTATGTGCCCGGCTCCCTTTTTGTCTTCTGAGATGCATGCATTGCGGATGAAAAAGTGTTTGCATGTGACCTCTGAGATGCATGCCATATATCTTCCACATAAAATTCAGAAAAAAAATATGAAATGGAGTAGACATCATCTTCAATTAATGGGATACAATTTTGTGCAAATACTTTTGTAGAAGACTCTTCATAATAAGAGGCTTGATCTTCTGATGACTTCTCTTTTGGCTCTATATGTTCAACCTCCTGCATGGAATCTTCACAATATTCTTTATTCCCGAATACAACCTCCAATATGGTCCATAATTCATTTGGAGTTGATTCTTGTGAGTCATCATATACTTGGTGGATATTTTTTTGGAGAGATAGATAAGAAGATAAATCCTATGGCCATATCTTGTTTATTGAGAAAGTCATTTTTCTCATCGGCAGAATCAGGCTCTACTTCCATTGCCATGGTTATTTGGCATAAGCCTCTACTTCTGAGAAGAAGTAGAATCTTTGGCTTCCACTCCAAATAGTTATGAAGCATGAGAAGTATTATCGGTGAGTAAAACATATATTCCATTTTTCTGCGTTCTTCAATCTTCAGTACCTGCAAAAATAATTTGGTGTAGTTTTTTCTTAGCAATCTATCGGCTTTGATACCATGTCAGTGTTTCATGGAAACCTGCACATGATATCTAGCTAAAGCAAGTACAAACAAATCTTATCAAGAAAGGAAGAGAGATTCAATATGGAAGAATGAGAAAATATATTCACACTACTCCAATGAGCTGATGATTGATACATAGATCATGATCAATATGATACAATGAATGAGTGAAATACACTCATATATAGGGAAAAACATTCCATAATTAATAAAATAAATCAATCAGTTAGCTTTCCTTAGGAATGCATGCATGCATAATAGTGATGGTAAAAATAGAAAGTCTAAAATAGAACTAGTCAGTTAACTCCCACTGAACTAGTGTGTCAAAAATATAAATTTCTCCAACACACATGACCCTAATCCAGGTTTCATATGCGCTATCGATCAACACGTGCAATTATCCCAAATTAAGGATTCATGTTTCCGGTGTGTTGAGTGCACAAGAATCCCAAGTGCAAACGACATCTAACCCTTTAACCCAAGCAAAATTCAACGCTCTAGGAGACTGAATTAACTGTCAAATATACATGAAAACTATACAAAAGCACCCAATCAAAAGTCAACAAAACTCAAGGTGACATCATTCATTAATTGCATTGCGCAACTAGACGAAGGATTTCTTGCTTTCTTAAGAGGCGCTTTTTATCAACGAAATCTCCCGCACCGTAAAACAGAGATAATTTGAATAATATCTAAATAATCATGTGCATGGATATTCTAAGTTAATTCTCTACATAATGGAAGTAATATTTGAGTGTGAGCAATTAAAATGAAATTGTAGAACTAATAGCAATTAATATAAAACAAGTAATACACGCAAGTAATATATGGAAGTAATATACGCAAGTAATATTATAGTGCAAGTAATATTCGAGTATAATGGAAGTAATACACACAATTACATAATTGGTATAGAAATTAATATAAAACAAGTAATGACCAAAAAATTGAAATGCAAAGAAGCTTTGTCTCATGGAGATGAATTTCGAGCGCTAGGGTTTTCTACCATAATCTGAACCTTCCACTGTAGCCATCTCTTCCATGTCGTGGCCATGGAGGCCAGGGGAGGGGCGACCATTTCCCCCTCCTACAACTCCATCACAGGAAAGGAGCATGACTCCTCTCACTTCAAGCGCCCAACATTTGAACTCCCAGAGGGCATGCAAGAACTAATCTGGGAGGACGAAATGCCAAAGGAAAAACCGATGGATATTGATCTGGAAACCAGTCAGCCAAAAACGAAACGCACCTGGGAACCTAGCAAATGCATTCCATAAACGATGACAGCTCCAAAGTACACCATAAGCTCTCTAAGAATCGAAGATCAGAAACAATACATGAGAGATTTTTCCCTCATAGGCAAATTCCTGGGTTTATGGCCTTCTGAAAAAGACCTGGTCAAATGGATATAGAACTAGTGGAAACCAAAAAGACATTACGATCTCCAACTAGGATCAAAAGGCTTCTTCACAATCATTCTGCATAATCCGGAGGACAGAAACCGAATCTTCGAGGGAGGGCCATACTTCTACAACTCGGCAGGCCTCTTCCTCAGATTTTGGATGGAAATATTTAGCCCAGAGAAGGAAGACTTCACCCACGCCCCTGTCTGGCTAAGGCTATACTCGCTCCCACAGGAATTCTGGTTGGAAGAGATTCTCGCAAGCATAGGGAACACCATCGACAACTACGTCAAAGCCTCAGAAGCAACCAAGCAAAGAAGGTACACTGCCTATGCCCACATCTGTGTCTATTTAAACATCTCTAAACCACTTCCTAGAGCCATTATACTAGATTATCAGGAAGAGGAATGGTCACAAACCCTAGACTATGAGCACATCCCCTTTCGCTGTCGCAAATACCATGAGCATGGACATCTTTTTTGTGATTGCCCTATAAATAACCCACCCAAGCCAACCCAGGAAGACTCTGACAAGAACAAGGAAGGATTCAATCAAGTCACGGGCCGCAAAAAACATCAAGCCAAGAGGACACCCCCCAAAGCCCCCCCTGGACCCCCCATCAAGAACTCCTTTGAATCCCTACAATCCACATTGGATACCCCCTCCCCTTCCACTAACCCTCTGACAACTACTGTAGTCGATCAAACCTCTGCTATGCCTGATCCCCCAACCCACCCTCCCTCTCAACATGCAACCCTGACACCAAATCTTCCAAATACGCTTGGCTTGGAAATAAGATATCCATATACGGATTTAGAGGATCAGGAATTGGCAGGTATTGACGTGGACCACCTAGAACAAGCATATCGCCAACAACAACTATACACCATTCTGCAAGACCAACTTTGCAAGGTACACAAGGTCTTTATCAATACCTCGACAGGAGGCTCAGCAAGAGCTAATACAAACCTGGGAATACAAAAAGATACTTCAAAGGAACAACGCAGACCCGCAAAAGAAGAGAAGAAGAGAGACAGAAAACCAAAACACCAAATCATTCAAGACGTAGGCAACTTCTTGATCAACTTAGGCCAAATTCACATGATCTCGGAGAGCTTCCATCCCCTCCAACCCCAATCATCCTCATGAAGATACTATCCTGGAACATATGGGGCCTCAATGCAAAAAGAAAACAAGTTTTGCTTAAAGACAGAATCAAGAAGGATCAACTAGACATTCTCATCCTACAGGAAACAAAATGTTCAGGCACAGAGGAAAATATAACCATTCAACGATTCTGGAAGCAAGCTCAACATGTGGAAGTTGATGCCAATGGGACAGTTGGAGGTCTTGTGATACTCTGGAACCAAGCCACAATACTGCTTGACAACTTTTTTACCTCCAAATGGACCATTACTGCATCCTTTCACCTCATCGGCTCAAACAAACAAGGCTACATTACAAATGTATATGGCCCTCCCAGACCAGGGGACAAGGGAGCCTTCCTAAAACACCTGGAGTAGATCGCAGAACACCTAGGCACTCAATGATGGATCCTTGGGGGAGATTTCAATATGATTACAGGGCTGGAGGAGAAAAAGGGAGGCCACCATTCTCGGGGTAATGACAGCATAAATTTCAATGACACTATAAGTCGATTAAAACTTATAGATGTTGAAACAGACAATGGGATGTTCACTTGGTCAAATAGGCGCTCAGGAGTACAACACGTATCATGTAGACTGGATCGCTTCTTAATCTTAGACATTATTATGATGGACGACCTAGCATGGAACGCCACAATTATAGATACCCTAGGATCTGATCATTAGCCAATTTTACTAACCCTCAACATCATTGGAACTCCAGGCAGAAAACCGTTTAGATTTGAGAAATTCTGGTTGAAGAACCCAGATTTCCAAACAAACATAAAGGCATGGTGGGAGGAAGCGGCCATACATACAGGGACCCCAATGTATCGGCTCCAACAAAGGCTAAAAAACCTCAAGAAACACCTAAAAACCTGGAACAAGTCCACATTTGGCGACATATTCCAAGTGCAGGAAAAGATCAACCAGCAAATGCAAATGCTACAACAAAAGATAAGATCACAGAGTATGACAGAAGACCTCAAAACACAGGAAACACTCCTAATTAACCAAATTGCAGAAAGAGGAGTGCAAGAAGAAATACTTTGGCTTCAAAAATCTCGTATCCAATGGCTGAAAGAAGGGGAAAAAAATACTAAATTCTTCCATAGATCTATGATCCAAAGGCGCCAAACTAATCGCATCACACACCTAGTCTTGGCGCAAGGCGAGGAAATTCAACAACATGAAGATATGGAAAAGGAATTGCTCACATACTATCAAACTCTTCTCGTGGAGCCCTCAATAGATCGCTCGCCGGCCATAGAATCCATCCTCAAGAACATCCCCAAGGAGGTCACCAAAGAGAAAAACGAAGCCCTCATGAGACCAATTACTCAAGAGGAAGTCGATAAATCTCTCAAGGATACCCAGCTAGGAAAAGCTCCTGGACCAGACGGTTTCACCTCAGATTTCTTTCATTACTGTTGGCCCATCGTCTGGGAAGAGGTTTGGGAAATCATTGAGGACTCTAGAAAATCCAGAAAATTCCTCCAAGCCCTCAACACAACTTTCCTCACCCTCATACCCAAGGAAAAAAACTCAACAAGCCCTTCGCAATTCCGGCCCATTGCCCTCTGTAATGTCATTTACAAACTCCTCACTAAGATTATTGCCACCCACCTTAAGCCCATTCTTCCCTTCCTGATCTCTCTGGAACAATATGGATATGTCAAAGGCAGACAAATTATGGACAACGTGATCCTAGCTCATGAAGTAATCCATTCACTTCACACAAAAAAAACTCCAAGTATGCTCCTAAAACTTGATCTTTCTAAAGATTTTGACAAATTAAGTTGGAGCTACTTAAGATCTTCCCTCCTAGCCTTTGGCTTTGATCTAGCCTGGGTTTCCTGGATATTTAATCTCACTTCCTCGGCCTTGTTCTCCATTCTTATTAACAGAGTCCCCTCAAAACCCTTCTCTCCTTCATGGGGAATAAGACAAGGAGACCCACTCTCGCCTTTTCTCTTTATCCTGCTGGCCAAAGGACTAAGCCACACCATCAAAGCAACCATTAGGGACCACCCTCTCTCTGGCCTCACACCCCATGGCATATCTCTGCCCATTTCCCACAGCCAGTTCATGGATGACATACTTCTAATGGGTCAATCCACAGCCAAAGAAGTCCTGTGCTTCAGAGCCATTATAGATCTCTTCTGCAAAGCTTCGGGAATGGAGGTGAATCTACACAAATCCCAAGTGTTCTTCTTCAATACTCCTCTGGAAATCCAATGTCACCTCGCACAACTCTTAGTCTTTACCCACAACACCCTCCCCTCTGTGTACCTCGGAATCCCCCTCATCAACAACCCCCTCAGAAATTCTTCGTGGGACTCCTTACTTTCCATCTTCAAAAAAAGAATCTCTCCATGGGCTTTCCGTTCCCTCAATTTGCCTGGTCACCTCATCCTACTCAAATCCGTCCTGCAAGCTCTCCCAGTTTACATCTTCTCAGCCCTGACAGCCCCTTCTTTCATTCTGAACACTCTGAGAACGCTTCAAAGAAGCTTTCTTTGCCAGGGTAATAAAGAGGGACACAAAATGTCCCTGGTAAGATGGCAGAAAGTCTGCACTCCAAAGAAGGACGGAGGACTCGGACTTCGAGACCCGGGTATCCTCAACAAAGTCCTAAGTGCCAAAATATGGTGGAGGTGGGTAAAGCGACCATAAGACTTGTGGACGCAACTATGGAGAAATAAATACACCCCCAATTGGCTCGAAACAAAGCTCATCAGGTGGACAGGGCAGAGCCCGGGGTCGCTAATATGGAATGCTGCCAGAAACAATCGAGAACTCATCATAGACCACTCATTTTGGGAACTGCAGAATGGATCCTCAGCCAACTTTTGGAGCGACTCATAGCAACAACTCCCACCCTTAGACAATGATCTAACTCTCAACAACCTTATCCCACATACAAATGCAATTGGACTTCACAAAGTGATAGAATTTTGGAAGCCTTTTGATCCAGGGGAAATTTGGCACACTTGGAAAAAATCTCACGAACACATGCACATTCCCCCAAAAATTAATCTTCATCCCCTACTGGAGCATCTAGCTGCAAGGAAAATTCCCAGTCAACAAGGCAAGGACATACTTAGATGGGGTCATTCCACCACAGGAGCCTTCAACATTTCAGAAGCCTACCACATAAAAGTGGGACATAAAACCACACCTCGAGAGGAAGTTTGGAGGAGAATTTGGGATATGAAAGCATGGCCGAAAATTAGTATCTTTCTTTGGTTAGTGGCACACAACAACATCCTTACCTGGGACAATATTTGGAAGAGGGGTTTTATTGGTCTATCCTGGTGTCATCTATGTGGCAAGGAGGAAGAAACACAAAATCACTTTCTAAATCTTTGTCAGTATAGTTCATACATCTGGGATCATAGTGAAACTATCATGAGAACGTCAGATATAAAATGCACTGGCTTAAAGGAAACCATTGAGGGTTGGAGAAGCATGCCCTACCAGTCACCCATCCTCAACAGAATATGGCAGCTGCTTCCAGGTTCCATCCTCTGGAACATTTGGAAAGAAAGGAATGGACGAATATTCAAATCAATCACCAGGAGTTGGCAGGAGGTCTAGAACATAATCCATACAAATATCAATGAAACCCTTGTGTTACAACACTGGACGAACCAGGACATCACACCCCCTCCGAATGAAGAACACATTCTCAAGGAGTGGAGAATGTGCCTCACCTCCACACCTAAACGATCTCAAGCAGATGCAAGATGTCAAATAAGAAAAATGTACTGGGAAGCTCCACCCAGAGACTGGTTTAAACTCAACTTCGATGGAGCCTCCAAAGGGAATCTGAGACCAGCAGGCTATGGGGAACTTATCCGAAATGACAAAGGAGAAATACTCCATATCCTAGCAGGGAACATGGGACAAAACACAAACAATGCTATGAAAATTTGGAGTCTTCTTAGTGGCCTACAAGTGGCAGCAGAAAAATAGTTTTTTCCTCTTATCGCAGAAGGTGACTCACAAATCGTGATAAACCTCCTCAAGCATATCATCAATGGGGCTGACCCAGAGAAAATTTCTCCCAGCTGGAGACTGATGAACAGACTGTGCAGAATAAATCCACTCTTCAGCATCGAAGGGTAATCCTCCCATCACATGTTAGAAGAACGACCAATCAAGTGACTGATTGGTTAGCCAACATGGGTGTTGAGTTGGAGGAAGAGGTCTTCTCCTGTTCCCCTGATGCCAATCCCACACATCTGGTGGTCATCGCTTGCAGGAACCTGGCTCACACTAAAGACCGACCCCCGGATGGGGTGCCCACTTGATTTGATGGACGCTGCACAGTCTAGAGCCATGCGGTCAGGGTACGTGGAAACAAGAGGTGGTTTAACATCACGTCCTCCCTCACACCCTTGCTGGCATGTAAATGCACCATTGTCACCTTTTCTCCCACATGAGAACCGCACAACCCACACGCTTTAGAACCTGCAAGTCTTCATTGCAGTGAACGACGAGCCCTCCATGTCACCTCATTTCTAGCCGGCAGAGATTTCTTCCCCTCTATCATGCTCGATGGCTCATTTCTTTCATCATGACCTCCCTGAGGACATTTCCTTTCTCCACTCTGCTACACTGCTCTAGTGCATTCCCCACTTTGGCGTTTTGAAGCTATCTGGTGATCACACCACACACTAGAGTTAGCTGACCCTCCTTCTCTACATGCCAAGACCTAGGGGCAAGCCAAGGTGGGGTGCAGCTTGGTATCGGGCCTGGGGAAGGGAGCCCCTGAGCAATCCTCAAGCTGTCTCCACCCACTGCATTTCGAACATTCCTCCTCCATCGCCCCCCATGGATGCTCACCCTCCTGAGGAAGGTTCCCCCCCCCCACCTCTTACCCACTTAGTCATACCTTTTGCTCCCTTCAAACCAGCTATGGATCCGACCACCAGCCTCTCCCTCCTCTCGAACCCCTACGGCTGTAGGGTCGAGTGGTTCGACCACTTGGGAAATTCGATTGGCTATGTGCCACCTCCTCCCTCGCCCCCTTGACGTCCCCTCTTTCCACCCCTCCCTTTTCACTCATCTCCTTCCTCTCCATCCTCTCCTTCTACCAACAGGGACAATGAGCTCTTGACCACACTAAGAAACATAAAAAAGGACCTGGAAGACAACAAAACAACCATGCACGATGTCCAAGCACGAGAAGATGACCAGTGGTGCCGAGTGGATAACATGATGGTGTTCATGCAGGAACTGAGAGGCGCCATGGCAGAACGAGAGAAGGGGAATACATAGGCTACATAGACCTACAAGGAGCCGTGTCGGGGTCTAGGTTACTGATACTTCCTGTGTTTTTCTCTTTTTCTCTTTTTTTGATGCCAAGATTATGGCCCTGCGCGACACTGTAGATCTCATGTCTTTATGCATCTGACATTTGGCCCTGCGTGGCCATGTAGCCAACCGTATATATGAATTGGACTTCAGACAATGGTGGTTTCCTGAATGGGCACCGTTCCCTCCTCTCTTTGACTCAGGACGCCTGGCAAAGGTGGTTTCCCAACATGGCACTAATGCCAGGTAACTAGAAAACTCTTAGACATTTGTACTTTTTGCAAGGAATCAATACAAAATCTCTCTCTCTCTCTCTCTCTCTCTCTCTCTCTCTCTCTCTCTCTCTCTCTCTCTCTCT
>ML780697.1:375741-388479 GCA_009831015.1 Picea engelmannii | reverse complement strand
TATATATATATATATATATATATAAACAAGTAATACATGCAAGTAATATTCAAGTATAATGGAAGTAATACACACAATTACAGAACTGGTATAGCAATTAAAAACACAGTCTAATTTTATTGAAATTAAAAACGCAGTCTAATGATATTGCAATTATAAATTCGTTGTCATTGATATGAAAAAATGTTGTCTAGCATTGAAAATAGAATCGTTGTCTAGTATTGATAATAGAAATCGCTAACTATCAAGATATGGCTATCCATAATATTAAACCGCTATCCATAATATTGTTGTTAATACAATCGTTGTCATACAATAAACATAAAATCGCTGTGATATATCGTTGTGTGAATAACATTTACTGTCAACAACCATAATATCACAACTCATATGCTAATCAATCAATGCTATTCAGTTGTAAATCAAAATGCAGTAGTAAAATAAATCGATATTCAATGCCAATCCAATCAAACACTATTCAAATGAAATCAAATCGCAGTGGTAAAGGCTGGGTGAATTCGTGGTGTCAAGGCTGGGTAAATCGCCCAGAAAATCGTGGGTAAACTCTGTGTATCATGCCAAGAAAATCGTGGTTGAATCTTGTTTAATATGCCAAGAAAATAGTGTGTGAATGTTGTGTAACTTGCCCAGTAATTCGTGGTGTTAATGCTGCTTAATATGCTAGTAAAATAGTGTGTGAATGATGTGTGACTTGCCCAGTGATTCGCGGTGTTAATGTTATTTAATATGCCAATAAATTCATGTGGGAATGTTATGTAACATGCTCAGTAATTCATGGTGTTAATGTTGGTTAATATGCCAGGAAAATAATGTGTGAACGTTGTGTGATAAGACAAGAAAACCAATTTTTTTGGCAAAACGCTTTTGGTAAAAACGATTATGGGTAAAAACAATTTCTTCAGAGATTAATCCTTCAAAGATTAATCATTCAAGATTAATCATTCAACATTAATCTTAGTCAAACGAAGAGATGCTCATTCAACCGCAGAGATGCTCATTCAACCATAAAGATTTTACTAACAAAAAAAAACACAGAGATTTTCAGAGTTTAATCAATCACAAACACAGAGTTTAATCGAAGTTTAATCAGTCCAAAACGCAAAGTAACAAACGATGGTGGACAAGAGAGAATAAACGCCTAGGAGATAATTCCTTGTTGGGCAGAGAACGATCCTACATTTATTATCCATGCACAGGAAAGCAGGGCATTTGAATCTAAGTCTTTAAACACCAGAGTGACGACCGTCGATTCGGATCCTGGCCGACTGCTCAGGCACATAATAATAACTTAAAGGATCACATAACAAAGAATAAAAACACAATATACATCCAAATCTTCTCCGTGGAGAAGCAATAATAAAATTAAAGCGCAATCAAGGAATAAAGAAAACGCAGGCAGGAGATACAAGAACGCAGGCAAGGTTTTGAGTCCGGGGCTCATTCTGGAGAAGCGCAAAGAGACAATAACTCACAAATAAAGAGTACATTGGATAGAAATGGTTCTTACTAAATAAATCAAGCGACAAGGGGATTACAATTACCGTAGGAATGCATCTACAAGAAATCCCAAGGTAATGAAATCTTCAACCGAGTACAAAAAAATAAACATGTGTAAATTAAATTTCATTGGAAGTAACAACTTTAACAGGCGTACCTTATCAAAATGCGAATGCTCCAAGGTCGTTGTCTCGCACACACTCTGTCTAGCTCCCACTTTCCAACCGATGTGACCTCATCGGTACCTCCCAGCGAATGCTAGGGGTACTCTTCTTCCCCCCGAGCCCCCCGAGCCGCAAAGGGGCCATGCACACAATACCAGAGAATGCTAGCACCCAACTCGCCTCGCAAGGTCAAGCTACCACTCATTACCCGATCTGGGTATCCCAACTCCCACAAGAGAAAGTTCAGTCAAGATAAAATTTCAGCAGCGTAGCGTTTCGGAAAAAGATGAGATCTATACTCCTCCTCCTCCATCTCTTTTATAGAGTTTTCAAGTAATTAGTTTCCCAAATTCTCATTAAATTCCTTTTTCATTTCATTAAATTCGAAAAACCTCCCCCGTACACATGTCGTCCGATCCCCTAGTTGCACCAGAAAATCAATTTTATTAATTAATTAAATGTTCCTATTTCCCTCACCCACCAAGAGCATTCCTAAAAACGCTCCTCAATGTCCCAATATTCCCTTACAATTCTTAAATGAATTACGCCTTACTTAATTCGTACTTTAGTTCATAAATAGGAAGTTCCATAGGCAAGATTCCTTACTAAGTTAGACATTCAACTTTTTCTTTACGTTTCCACTTTTCTTTAAGTTTCCCTTTTTTGTTAAGTTCCTATTTCTTTTAAGTTTCCCCCTTTTTCCTTTTTAACTAAAAATTAATTTAGCAAGTGTAGATAAAACAACCATTTACTCTTTTTATGAATTTAATCCTAAATTATAATTTTACTTTTTTTACTTTCATAATTAAAGTTTGAATTTCTCTTATTAGTTATAAAAGAACCTTTAGTGAATTTGAAATTTTATAAAAATAATCTCAGTGAATTAAAATTTTATAAAAGAACCTTAGTGAATTAAATTTTATACAAAGAACCTTAGTGCATTAAAATTTCCACTTTAATCCAGTTATACGTCTAATTAGTTTTTTTTTTTGTTCTAAGGTTCTACTCAGACCTAGGTTTTTAATTCAGTAGGCTTGGCGACAGTTCTTAAGGGAGAAATTAGTCAGTAAACTTTACTTATCACATCATTCATTTTAAGGCCGACTAGGTTTATTCACTTACCAGTTAAAATCACGATGTGCCCTTCAGGACGCACTACGTGCTCCAAGGGTGCCACTCGTCTCATTCTGTTTTGCTTGCGCGATGTGCCCTTCAAGACACACTACATGCTCCAAGGGTTCCACTTGCCTCTTTCCGTTTTCTTTGCGCGATGTGCCCTTCAAGACGCACTACGTGCTCCAAGGGTGCCACTCGCCTCTTGACTGAATTTGGTAGACGTCAAACCCATGGAGTTAATACTTTGCCAGGTGATCTTGTGGGAGACTAAGGGCCTCTAAGGAATAAGGACCCTACCTTATTGTGCGCCCCTTAGAATCATCGTGAGAGACTGTCACAGTCTTCCCTCACAACATTGTGGGTCTTCTCGAACTAAGTAATCATTAACCTACAATTCGATCCATGGTGGGAGTGTAGTAGGCTGTGGCAGGGTTGTTGCCACACCTCTCCCTCAATGTCTTTGGTTATCGTGCATGACCCCTCTACTCCAAATGTGAGTCTGATCGACAAGCTATCGTCAACCTGCATCCATCAACGAATCATGTCAACAATAATAATCGATCATCATAATATCTAATCATATGTACATATGTCACATCAACAACATTCAAACCCAACAGTCTATTATCTGACTCGATCTGGAGTCCAAGGGGTTTCATCGATGCCTCTGCATCCTCAATGTTCAAAGTCCTACACACTCAAGAGAACACAGTCAATAACACCTGTCTACGTAAATACAACAAAATAACATATCATCAAATCCATAATATCTCATAATCATAATCAAAACGACCAATAGTATAATAACCTAGATCACTTGCAAGCAAGTGTCCTCAAAGAACAAGTTTGCTCAGTGCGCGCAAGAACGAGATGTTACATAATTGTATATCTTACATATATGTTGATTATGAGGTTTTTGATGGTAAATCTCCATTATTCACTAGTGAAAACAAAGACTTTATTGCCAAAGATGTGATAGTGAATTCTATGAGAGAGTTGGCTAATAGTATAGCTCAAATCAATGATAGAATCAATGTCAATGTGGAGATAAGTATGGTAATAATTATGAATTTTAGGAGAAAGTGATCCTCCTAGTGCAATTAATTATAACTTAGATATGTTCTATGAAACTCCCTAATAATCTCTCTATGGATATCTCTTTTAGCTACCCTAAGATTGAGAATAGAGATGTTTGTGATGGTGGAACATTTTTCAGTATATACACATACCAAAAAAACACATGTATCCTTTTCATTGAGCTCCTCCATCTAGACCACTTCAACACACCTTAGTTGTGACATGCACCAATTGAAGACCACAACCCATAGGGCCCATTGCAAGGTCCAAGAAGAAGTTCCCTTACTGAGCTCCCATTGTCAATAATGGGTAGGGTTAACACTCTTGTACCTATAAAACCTTTACAACATTTATTTCATTTATTTCATTTAATTCCTATTGTATGCTCCACATTTTTATCCTACATGCACACACCTCAACAACATATGCATGCTTACCAAACAACTTGCATGTCCCCACCTCAACAATTTGTGCATGCCAGGATGATAACCATCAACAAGTCCATTGCACTTGCATACCCATAATGACACATGGTGCACTAGAAGAAGTATAGTCATCAATGGCTATGAAACTAAACTTCCTTTGGAATCATAGTGGATATTTGTAGACGGTATATATTTTTATGTATAAAAAATAGGACATGAAATAACATAGCAAAGCTATTTTTTCCTTTTCATGTCCTCTTTCATAAACTCATAATGTATAAATCATTTAAGATTAATACAAACATTATTATTGTGTAATCAATGGCTATGAAACTAAACTTCCTTTGGAATCATAGTGGATATTTGTAGACGATATATATTTTTATGTATAAAAAATAGGACATGGAATAACATAATAGAGCTATTTTTTACTTTCATGTCCTCTTTCATAAGCTCATAAAGTATAAATCATTTCACACTAATACAAACATTATTATTGTGTAATTTGTGTTGCATATGTTTGACTCATTATTTGTTATATTTTTTTTTCATGCTTTTGTGCCCATAATTTAAGCAATCTAATTGGTTAAGTTGTCCTCCAATTTTCATGCTAGGATTGCACCACTATTTTATTTTATGCAATCTAATTGGTTAAGTTGTCCTCCAATTTTCATGCTAGGATTGCATCACTATTTTTTTTTTTTAACTCTAGTATACCATATAATAAAGTCAACTCAGATTTCTGAAAAAAAAAAAATTAGAATAAACATATTGTAGTAAAAAATGATAACAATGTCTCTGGGATAGGGTTAAAATAATGGAAGACAATAAATATTGTCAAATGTAAGGAGAAGGTGCATGATTTTTATGCTGGAAACATACAAATTTCTACACAGAGGTATATGCAATACTGAAAATTTTCCCAGTTTATCAGTACAAATTATTTTCATGTGGATTAACTGAAGTTTGACCATGTTTTCTACTGAGCATCTTGCCACTTGGAAAGTTGGTTGTATAATGGGTGATGTAGTAAATGTGGAACTTGATGGAACTATGACTTTCTATATGAAAATTGATATCCTCACTATACAACAACATCAATCTTGTTAATTCATCCGTGCGAAAAATGGTGTATAATCTCTCTCTCTCTCTCTCTCTCTCTCTCTCTCTCTCTCTCTCTTATATCAGTGTGTCTAGCACTCTTAACTCCACATAGGAGTGAGTGCAGCCAACAACATTACAACAATAACATTTTTTCTAATAGGTAATGAGTGACGAGTATCTTTTCCACCAAAGGTGACCGAGACTTGCACCTATCCCCAACTATTATTGCAAGTATTAGTGTACAACTAACATTCAAGCACAAACATGAATGTCATTAAACATAATTGAACTCTAGTTGGGGATTAACAATGACTTGTTTTCACTAAACTAATGATCCACTATCAACTCTTTCTATTGAATTAATATGTTAGATAATAATATGGTCCACAATGATTTATAAAATAAAAAATAACAGAGTAAATGAAAATGAATAGCATATAGAAGTCATATAAACAATTTATCTTTATTCATTTTATAGAAAAAATACTTCCAAGTGCATGCCTTTACTAATTGTTGACAATATTTTCCTTGCAACTGACCAATGCTACTAGATCCCCACTAGATAATTGGAAGGATATTGACAAACAAATCAAGTTTTACTCTACTAAGCTAAGTAGTAAAGAAATAAAACATGCTTTTGGTAAAGACTAGAAGAGAGGAACTTATAACTTGTGCCCCTTGATGGATCTTCCCACCTTGAGTGGATGAATAAGAAGAAGGTGTCCTTACTCCATGAATCTCGCACACAAGAAAAGTAAAAACACCTTCTCTACTCTACAATAAAAAATAAACCTAGATGTCACTTACAAAACTGGGTAGAAACCCTTACAAATATACTTGATTAATCCAATGAAAGAAACTAAACAATTTAATTACCACCATCAAACCAATGCGAGAAAATATTGGAGTAAGGGGGGGCATAAGGGGGACAAAAGTGATTTTGTTAACGAAGAAAATATCACATCCAATCCATACCTTTGAGTGGCGATATGACTTCAAATTCTTTATCTTTTGTTCATTTCACTTCAAGGTTCTTACTAGTTCAAATGTTTTCAATGTTGTCATCTAATAGTTCCCATAAAATCTCCAAAAACAAATTGGGCAGGTGGATACAAAGGTGAAAACTCGACATTCCTTTGTGTGAGAAGAAAACCAATCCATGATCTTTAACCATCTTAAGACCCATCCCATTCTTTTAATCTCACAAGAAACATGCCATTTTATAGGCTTCTTGATCATTCTAGGGTTTTTACATGAAGAATAGATCCATAATTTAGAAAAATATCGATATTTATGTGCTTTGGGTGCACCAACATTGATCAAAGTGGTTTAAAACAACCATGGATCTCTCCTTTATTAGTTTTGAAAAGTCAGAGTCATAAGCATGAGTACTAGTCCTATTCCCTCACCTTACACCCAATTTTCAAAGTAAAGGATGCACCCATCAACCCCTATGCACAAAATTTGAGATAAAGGATACACCCATCAAAAAAATCAAGGAAAATGCAAAATATTTCTAAACTTTTGGGACAAATTAAGATACTCCATACAAAATAGACCACATAATGATGCACCTTGACTAGGACTACTTGGTACATGCTAGAGAATGTCCCAAATTAACAAATCCCCCCTAATTTATGAGGTTAGTAGAGCATTTCATAGTCAACATATGACTTTAGAGAGCCTATGGAGGAATTAACCACTAGATAGAGGAAAAGGAAACCACTTACAAACACATCAAAATGTAAGAGCATCGTCCTTTCATTCATGATTTGATCATTCCCATTCTCAAGTATTATTCAAGCTAAATAAAACATATGAGTGGATCATGGCTCAACAAAATAGGAAGGTTAGCCGTGATACATCACAAACACACACAGACACACACACACATGGATCTATGGCTTAAGTAGAAAGAGACCATCCAAATAATACATCAATATCTCAATACCTAATCAATATGTATCCTCTAACATTAGTGGTATAATGTCACAAGGTAAATGACACAAAAATAAAGAAGATGCGGCCTAAACATTGAAGGGATTCATACAAGCATTAGGAACTCGAACACTAGTTGAAAAGAGCTCCAAATCAAGATTTTAATGTTGGCTAAAAGGAACCACAAATTTCCATGGTCTTCAAAAGAATCCAAAACATTAACACCACCGAGTACATTTCTCCACATGTGGTAGTGAGTTGAAGTTGAACATGGAAGACACCATCTAGTTAGAAATCAATAATGAAATACCTACTAGAGGTGAGGTAACCCATTATAGGGAAAATGGGCACCAAGGTACTGGTCCAATCCAAATAGTGTGAATACTAGATGATTTGAAGTTGAATAATAAAGAAACTATACAATTAGGGACCAATTATGACAATACATTGGAAAGTGAGGAACTCCATCGCCAAGAAAAGTGGAATTCGAGGTATCAAGCCTCTACATTAAACTCCCAAAGAAAATGTGTCAATGTTGACATGACAATATTTTTTGAAGGAAGAGAAATGATGAATCCCTTAAACCAACATGAGGTAAGAAGATATATGATGAACAATTAAGATATAGATTCAATTCAAAGATAAAAGTATAAATATAAGATGGGTGAGACATGACTTCTTGACATGGAGTAATAAGGAAAATACTAACTTGGGAAAAAAACACTTTTGAAAGGTAACCATGAAGGAATGAATCCAATGAGGGTAGATACAAGACATTGAATTTGTATACATTTAGCATGGCAAAGATAAAAAAACAGAAAGAAAAAAAATTAATGTGTGGAGGAAAAAAATCGAGTGAAAGGGTGGGAGTCCTTATGGGAAAGGCCAAAAAGAGATAAGAAACAATAATTTGGCTCATAATACAAACTCAGTATAAAAAGGTTCTTGATCCTATGGAAAAACTTAGAATGGGTGCTAAAAGGAGAAGAGATACTACTTTATGGAAACACATCTTCGGAACTAGGCTCTATTGTCAAACATGTAAAAAGGTGAAGAAGAAAGTTGGGATAACAAGCAAATGTTCAATGCAGTGGACATATAGAAAATTCAAGTTGAAAAAGGTTAAGATGCAATGCTACAAAGGGAGATATAATATTATATGCTAGTTCAACAATAAAACTTACAAATCCAACCATGTCTAACATAATGATCCAAAGGAAACAAAATATCTTGTTGAAAGTTCTACACCCTAAAGAACCAACTATAAAATTGTTTCAAATTCATCATTAGCAATAAAATCATTGAAACGTTGTCAACCTCAAACTATTCAACAACATCCCATTCCTGTTAGAATATAGAAGATGGTGTGCTCATTTTACCATTGATGATACCTTCATCACCCAACCATAGGCCGAAGCCTCCCTCCGAGCACCTTAACCTTGACTGAGAATTCATCTTGAAGCAAACCCTAGGCTAGATAGCCAAACAAAGGGTAGCACATCATTCCCTAAGGATAGCGCATCACAAAAGGTTGATTAGATAGTCCAAACCCTAGCCAAGAGATATTCAACCCAATACTGAAAACTTGTTCCTGTTGCAGCTGCACCTGCAACCCTCCTCCACATGTGCGCACCAAACTGCAACTGCAGTGCATACCAACTGGGAAACTGCAATTCTGAGATGCTATCAAATGAGAACTGGTGCCCTGTATTTATAGTGGTTCTGCCAGTTTTGTTGGGGCCGACTTATCCTTATGGATATGTGTCTGTTCAGTATATTATTATTAATTCTGGCCAACTTCTTCTCTTGGAGGCTAATAACCTAATATAAATTATATTCTTGAGCCGACAAGGCTTCTAGGGTTATTAGCCAACTCATTAGGGTTTCTCTTGCTTCTCGGAGTCTTCTATTCTCGTCAGGTTCACACGTGGGGGTAAATACCTCCTGCAACTACCATAATATTAACACTCCCTCCTAGCCAGAGAGGTATTTGCAGGTAATGGACTTGAGCACAAAATATACCATTTACCCAGTAGCATCAATATAGTCATCTAGACTATTTCATGACTAGATCATGAGCATCACCATCACCATCAGTTGCATCAACTCTTGAAACCATACTCCATCTGAGTAATTAGATATGATGCTGGATAAATCACTCTCACCATAGAGTGATACAAGAGGAGTAGAAGTTCTGAACTGTTTTCCATCTGGAAAATCTCTGTTCATCATCCATCTGAATGATCATTATCTCCAATAAATTGTTGATAGTCTTCAAGGCAATTAGAACAAGGATAGAGTACAACTGTGTCTATTCATAGTAGTACATAACTAAAATCCCGTGGTTCACTGCCACATCAAGTAACACACAAGTACTTGATCAACAACGTATGGTTGCGAACAGTGAAACATATTCACCACATTAGTCCTCATCTACTGTCATCTAATAGCATCCTACATAGAAACAATGTTATGATATAAACTGATTTGTCTGGGCCAATATTTCACTCACATCTGTGAGCTCTGAAAGAATATATGCCACAATAGTCTTCATCTACTTTCATATAATCTTCATAACAAACATCTGATAGCAATTTGCACAGAAACAATGTTATGATATAGATTGAATTATCTGGGCCAATCTTTCACTCACATCTGTGAGCTCTGAAAGAATATCTGCCCTCAGTATAGAATATCAATAATGGGCTATCTGCCCCAATCTTCTCAAACAAGGAAGAAGGATTATTTCTGATTTATGAGCCTGGACCATTTCTCACCCTGGGCCATTATTCCTACACTAATTAAAGTGCACCCTGGACAGAATGTATAAAACTTAAGAAATGTTTGGACCATTCCTCACCCTAGGCCATTCCTCTTACACTAAACAAAGTGTAACCTAGAGAGAATGAGTCTTCCCTAAGGAATGACTGTCCCTGATTACTGAGCCTAGACTATTCCCCACCCTGGGCCATTTCTCCGACACTAAACAAAGTGTAACCTGGAGAGAATGAGTATGCCCTAAGGAATAACTGTCCRGACCATTCCCCACCCTGGGCCATTCCTCCGACACTAAATAAAGTGTAACCTGGAGAGAATGAGTCTGCCCTAAGGAATGTATGTCCTACGTCAACCTCCAAAACGGACCATTCTTCGAAACTGCTYACAATTGTGAACTTCGAAAGAATGACTGCCCGGCGAGGCAGACCATTCTACTTGACCACTACTCAGAGTGATTGCCAAGAAGAATGACTGTCCTAGACCACTCCCCATGTTAACCACAATGGGAAGTCGTTGTCTATGATACATCAACAATCAGTTTGCCTCCCATGTTAACTACAATGGGAAGTCACTTTCCGTCAGAAATCTCAATCCACTTTCCAAACAGGAAAGTATCTGTCCAATCTGGACTATTTTTCAATTAATAAATAATATTTTCATTGCTCCCTCCTAACTGGAGATTTATTTAAATCACAAAAATAAATGTTTTTCAAGAATATTTTCCGTACCTTCTTCTAGCTTGGAGAATCTTCCCTTTCAGCTAAGGGAGTTATTTCCACGATCCCTATCTTCTCTCGGAAATATGCAAAATTGATTCTGGATAGAGGTTTTGTCAAGATATCTGTTGTCTGCTCATCAGTGGGGATATATATTGGAGAACCACTTTCTCCTTTCTGGACTTCATCATGGATAATGTAATACTTGTACTTTAGTCTGGAACACTTGTGAAGGCTTCATGTAGATATGAACAATAGAGTATATCATAGTTGGAGAACTGGAACATATCCATGTGGCACTTCTTCTGTCATCATGAGATCTGATCTTTTGAGTAGTCATCTTGATGTTATAGGAAATCTTCACCACACTTCTGCTGTTCACTGGAGGTTCTCCACCAAGTTGTCTTCTTCTTATCTGCATACAAGAGTCTCTTTTTGGTATGCCTCAAAGTCTTGAGATTGCTCCTCGTACACTCTTTATTCAATTTCTCTAGAGAACATTCCTTGCATTCATCTAATGTAGAACTCCAACTCATGGATGTTGCAGATGATATAATGACTTATATAGAGATAAGTCTGGTGTACTGGAACAAGCAATCATCATAGTCTTCTCCCTCCAGCTGAGAGAACCTCTGGTTCTGGATCTCAAAATGATTTCATTCATAAGTCTTCCATACACTGTTCTTCATCATGACTTTCAGTTCTTCTGCTTGATTTCTTTTAGTGAGTTCATATCAGCTGGTAATCTTGTGATTCTTGATACAATGACTGGCTATTCTGGTTTCTCTTCTTTCTTGGAATCTTCATGTTCTTCTTTAGTTTTCGAATCCATGGAGTTTCTTATAGATTCCATGCCCTAAAGATCCACTTCTTCCCTTCATCATAGGATCACGAATCTGGATGGACAACCAGGAATTCTTTAGGGCTTCTGAGGAAGTCTTCTTCTGCGGTTGAACTGAGCACATGATGTCTTTCATGACTGTTACCATGGATATATACCTTTCATCATCTTCAATGGATCATAGGATTAGATCCCTCCTAACCCTTGCTTTATGTAAGGGTGCATATAATCGATTCCCTTCGTCTGATAGAGTCCATACTTCCATCTTCATCCTTATTGTCTTCTGTAAGATATAGTTGGCTCTTCTGTCTGACAGAGTCCACGCTTCCATCTTAGTTGTCGTCATAAGTCTTTCTCCAATTTATCTTGATGCCTGACTTCTAAGTCTGTTCAAGATTGATTCTGATTTTGGCTTATCTTGTAATAGATTTCACATGATATATTTTATTCTTTCATGTGTAATATCTAATGATAACTCTTTTCATCTTGTTTGTTCTTTCATAGGTATAGTTCCTCTTGGAACACAATATTTTCCAAGAGATAGATATACAAGATATGTACAAAGACGATGCAAGCAAGATATGTACAAGAAATAAGAAGAGTGTTGATACCTTTTAGTAGAAGAAGTCTCTTCCATCTTGCTTAGTCTTCTTTGTCGGTTCCTTTTCTTTGGTAATCGATGCTTCGTGTTTCTCCTTCCTTTTCTTTAGCTTGGGACACTAATTTCTGTAGTGACCGTACTTTTGACAGTTGAAGCATTCTATTTCTGAAATATATTTTCTTTGTTTTGGCTTCCTTCTTGAATCGGACTTTCTTTTGTCCCTGAAGTTCTTGAATCTTGCTGTGAAGGCTTGATCATCATACTTCTTTTGAGGTTTCTCTTTTGCATTGATCCTTGATTCTTCTTGAGCACAACAGGTCCAAAGTTCTTCAAATGTCAGGTACTCCTTCCTTGTGTTCATGCTTGCGGAAAATGCATCCCATGTCTTGGGAAGACCATTGAGTACTATGTTCACCAATTCCTTTTCTGAAGTGATCTCTTCAATAGCTTGTAGTTGATC
>ML780697.1:303796-375458 GCA_009831015.1 Picea engelmannii | reverse complement strand
TTTTATGGAATCCACTATGATACTCATGGCATTGATGTCGACATCTTTGAACTTCTCCATAGCTGCAATGTTCTACAGTTCCTTCTCTTCTCCTTCTTCAAACTCTGGCTTCACGATCTTTCCTTTCACAATATCCATCACTTTATTCTTAGAAAGGATGAGGTCAATCCTTGTCTTTCATGCTCTGAAGTTAGAGGCTCCATCTAGCTTGTTCTCAGACTTCATAGAGTTCGTCATGGCTTGCTTGACTTGGTCAAACCCTAGATTTGACCAAAAATTCAAACTTCGCGTCTTGGCCTTCTGAGAGTATCAGGGGATGCGTTGGGCTAGGGTGCACTGATCTATCCAGAGATTAGGTCAATATCGTCACTTAAGGTTCCTCGACAAGAGGTTTAGGGTTTCTGCAACTGCTTCTGCTAGTAACCCTAGCTGCAGTGCTTATGGAAATTGCTCCTGCTAGTAACCCTAGCAGCAGTTCCTCAACGAGCTCAATATCTAGCGGCTATGTTTCCTTCCTGTGTTTTAGGCTGACTGAAGGGGTGTGGGCCCATAACCTGTTAGAATATAGAAGATGGTGTGCTCGTTTACCATTGACGATACCTTCATCACCCAACCATAGGTCGAAGCCTCCCTCCAAGCACCTTAACCTTGACTGAGAATTCCTCTAGAAGCAAACCCTAGGCTAGATAGACAAACAAAGGGTAGCGCATCATTCCCTAAGGATATCACATCACAAAAGGCTGATCAGATAGTCCAAACCCTAGCCAAGAGATATTCAACCCAATACTGAAAACTTGCTGCTGCTGCAGCTGCACCTACAACCCTCCTCCACATGTGCACACCAAACTGCAACTGCAGTGCGTACCAACTGGGAAACTGCAATTCTGAGATGCTGTCAAATGAGAATTGGTGCCTTGTATTTATAGTGGTTCTGCCAGTTTTGTTGGGGCCGACTTCTCCTTATGGATATGTGTCTGTTCAGTATATTATTATTAATTCTGGCTGACTTCTTCTCTTGGAGGCTAATAACCTAATATAAATTATCTTCTTGAGCCAATAAGGCTTCTAGGGTTATTAGCCAACTCATTAGGGTTTCTCTTGCTTCCCAGAGTCTTCTATTCTCGTCAGGTTGATGCGTGGGGGTAAATACCTCCCGCAACTACCATAATATTAACAATTCCAAGGAAACATTAATGGTCTCAATTATGATGAATTGGCTTGAGGTAAGCTCATCAAGTACAGAATGGGAATTTAGGGAGAAATCAAAGTAATCAATCATATTAAGTAGAATAGAGTATAAAGGAACACATGTGAAGTGATCCTTCCCAAGAAGGAAGTAAATACGAGAACCAAGGTGAAGGTAATCCGAAGGACCATCAAAATAAATCATGGCCTCTAGTAAATATTCATTGTCATAGAAGTTTATGTTAATTTGAAGAGGCAAGACAACATTCACTCAAGGGAGGATAAATTCACTCCATTACCACCAAGGGTGAACGTGCATCATCAAGCTCCAAGCCAAGGTTGTTAAAAGGAGTCATTGAATCATGAGAGATGTTGCAAATGGTGATAAAGGTCATACAATTCAATTACAAAGGAGGTTTTTCCAACCACATAGTAGGAATGGACTAGTCACCCAGTTGATGGGAAACCAAAGATATCAAAGTAGGTGAACCCTCGATGTTAGAAGCAATGGGTTCAGGTTGAAGCAAGGGTTGTTGCAATGATACAAGATATTTTCAAGTCACATAATTAGGCAAAAGGCCCCTCAATATTTGGAATCTTTCAAGATCAAAGCATAGGTGAATGTGGCGATCCCACCAAAAAATAGTACAAGGACGTTTTCGTGGATGCCCTTGTTTAGGTTACATTTGATCATGGATGGAATTGTCATTACCAAAACATTACTAATGCTTCCCCTTGCATTTCGTTCTTATTCTTATGTTTCTTAGAATTAGTTTATCTTCCTCTTGGATGGTTCTCGATTACTAGGTTGGGAAGGAGGATATATGTAACACCCCAGTTTGTGAACCTCCATTTTAAATAGTGTATTGTTACAATGCTGAGAGGCCATGGTGCCCAAACAATTATTTAAAGGTCCAGTATGCCCAAGAAATGTAATGCTTTGATCATTATTAATAATAAACACATCACTGGCTGCTAGACGGATAAGGACTAGAGTTATAGGGGGCTATGATTACACAAGAGAGGGGGCTTGAGAGGCTAAATGTTTATTCCTGATTAATTACCTTTTTTCCTAAAGGAGGGAATTGATTACGTGATCTTATTGGGGAGGCCAAGAGGTTCTTGATTCCCCCCCGAACATACTTTAAACCCGCCCTTGGTCTGATTGTGGGGTTGGTCATTGGTTTGTCCACTCTGTCACCTTTCCATTACCTTATTCTTATCCTCACGAACTCCCATGCACTTACCTACCTTCTCCATCCATCCTCACCTGTGTATTGGTCTCGGGAAGGGGGACCGAACTGCGAAAGAATTAGCCACATGATAGTTGGCTATAGTGGTTGCTAGTGTGATCCAGTTGTGCCTTGAGTCCTGCATGTCTGAGATGCAGTGGCCTGTGTCCAACATGGTTCACAGCTGCGAGTCCTGAGAGTTCCAGCATTGATATTCTGGACCAGTTGCACTGGAGGCCTGAATAAGGAGAAGTACTGCCTAAGGGACTACGTGGTAGAGAAAGGTGGAGGTCCATTCTCTTGGGTGGTGCAAGCTGGGTAGAAGAGAGTTGGGTACTTGGATTGCTGTGAGTACTGGGAAGCCTGTGAGAGATTGAGAGCTGACTGGTTTGGGAAGCCAAGCTCACTCTGGAACTGTCCTTGTGGATTCATAGCCCTGGCTCAAGGGTGACGCTATTGTTGATATTTGGAGTAGTAGTGTCTACGGTTGGGTGGAACATCCTTGGTCTGCATCCAATAGGTGTCATCTTTCATAAAGACAAGTTCTCTTCATTGTGATATTATTATCTATGTATGAATGTTTTTCCACTGTATATTTAATTATCATTAATTAAATATTTAGAACATGGATGCTTGCTGGATATTACTGTGCATTTCGTTAATTCTCTTATCTTATGCATCTTTAATAAATAAAGAAGGTATCGGTATGAGAAATAAGTCTGAGGGTGGGCTTGCAGGTAGAGTACCCTGGCTTGTGGCTAGTGAGGTATGTCACAGATTGGTATCAGAGCCTTAGGTTGAAACACCGGGTCGGTATGGGCCAGGTCTGTTGGTCAGAGTCTCATGGTCGAGATTGAACTCTAATCATGAAACTGAAAATCTCAGGAGGAATAGCGTTGCAGAATCTACGCAAGAGACAAAACATCATAGATCCTCTGTAAGGGTTCTAAGGATCGTGATTGTTCCTTTTGAATTTGGGAGCGATCGTCACTGTAGGATCAGGAGAGATCCGGGATCGTTGGATCGGAAGACAGGTAAACAAGGGTCATCTGATAAAAAGGAAGCAAGGTTAAGGTTGTGACCATTAGATCCCATTGGAGAGAGAGATCAACGGTCAGTAGGCATTGTGGGGAATTGAGTTGCATGGGAGTTAATTTCCCAAGGCGGTCCCGCAATCCAAACCACGGTTTTTCCAAGGGGTTACATGTCATCGTCAGGATAATTGCGGGGTGAAAAGTGAGTTACTCCAAACCATCGATGTGTGCCCCTACAAATTGAAAGGCATGTAGTGATGTGACATGTTAGTGCTCAAGTGAAGAATCTTCGATGAGCTGAAGTAGCTGGGAATTGTCGATCTGTAGGAGGACACGTGTCCACCGATCACGTGCTCCAGAGAAAACACTCTGGGAAAAAGTGAGCGAGGAGGGGGTTTGAAGTTTGAGACTTCTGAAACCCGAAGACTCGAAAGGATCTCGGTCGTCGATCTGTCAAGAGCCACATGTCACCAGATCTAGGGCTTCATATAAAATCCAATAGGGCTAGATATCTTTTGAATTTTGAGATTTCTGGAGTCCGGAGTCCCAAAGGAATCGTAGCCGTCAATCCATGGGAGACACGCGTCAGAAGATCGTGAGCTTTAGACAAAATTTCTTTTTTAAGGAAAAAGGTTGAAGTTTGAGATCTCCGAAGTCCGGAGCCCCGAAGTAAAACATAGCCGTTAGATTGAGGAGGACATGTGGAGAAGATCCGTGAACTTTGGGTGAAGACCCAAAGTGAATCTTAGTCGTCTAATCCAGGAGGACACATGGCGACAGGTTGGCCAGTTCGGGAATTCGGGGTTCGGGAGAATTGGAAGTGTGCTAGTATGTAAACTCCCGAAGTCCTGAAGCTCGAAGAGCAAAGTGGTGGGGCACGATGACATCACCTAGAGGTGATGTGGACCCCATAATTTTGAAGTGACATGGCTTGCGGACATCACCTGGGATGGCGTGGACACATGGGATGTGTGCCACGTGTCAGTAAGATTTGAGCATTTGGAATATTGAAAAGTTGATTAGAATGTGACATGTGTCACCTACCTGATTGGGCAACATGTTTACTTCCAACATTCCTCCACGTGGCAACATATTGTGCAGTCCAGAGACTGGGCACTCCAGAGGGGAAAGATGTGACAGTTTGCGTTGGCTCGAAAACTCTCGAAGGCCAGAGTACATACTGACCGTTGATTCCATAAGGCACACATCGAAGGATCGTTGACTTCGGGTGAAAGCACTTCGGAAGAAAGTGCAGGAAGGAAGTTTGAAACTTTCAAAGCTCGAAGAGCTGAAGCGATTCACATTCGTTGATCTATGGGAAGACATGCGTCGGAAGATCATGAACTCTAGGTAAAAGCGTTCTGGGAGGAGGCAAGTGAGAAAATTTGAGACTCCCGAAGTGGATCTCGATCATTGATCGTGAAGGAGGAGAAGGAACATTAGTCCAATCCTGGCTGAAATTTTCAAAGTCCCGAAGCTCTGGAAAAGCACTTTTTTAGCTAAGCGTAGGGTCATGGATGTGGTCATATGCAGATTGAGAGCTGAAGGACGGAGGGCTAAGGGCGGAATTGGTTGTCTTCGAGACAGAAAGGTGCTAAGGAAGAATTTAGCCATGGTTTCTAGTCGTGGTCACCTAGGAAGCTGGTTTGAAGGAAGCGCCCGTGCAAGATGAAATTTTGTGTCAGGCAAGGATAATAGGACACTGTTATTTTCGAAGAATGGGGATATGGTCTCCTTGAAACAAAAAAAAAGAAAGAGACTTGTAGCATGGTTTGGCAATTTTGTTTATCATATGCATAATTCTAACAAAATGGTCACTTGCACATTTTTCATAATTAAAGGGGCTTAAGCATATCAACTCAGGATGTGTATTGAGGAAATGGAAGAAGGTGAGGGAGCCTCCAGTCATGATAAGGAGGTCGAAGGCCAAAATCCCAGAGTTGGTAATGCAAAGATAGAGTCCAATGGATGCAAAGGAAAAGGAGAGAAGGAAACATTAATAAAAACGGTAAGAAGCTTGAAGATGGAAGTGCAGAGCTACAAAGAAGACCACGAGAGATTGATGAGAGAGAAAATTCAGATAAATGATCGAGTGTTGCAGAGCTTGAGTCAGTTGCAGAGGAAAATGAAGAAGGGATCGAACTCAAGACAAGAGGAAGAAGGCAGGTGTCATGAAAGGAGAAATGATCGTGGAAGATCTGGTTATTCCATAAGTGCTAGCAAAGCTCATGGACACCACTCACCTCCTTACTCAGAAATAAATTTTTATGCATCAGATGATCCCATAAGCAGTCCAGAGGTGTCCCTTGTCAAGAAACAAAGAAGGAAACAAGAGGTAGATAGTTTGCAAGGAGAGCCGAGGAAGCTCAAGCCACCTTCCTTCGATGGTGAAAGAGAAAGGGAAGATGATGCCGAATCATGGTTGCTTGGGCTCCAGAGATAATTTCAGTTGCATAACTGTTCATCAAACCTGGAATCCAGGATTTCCACCTACCATTTACACGGGAAAGATGCAGTGTGGTGGGACCAACTAAAGCAAGTGGAGCATGTTAATGAAAGTAGGATCACTTGGAAACAGTTCAAGAAGTACTTCCAGAAGGAGTACCTCTCAGAGCATTTCTATGACAAGAAAATGCATGAGTTCTTTGAACTTAGGTTGGGAAGCATGACTATGGAAGAGTACGAGAAGATTTTCTTTGGGTTATTAAAATATGCCAGGCTCATTGGTGATGAGAAAGTGAAAATACAGATATTTCTAAGTGGATTGCTATCCTTTTATAAGGAAAAGATCAAGTATGATGAACCCAAGACCTTGAATGAGGCCATCAGGAAGGCTAAATACTTGTATGAGCAAGGCCAGGGAAGAGAATCCCTGCAGAAATCTTGGAAGGAAAAGAAAAATGCGAATTCCGATCAGAGGAGGAAATGATTCAAGCCTCCCTTCAATAGGAATGAGCCTAATAGAAATCATCAAGATCAGTATGTTAAGGGAGATTTCAAGAAGGAAGATTCCTTGGGAAAAAGGGGAAGATCACCAATCCGATGTTGGGGATGCAAGGAATATCACCTGTACAAGGATTTCCCACACATAAAATACAGAGTGAAGACTATGCACAACATCCAAGAGGCTACAACAGTCAAAGATATGGGAAGAATCTATGCATCTTTAAATGATTGAAACGAAGAGTACCAGTCCAATATGATCAAGGTGGAAGGTAAGATCATAAATCAACTTGTTGCTATTTTGATTGATTCAGGAGAAAGTCATTGCTACATTGATCCTAAGATAGTGGATATATTACATTTGGAGAAAAGTAAACTTGGAAAATAAAGTTTGGTTCAATTAGCCACTGGAACCAAAAGAAGAATCCATGATATGGTCATAAGCTATTCCATAAGTCTTAAGGGTGTGAATACTAGTACTGATCTAAATATCATACCATTGGGGTCTTATGATGTTCTGATTGGGATGGATTGGTTAGACAAGCATCATGTTGTCCTAGATTGTCATAACAAGACATTTACATGTCTTGATGGAAATGGAAAACAAAGCACTTTGAAAGGAGTTCCAAGACCCATCTTTATAAGGGAGATTTCGGCCTTACAACTGAAAAGATGTTTTAGAAAAGGATGTCAACTGTATGCAGCTCATGTGGAAGAGCCAGATAATACGAAGGGGCCAAGCCTTGAAGATTTCTCGGTACTACAAGAATTTGAGGATGTATTCCAAGAAATACCCAGATTTCCACCAAGAAGGGAGATAGATTTCTCAATTGATTTAGTGCCAGGAGCTGCCCCGCTGTCAAAAAAACCTTTACAGAATGAGCACACCAGAGTTAAAATGATTACAAATGCAGTTGGAGGAATTGTTGAAGAAAGGGTACATACGTCCAAGTGTTTCACCTTGGGGAGCACCAGTAATTTTTGTCAAAAAGAAGGATGGAACCTTGAGGTTGTGTATTGACTTCCGACAACTGAACAAGTACACTATAAAGAACAAGTATCCGCTATCTCGAATTGATGACCTCTTTGATCAGCTAAGAGGAGAAAATATATTTTCAAAGATTGACCTGAGGGCAGGATACCATCAGGTAAGAATCAAGGAAGAAGACATTCATAAGACAACCTTTAGGACTAGGTATGGGCATTATGAATTTGTAGTGGTGACATTTGGACTGACCAATGCACCAACTGTCTTCATGTGTTTATTGAATGGCATATTCAGAAATTATTTGGACAAGTTTGTCATAGTATTCCTGGATGACATACTTATCTATTCTAAATCTGAAGAGGAGCAAGAACATCACTTAAGATTGGTATTGCAAGTACTGAGAGAACATTAGTTGTATTCCAAGTTGAGTAAGTGTTCTTTTCATCAAAAGCAGATCCATTACTTGGGACACATTATTTCAGAGCAGGTCATAGCAGTAGATCCAGAGAATATCAAATCCATTAGAGGGTGGCCAACACCCAGAAATGTGTCAAACGTCAGATATTTTATGGGATTATCTGCCTACTACAGAAGGTTCATAGTAGGGTCCTCTAAGATTGCTCATCCCATCACTTCTTTTCAAAAGAAGGGAACTAAATTTGAATGGACACTCAAGTGTGAAAAGAATTTTAGCCTGTTGAAGGAACTACTTACTAGTGCACTTGTGTTAAATATTGTTGACCTAAATGAAAGTTTTGTGGTATGTACAGACACTTGTAAGGAAGGACTTGGGGGAGTCATCACACAAAATGGACATGTGATTGGATATGAGTCCATAAATCTTAAGGAACATGAGAGGAACTATGCCACGCATGACTTGGAACTTGATGCCATTGTTCACGCCTTGAGGATGTGGAGGCATTATCTCATGGGGAAGAAATTCGAATTAAGAACATACCACATTGGTATGAAGTATCTTTTTTAACAACCGACCTTGAATGCCAGGCAAACAAGATGGTTGGAATTTTTAAGTGAGTATGACTTCGATATCAAGCATATCAAGGGAAAGGAGAATAAAGTTGTCGATACACTTAGTAGGAGAGTGAATCTCATGCATGCTACTGCTGTCAGTATGCATCAGTCAGATTTGAAGAGCACAATTCTAGATGGTCTTGTTACAGATCAACATTACCTACAGGTAAAGGAAAAATTACAACAAGGAGATGTACAACAGAAAATAAAGGAGTATGAGGTAAAGGAAGATGGATTACTCATGCATAGAAATAGAATCTATGTTCCTAGTTCCGGAGAACTGAGGAATGTGGTACTAAAGGAAATGCATGATGTTCCTTATGCTGGACATCTCGATTACTAGAAAACAATTACAGCAGTAAGAAGCCAGTTCTTTTGGTCAGGAATGAAGAAGGATGTTGTTGATTACATCGCTCGATGTATGGAATGTCAAAAGGTGAAGGCTGAGCATAGGCACCCAGTGGGTTTGCTGCAACCATTGCCATTTCCAGAGAAGAAATGGGAATTCTTCACCATGGATTTCATCACAGGATTACCTAGAACGAATAAACAACATGATTCAATCATGGTGGTGGTTGACAAATTAACAAAGGCTGCTCATTTTGTACCTGTGAAGACAATGCATACAACGGCTAATATTGCAGAAATTTTCATGAAGGAAATTGCTAGGTTGCATGGGATACCTAGGACAATTGTCCCAAACAGAGATACAAAGTTTACCTCCAACTTCTGGAGGGGTTTGTTTAAAGGATTTGGCACAAATCTAAAATTTAGCACAACATGTCACCCCCAAACAGATGGGCAAACAGAGAGAGTCAATTGAATAATTGAAGACATGATGAGAATGTATGTGATGGATAAGCCATCTAAGTGTGAAGATTACTTACACTTGGTTGAGTTTGCATATAAAAATGGGTATCAAGGTTCATTGAGAATGAGCCCATTTGAAACCTTGTATGGTAGGAAATGCAATACTCCAGTGAGCTAGGACAACCCAACAAATAGAGTGGTACTTGGGTTGGAGTTGCTCAAGGACATGGAAGACTAGGTGGTCAAGATTAAGAAGAATTTAAAGGCATCTCAGGATAGACAGAAAGTTTATGCAGACAATAACATGACATCTAGAGAATTTAATGTAGGGAAGCATGTACTTTTGAAAGTGAAGCCTAAGAAAATATCTTTGAAATTGGGTAGTTGTACAAAGCTGGCAGCCAGATTCTGTGGTCTATTTGAAATATTGGACATAATAGGGCCAGTTGCATACATTCTTGCATTACCTGCTTCCATGAATGTGCATAATGTATTTCATGTATCTTTACTAAAGAAATATGTACACGATCCTAACCACATTATTGATTGGCATATGATTTAGGCAGAGACGGAGGGAGACTTTCAAGTTCAACCAGTACGGGTATTGGACAGAAAGGTAAAAATTCTCCAGAATCTAGTTATAGAGCTGATAAAAGTTCAGTGGACCTGCTGTGGTCTTGAAGATGCTACCTGGGAGCATGAAGATGCCATGCGGCAGAGTACCCACAACTTTTTGAATAAATTTGAGATTTTGATCTCTATTTTGTATATGCACTGAGGATAGTGCCAAAATAAGGAGGAGGGGATGTAACACCCCAGGTTGTGAACCCCCATTTTAAATAATGTATTATTACAATGTTGAGAGGCCTGAGTGCCCAAACAATTATTTAAAGGGCCAATATGCCTAAGAAATGTAATGCTTTGATCATTATTAATAATAAACACATCGTTGGTTTCTAGATGGACAAGGACTAGAGTTATAGGGGGCTATGATTCCACAAGAGAGGGGCCTTGAGAGGCTAAATGTTTATTCCTGATTAATTACCTTTTTTCCTAAAGGGGGGAATCAGTTACGTGAGCGTATTGGGGAGGCCAGGAGGTTCTTGATTTCCCCACGAACATACTTAAACCCGCCCCTGGTCTGATTGTGGGGTTGGTCATTGGCTTGTTCGCTTCGTCACCTTTGTGTTACCTCATTCTTACCCTCACACACTCCCATTCACTTACCTACCTCCTCCATCCATCCTCACCTGCGTATTGGTCTCGAGAAGGGGGACCGAACTGCGAAAGAATTAGCCATGGGATAGTTGGCTATAGTGGCCGCTGGTGTGATCTAGTCATGCCTTGAGGCCAACATGTATGAGATGCAGTGGCCTGTGTCCAACATGGTTCACAGCTGCGAGTCCTGAGAGTTCCAACATTGAGATTCTATACCAATTGCAATGGAGGCCCGAATAAGGAGAAGGACTACCTAAGGGACTGTGTGGCAGAGAAAGGTGGAGGCCCGTTCTCTCGGGTGGTGCAAGATAGGTAGAAGAGAGATGGGTACTTGGATTGCTGTGAGTACTGGGAAGCCTGTGAGATATTGAGAGATGACTGGTTTGGGAAGCCAAGTTCACTCTAGAACCATCCTTGTGGATTCATAGCCCTGGCTCAGGGGTGACGCTATTGTTGAGATTTGGAGTAGTAGTGTCTATGGTTGGGTGGAACATCCTTGGTCTGCAGCTAGTTGGTGTCATCTTTCATAAAGATAAGTTCTCTTCGTTGTGATATTATTATCTGAGTATGAATGTTTTTCCGTTGTATATTTAATTATCATTAATTGAATCTTTAGAACATGCATGCTTGCTAGATATTAATATGTATGCCATTAATTCTCTTATCTTATGCATATTTAATAAATAAAAGAAGGTATCGGTATGAGAAAGAAGTCTGAGGGTGGGCTTGCAGGTAGCATACCCCGACCTATGGCTGGAGGGGTATGTTACAAGATAGGACCAAGTTAACATATTGTTGAGGAAAAGAATGAGGATTGGTGTAATATAAACTAGAAAGCACCCAAATTGAAATTATTATCGTCAATTTTTGGAGATTCAAGGTAGCCATGATAGGAGTTCCAACACTTCTAGGTGGTGAAAGGTTAGTATTTTGAATTACTAGCCATGTTACACTACAAGAAGCCACAAGTTATTAAAGGGGAAGGAAATATCATACTCAAGAGACAAGGGAACTTATAAGAGAATATGAAAACAATATATCATCACATAGCTTAATTTAAACAATTAATTAATTATTCAATCCCATGGTTCCACAAGAATATCAAGGTTATTTATGTGCAACAAAAACTAGATAACCTGACACACAATCAAGCTTTAAGAAGACATATAAATAACCCAAGATACAAATCCTTATCTCATATTGGAGTTTAGCTAGACCAAAAATAGAGAATTCTAAGTTATTTTTATGAAGGTTTATTTTAAGTTATGTCACTTAATGAAGATGCATGGCACTTTTGAACCAACAAACATTGAGAAGCTATAATTTAATAATGTGTGTGATATCACAAAAAAAAATGCATAAGTAATGCTTAAAAGGAAAAGTTTTTCAAAATGAATCAACAACTTCTTCCCTTTTCTTTGGCTTTCTAATCTATAAATTCAAAAAGAAAAAGACAACATACTAAAAGCTTTATATCTACTAAGAAAATAACAAAATTTCCCTAAAAAAATTATTTTGCACCCAAGACAATTTCAATGCATTATTTCTCAAAACAATGATTCCTAAGGTAGGCTAGGTTCTAGTATAATTCAACAAAGTTGTGCCTAGGGTGCAAGAAATGTAGAAATTGGCACTCCAATAGAGAGTAAACCTAGTAAAGAAAAAAATCAAGATAGGGTATGCAGGTACAACATTGTGTTTCCATGGATCTCAAATGGACAATGGTTATAAATAGAAAACCAAAGAGAGAAATCCCTAAACCTAATATAAAGAAGATATTGAAAAACAAGAAAATCTCATCCCCAACAAAGTCACCATTATGTTATTGATATTTTTCGTACAACTGGACTACTATTAGATCCCCATTAGATGATTGGAAGGCTAGTGATAGACAACAAAAAAATATGATCTTTATTCATCGAAATAAACAATATATAAGCTAGAGTTTGGAGGAATAAAAATAGAAAACCTATAACTTACACTATTGTCAAGAAGTCTTCCAAGCCATAGTTGAGTTGGAGAAGCAAAACGAGGAATATAACTAATTCCAAGGAACTTGCACATAATAAAAATGCAACCCTTCTCTAATATATGATATGATTACTAGATCAATTTCAAGTGAGTGAGATGAAAACCTTCCAAATTAATTGCAACATTCAATGAGATCGAAGTAATGCATTCAAATAACAACATCAAATCAATAAAAGTAAATGGGTGTGGGGGGAGAAAGAAGATTCTATTAACAACAAGATGGAATTACATCAACAAGATCCATACCTATAAGTGATGTGATGCTTTTGAGTCACTTGTTGCATTTAATTCCTATTCAAGGATCTCTTATGTCCAATGGTCTTCACTACATTCACAATCATCCTCTCTTCAACCCTCCACAAGAAAATTGGGTAGAAAAAAGGATGCAAATTGGGAATCCATTCAATTTCTAGAAGAAATCATGCTATCATAAGTTTGGTATGCTCATGACCTATTTCATTCATTATTCCTTGCCCTAGGTGGGGAATATAGTAATATGGTTGCTTTGATATGTATGTAAAAATTTTAATCCATCCATCCACTATGGTTTAACCTAAATATTTTTACTTGTATATGGTTTCATCATCTTATTGTTGGTTCACTATCATATTTGCATAAACACAAATACAATTTCCTTAAGTGGTTGTGGTTCTCTTGGTAATATCATTTACATTAAAGACAAAACCTTTCAATATTTCATATTATAGTGGTCTGTTAACCTTTTTGTATGGTGTTAGCTAGTTGTACTTGCTAGAACCTTCGTGTCACATGCCTTTGCACCTTCAAGTCATATTTAATTATCTGCTTCTTCCAGGATATCTAGTGCTTGATATCACTAGTTGTCTTCCATCACACTAGATTAGGACAACACCACAATCTATCATTATATTGCAATCTATCATTCATTGCTTTAGATCTTCTTCAAAGAAATCCTAATATAATTCCATCTTGATGTTCACTAACATTTCATTGTCCCTATAAAAGCTTGCATGGCACCCAATTTTGTACCCAATAACAATTACAAAGGATCCTTTAGAGGTAGTTTTTTTGCATTCATCAATAATTGATCCCTTTTTAATTCTAAGTTGGATATGCTTCACGTCATAACTACAACATGCCTAGAGTTTTCTTTGAATATTTTCTAAGCAGATCACTCCATTAATAAAATTACAAAAACTTCACCATGACTATGTAGAATATGAATCCCAAAATTAATACTTGCATTGTAGTGATTCCTTATAAAGCAAAAGTATGGTTGATTTTTCAAGATAGAGGTCTCAGAGACTCCGAGATTTATCCAATTCATAAACACAAATTCAAAGTACATAAAATTTGGTCTCATACACCACTTTGGTGTTTGGCTTAACAACGATCTTAAAATTAAATTGTTATTTTTTCCTAAATTTTATTATTATTATTATTATTAATTTATTAAAAAATATTTTCTTAATTTCAATTTACTAAATGACATATTTAAAAAGGTGAAGATGAATGTAATTAGAGTGAAAATGTATTATTTGAAAGTGATTTAGCTAAGGAGAAAAGTAAGTAAGGCCTCGAGAAAATCCATACAACACGTTAAATCTTTACCTACCAACCACATTGGAAGGATTCTTTTGAGGTGGCAACATGAGCTACCTCATCTTAAATAAAATAAAAAATTAAAATCAAATTGTATGTGACGTTGTAGATTTTTTTGCACGAGATATATAAAACTAGAAATAGTTAGGTCAAATAGAGAACAATGACGTATTTATTTTTATTTTTATTATAGTGTATTGTTAAACAAAACCAAACAACGATAGTTGAGTTGTTGGGGAGATATGAGGGGTTTGGATTTGTTTGGAGGCTATTGATTCTAGAGGACTAAATACCTACAACAAATTTGGTATGTGAGAAATTAAATGTGAAGCAAATAATGTGAGAAGTTAAATGTGCATGAGCACAATTAATGTTTGAAGTGGGTGATATCAAAACATTTTCTCAATCTTAAGAAAGTTTTCATTGGTTATGCAATAAGAATCTAAATCAATTAGTCATAAATAGATTTAAATATTTAAAAATAATAATAAAATCAGATGAATAATGTAAAATTATAGAAAAATTTCAATTTTATTTTGTCAATGAATGAACTAATATACAATCAATGGCATATAGAATGCTATATATCATGTTGTGAATGTCATATCAGGTATAATAATTCTAATAATGTTTAGAGGATTTCGGTTGATATGTCACTTAATCTTTGTTCCAAAGTAAATAATGTCATGTTCTCTATCTCGTGTTTAATTATGGGATAAGATTCATCTAACTCTTCATCTTATCTTATAATTTTACCACTATTATCTATTGATAGTTTATGGAATAAGGGTGGTAAGAATTTCTCCCTATATTAATATTATTATTATCATAATACATTTGTGAATTGTGAAAGAAGGGGAAACTGAGCATTCTCTTATAATAAATGACATTCTCACTACTCTAGACTCGGATATTGTATATAATGGTTAGTTAACCTTCTCCTTAATGATATCCTTCTTAATACTAACATGATACTTATTAATAAACTAATAAATGAATTTGAAAGGAGGACATCTCTAAAAATGAAAAATAGGAGAGATGGATGAGGTGTGCATTACCTCCAACCATCTCATACGAGAGATAGGACAACAATACAACTCCTTAAAACCTAAGATATGATTCACAAGTGCCAAGGGTATAGTCGATCCAAGAAGAGGATAATTTTGGAAGAAAAAATAATGGTATTATTTTATCTCTCTAAGTGAAACACATTTAAATATCTAAGTGGGTGTGGATCCCACTTAGAATTTTCATTAATTTACACTCTAATGATGATTGATGTAGAAGTTGTCATTGTGTTAAGTATGTGAGTTAATGACATCAAACAATAAATTAGAAGGTTAGAGATATTAAATAAATTCATCCCCTTGAAATATAAGATAGGTTCTCAATTGTCGATGATATAGTTGATCCATGAATATGAGAAGTTTGGCACAAAAATTAATGGTGATAATTGGTATCCCTACATGAAACATCTTAAAGGTAAATTGTAGACTTTAAAGTAGTAGGAAGATTAAGAAAAAAAATCGCATTCATGCTTTCATGTCTACATTGATAAATATAACCTTGATAAAACTTGCATGTGATCTTTATTATTTACTATATAAAGAGACCTACATTAAGGGTGTAGAATTGTCCAACCTTTCTCCTACCCATACTCTTCATACTAAACAAAAGAAAAACTAAGAAACCAATTTATGCGTGCTTAACACCTCATAGTTAAAACTCATCCATCAAAATTCAGTTGTCAAATTCCACTAGAAAACCCAATGATTCATTTGAGCTCATGACATAAAGGATTTATCATTTCTATGCCAAACCCCAATTGAATGTCAACAATGGAACTGTACACAAATATGTAAATGCAAATGCACAGTGATTTAAGAATGCAAATCTAGAGTAGTCTTAACATGAACAAAATAATTTAGCAATGCAAATATAAAAATATGGACCCACCAAGTGGAAATTAAGCCAAACACGTTGATGACATAGATATACATTTTCCCAAAATAAAAGGAATACAAGAAATACAATTCAATTTACGTTGTGGAAGTAATAACACAATGAATCAATACATACTTGGAAAACACTTGGATCAATACATGCTAGGAAACCATTCTTGAAAGAGTAAATGTAAGCTAAATCTAACCTCTAAATGGTTTATTAGTTTTGGGATGAGTTTGTTGTCCCTTTTTTGGTTCAATTTGGTTTCATTAAGGCTATAAAACCAAAGTGTGTGTGTGTGTGTGTGTGTGTGTGAGAGAGAGAGAGAGAGAGAGAGAGAGAGAGAGAGAGAGAGAGAGAGAGAGCAACTACCTTCTTTTAAATTTTCCATTTTGTTTGATGATGAAGTGTACTAACTAGCAATTTGTTTAAAATTTCCAGTCAATGGTGGGTAAAATGATTTGCATAAAAATTCTATTACAGCCATTTCAATTTGTAAATGTCAATTCATACTCTGTATTCACAAACTAAGAGAAGAAAACTGTTTCTACTTGGCTTGTGTTACCCATTTATCAAATTGTATATTTACCACCATCATTTTAGATATACATAAATGCAATGCAACATGCCTTTAGCATCTAGGAAAATTTATCCATTCAATTTGATTTGAATATTTATGTACTTATTTGGAGGGACTAGTCATCCTGGCATGCCCAAATGCATATCAATATTAAAACAATAGAGCATATGGTATCAACAAAATGAAAACTCAAAAGAAAATTTCAACATTTATAATTTTGATTTTGATAACTAAGTTGGGCATCTTTGAATACCATCATCCAACCTTTAATCCATCTAACATGGATAAAATTTGTACACCTCTATCCTTATTGATGTGTTGAACTTCACAAATGAAGACATACAAATGTTACATGTATATAACATTATTCTCAAATTAAATTAGAAATGGATCCAATGCATTCAATACAATAATGTTAATCCAATACGATTATTAGAAGAATATACACCTTATAATTAACTCTTAAATGATACTTAGACAATGGTAAACTTAAATAATAATAAACAGAATAACATTAATCCAATACAATCACTAGAAGAATGTACACCTTATAATTAACTCTTAATAATACTTAGACAATAATAAACTTAAATAATAATAAATAAATCAAAGTATAACAATTACATAAAAAATTTAGACTTTAAGAATGAAATACTACACTTTATAATTAACTCTTAAATGATACTTAGACAATGGTAAACTTAAATAATAACAAATAAACCAAAGTATAACAATTACATAAAAATTTAGACTGTAAGAATGAAATATGTCACATAATATTAGAGTAGAAAATGTGTCACATAATATTACAATAAACATGATGTCACATAATATTGCATTAAAATATGTCTTGTAATACCATAGTCAAATGTAACATAATGAATTTATAATCTAGCCTCCTCCTAGTGGGTGATTTTTGTTTATTTGTATGAACTAGTAAGAGATTGCGATAAAGGATAATCAAATTCATTTTCTACATTTTCTTGGTCATTTAGTTGATGGCTTAGACTAGACATTATTAAATTATTCTATCCATCAATACATTTTTCTAGAAGAAAATCAGATTGAACATTTAAACTTAACAAATTGGTATCAGTTCAATCTAAAATTAACATTTTTTTAATGAAATATTTTAATATAATTCAAAATAAAATAAAATAAAAATAAAAATTTGATACTTACCATCAACTTCATGACCATGATTGGCAGCGTCCTCACCACCCCCTTCCTCATCACCATGACCACAAGTTCCATCATGATCAATGTCATCATAGGAATTACTCTTTGTAGCATTATCTATGCCATCTTCATTTGGACCCTACAATAAGAAATGTGGTAGATGTTGAGAAGGTTGTAATAAAAACTATATCTTGTAATAACTTAAAATCACCTCCATAAATGTACCTCGACCTTGACTCTAACAATTGATTTCCCAGAACCACCATGCTTCAAATCTACCATGCCCTTGTATCCCTCTTTTGTAATGAAAATAAATGTTATCACCAGTTGTATGGAGGAAATAACTTTAGTGAAATAGATTTAGTTGGCAGGTTTATTGAACAATCAATCAATCTAGGTGGTAGGTCCTTATTGTGGAGGTGGGTTTCAATATGACCCATCTTAACCAATATGAATATCCCAACTATTTTGAAGAGAGCGTTAACATGAATAAGAGGTTTAGTGACAAATGATGTGGAATTGGTTTAGTGGAAAGAGCGGGTTGACTGACGGAAATAGATTTAGTGGAAATTCATTTAGTTGACTGATCTTAATCAATATATCTATATAGTAAATATAGCCCTGACAGTAAGGATAGACTTTGGGTACACACAAATTCAGGAAAGCGTAAATGACTACATGCGTAAAGGAATAGAAAGACGTAAAAGAGGAGAAACAAGCATAATGTACCTTAACTATTAGATTCACTCACTGACCCAGCCAATGAATCTCTCTGGGAAAGGACAAACTTACTATATGGAGGAAATCACTTTGACAAGGGAGGAAAAAAAGTAGATTAACTCTATTTTTGGCATATTTCCTCTCCCTTTGGTCAAGATTTCTTTCCCTCACCCTCATAATTGGAGAGGCTTTGGTGTGGTGAGGGGGGTTTCAATCTCACTAACTAATCAAAATGTCCTTACCATAAGTGTGGTGCTTGGTGTGGGTGTATGGGTTCCAAAACATAAGTTTATGGATATGATTCTCTGAGTATTAGCGAGTCATATTTTTTATTTCGATATCACTTCTCCTTCCTTTGTGTAAAAATGAGAAGAACCTTCCCTTCCCAATATTTGTACTGCACCTTCCTTTCCTCAATCCAATCCATAAATCTAGGCAAGGAGAAATCCCTCAGAGTTAGTTTTCATAGTGTATTAGGTGTATGATTTTATGATTAATTATATATGATTCTATGCCTTTTCAATCTAATTAATTTATCTATGAAGGGTTACTATGCTCTATGGTTACTATGCTCTATGAAGGCTTAGGGAAGGGTACGATTCAAACCTACTCACTCAATTATGCTTGTGAGGCATGCTATTATCCACTCAATCTATCCTCTCACTAGAATTCATGGAAAAACAATTAAGAATCACATTTTTATGCTCCTAGCTTTACCAACCAATAAATCCAGGAAAGTATAAGTCTAGTGATCTAAGTGGATATTGGTGGCCACCCACCTATTCCAACTGGCTCCTCTTGACAATTTTTATTTCAACACGTTCTTCTGTAATTATTTGTAATTGTGGGTTATACACTTCTGAGGTTGTCTAAATCCCTACACAGCTTCCGGGTGGATATTGGTGGCATCCCACCTAATCCAACTGACTTATTTTGGATGTTTTCATGTTAATACGTCTTTCTGTACTTCTAGCACTGTTTTGGGGCCCTAAACATTTTATTTATTTATTTTCTTAGTCAAATTATAGATGGAGTCAGATATTGACAACATAATGTGTAGTTCTTGAAAATACCTTTCCAATGGGCTATCTCGCGCCTAAAACAGAGGTCGCATGCAAAAGTTATGACACCGGGAAGTTGAGGTATCAACTTACCCATCAGGGCCCACATAAATTTTGGCGTTTCATCTCCTATGGTCAGGTTTTTGGATATCTATGGTTTTGGAAATCATGAGTAATGTTAAAAAGGCCTATGGAGCCTCATTGTAATCATTCTTCTCATACGAATGTGCGTAGCAGCTACATCTCTTCTTAGAGATAACTACCACCATTCGAGCAAGTTGTTTTCAGTTCTGCAGTTTTACAGTTTCAACCTATTTAATTTATTCAATAGAAGTTATTGTTCTATGTATATCAGTTGTTGTTCTTAGTATCTCTGTGTTATTGTATTTAGTATGTTATTATTTTTGTTCCACTCATAAATCTAGATCAATAGTATCAGAGTGGTCTGCTCTTCATTTATTTTTCTTCATGCATGTTCCCGACAAGATCTGGGTACAAGAAGTTGGGACTTGAACCAGTCGAGCCTTTGAAAAATAGACCATGATGATCCTAACAACAACCCATGGGGGATGAGAAGAAAGATTATGGAACAATATATCATTTTAAAATGTTTCTCGAGGAAGCCCTTGCACGACAAGGGAACGAAATGATGGACAACTTTGCACAAATCCTTCAGCAGCTGCCCACGAGAGACACATCTTCATCAAGTGGCCATGCAACCCCCATCAAGGCACAATTAAATTTTGATATTGAATTATTTAAAGGAGTGATAGATGCAGATGTTGTAGATAAATGATTGAATATGCTTGAAGGGTATTTTATGGTCCACAATTTTTCCGACAGGGAAAATATTACTTTTTCACTCCTCAAGGTCGTCTCCCATGTTAAGGACTGGTGGGATAATTAATATGAGAAAAGGGCCATAGAGGAATCTATAATATTTACGGTCTCCCCCACATAGGATTCCTTCAAGGATTCCATTAAATAAAAATACTACCATGTTGGAAGCTACAAGGAACAGTGCATAAGATGGACCACGCTGCGTCAGGAAAGGGTGGGGCAGTACCAGATTTCACCAATATTTTCCATACCATGTGCACCAAATTGGGTATCAAAGACTCTAAATGACATATGGTGCTCAAATACTGCGGTTGTATACATAGATACATTCAAACAGAAACAGAGTTTCTGGACATCACATCATTAGGTGTGGCTTATAGATATGGTGTCAAGATCGAGCAGAAATTTAAGCAAAAAAGGCGATAGTTTGGATCTGCAAACTCCTCACAATCGAAGCAGGGAAAAGATGACCCCAAGCCACAAAACAAGGGGCAGATAAAATATGGCCTCTCTCAGGAAAACCAGTCCAAGCTGCAACCCAAGAAGGGTAATGAGAAGTCGAAGAAGGACACAGGAAAATGGTGTGAATACCATAAAATCCCTTGGCACAACACCGAAGAATGTCTGTCCAAGCAGTCACTTTTGGTTGAGCTGAAATATTCCGAGTCAGAGGAAGATTCTAACTCTGAATCAAATCCAGAAAGTGGGAAGCGTATCATCGATGCCAAAACCAGTGCCACTGTCACTACCACCAAATTTCAACCAAGCGAACTAGAAGAACCAGAGGAAGGGGAACGCCTCTTTTACTCACATATGTGGGTAAAGGGGACTCTATTGCATTTCATTGTCGATAGAGGCAGTAAGAAGAACCTGATTTAAGAAGAGGTCTTCAAGCAACTGGACCTGACGATAACACCGCACCCACAACCCTACGCCATCGGTTGGCTTCTCCAAGGACGAGATCTCTGTGTCACCCAACAATGTCGTCTTCCCTACAACATAAATCCCTTCAAAGATGAGGTATTGTGTGATATTTATCCCCTTGAAGTTTATGATGTTTCTTTAGGCCAACCATATTTGTAGAAGCGACATGCTATGTATGAGTCTAGACTCCGCAATGTTATTATTACTTTGGGTAGACAATTGTACAGGATACCAGAGGTAGCGTTGCCTATGTCTATTTCTTTAATATATACTAAGCGATGCAGTAAGATCATTTCATAGACCAAGAAATTTGTCTTCTTTGTGATCCATGCTCGCAGTAAGAAAAAGGTCGTCGCCACATCCATGAACTCTACATAGAGCCTCTCTTTGTAGCAAAACCAAGTGGATGGGATCATGGAAGAGTACAAAGACATCTTATCCTCACCCACCAGGGTACCGACGCACTGCCAAGTCAAGCATCCAATTGATCTAACCCCCAGTGCACCGCTTCCTAATGGACCAGTCTATCATTGCTTGCTGATGGAAAATGGTGAAATAAAGCGCCAGATCCAAGAGCTACTTCAAAAGGGAAATCCGACACAACTCCTCCCCTTGCGGAAGCCTGATTTTGTTGGTGTAGAATAAATACAAGACCTAGTGTCTCTGCATTAATTACAGAGCATTAAACAAAATCACAGTTAGGAACTGGTACCCAATTCCTCGAATTGATGACCTTCTTGACCAACTCAAGGGGGAAAATTTATTCATCAAGATTGAACTAAAGTCTGGCTACCACCAGGTTCCCATCAAACCAACTAATGTATGGAAGACAACTTTCAAAGATAAAGAAGGTCTCTTCGAATGGTTGGTCATGCCCTTTGGCTTAATAAATGCACCGACAACTTTCATGAGATTGATGGATGATGTATTGAGACCCTTCACCAAGTATTCTATGGTGGTATATATGGATGACATCCTCATCTTCAACAGAAATTGGGAGGAGCACATGTAGCATATTCAACAGGTTTTGGTCACTCTGTGACAACACAAGCTATATGCCAACTTGGAAAAATGTTCATTTGGCATGAACAAGGTCCAATACTTGGGATACATTGTTGATGATCATGGGGTACATGTGGATCCAACTAAGATCCAAGTGATTCGTGATAGGCCAACCTCGACCACACTAACTGAGCTTCAAATCTTCTTGGGACTTACCAACTTCTACCGAAGGTTCGTGTTGGGATTCTCCCATATTTCATGGGTCCTTAACCAAGTAACCAAGGGTGATGGAAAGGAAAAGTTTGCATGGGGGTAGGAAAAAAAAAATAATTTGATGATCTGAAGCATCGATTGTGCTTAGCTCCACTACTCTCCTTACTTGATCTGCAACAACCATTCAATATTGAGACTAATTCCTTTGACTATGTTGTAGGCATAATTCTCACTCATCATGGTCATCCAGTAGCATACCATAGTGAGACACTCTCAAATATTTTCTGAAAATACCCCACCTATGAAAAATAAATGTATTCCATAGTGCAACACTGTCATCAATGGAAACATTACATTCTGTGAAAGGAGACAATCATCCACACTGATCACGAGCCTCTACAATTCATACAGACACAGGGGAAGTTGCAGAATGGCTGCCATCAAAAGTGGTCCACATACCTACAACAGTTCCATATCAACATCAAGTATAAAATAGGGAGAATAAATCTTGTCACTAACTGCCTCAGTAGCCCTCCCGTTGCCACCCTCACCATAGTGCTCCATTCCTATGGGCATGAGGCATATGAGTGACCCCAACTTTATTAGCATGACCTTGAATTCACCACCACCTATCAGCTCTTGGGTACATGAGAAAATGTCATCGACTTTCACATCCAAGATGGATTGTTATTCCATATCGTCCACCTCTGTGTTCCCACAAGTGAGCATGAAAAGATGATTTGGGAGGCTCAATATAGTTGGATGGAAAGACATTTTGGCATGGAGAAAATGGTGCCCATTCTACAGAAACATTTTTATTGGTAAAAACTTCAACAAGAAATCAACAAGTATATCAAATATTTCACTACCTGTTCCATTACCAAGCCAACCATCAAGAAGAAAGGCTTATACAACCCTCTTTCTACTCCTGATAGGCCTTGGGAATCCATCTCGATGGATTACATGTTTGGCCTTCCATCCACCTAGCATGACAATGATTATGTATTTGTGGTGGTTTATCGGTTTTCAAAGATTGCCATTATCACAGGCTGCAGGAAGATCATCACAATGACAGATACTTCTAAGATCTTCTTCAAACGAGTGTGGGTCCATTTTTGGATACCATAAACCATCACCTCATATTGGGACAAAAGGTTCCTCAACACATTTTGGTCAAGTCTTTGGTCACTGTTGGACACCAAGCTCACTAAATCCACTGCTTTCTACCCCTAAACCGATGGCCAGACAAAGGTCGTCAATCGAATTATTGTGCACATTTTGTGCATGTACAACTCTAAGCATCTGTGTACATGGGATGAGAGTCTTCCCTATGTTCAACACAGATACAACATGGCTCTCCATATCTCCACTGACCATAGCCCATTTTAGGTGGGGCTGGGATTCCAACACTTGGGTCCTATTGATGTTGCACTAACTCTTGCAACCACACAGGAAAAATCTTCCCATGTTTAGTCTGAGGCCGACAAAGCCAACAGATTCATTGAGTGAATTCAACACATGTGCAAACAGGTCCATGAGATTTTTCAGAAAGCCAATTCTAAGTACAATAAGTGCCATGATCAACACCAAGTACCACACCGGTTTCATGTGGGAGACAAGCTTTGGTTACATTTGCAGAAAGAGCACCTTACATGGCCCCATCGAAAGCTCTGCCCACTTTTCTATGGGCCTTACACTATCACCAAGGTCGTGGGTAGTAATAATTTTGAGCTCAACACTCCACCCTTCCTTGGATTTCACCCAATGTTCAATGTGGACCTCCTTCGACCATATTTTCCACCATTATTGTACACCTTAGTGATCGAAGAACAATTGACACCAACATAGCTCAACCTTGACTACATGGAATAGGCATCCACTAATCAGATAATGGACACACATGTCAAGGGCACTTGACAACAGAGGATCCAAATTTATTGGGTTGTGAAGGCAGGGAATCTCCTACACCAAGGCAAGTGGCTCACCCAGGGCCAAATTCCACAGAAGTTTCCTCACATGATGGGGGCACTCAATGCAATGGAGACCATTGCTTCCTAAGGGGCTACCCACCTATTCCAATTGGATCCTCTTGACAGTTTTTAGTTCATCACATTCTTTTGTAATTTTTTTTGATTGTGGGTTCTACACTTCTGGGGCTATTTTAAGCCTTACACAACTTCCAGGTGGATATTGGTGGCCACCCACCTAATCCAGCTAGCTTATTTTGGATGTTTTCATGTCAGCACGTCTTTCTGTACTTCCAGGGCCGTTTTGGGGTCCTAAACAATGTTTTTTTGGCTTTCCACATTCAAATTGTATCCAGAGTCAGATTTTGATGGCACAATGTGTATTTATCGAAAATGCCTTTCCAATGGTTTATCACGCACCTAAAACGGAGGTCGTATGCAAAAGTTATGACTCAGGGAAGTTGAGGTATCAACTTACCCATTGGGGCCCACATAACTTTTGGTATTTCATCTCCTAGGGTTAGGTTTTTGGATGTCTAGGGTTTTGGCAATCATGAGTAATGTTAAAAAGGCCTCTAGAGCCTCATTGTAATCATTCTGCTAAGATAGATGCATGTAGCAACCACATCTCTTCTCAGAGATAGCTACCACCATTCAAGCAAGTTGTTTTCAGTTTTGCAGTTTTACAGTTTCAACCTATTTTATTTATTCAATAAAAGTTATTGTTCTCTGGATATCTGTTGTTTTTCTTAGTATCTTTGTGTTATTGTATTCAATCTGTTATTCTTTTATTTTAGCTCATAAATCTAGATCAGTGGTATCAGAGCAGTCTGCTCTTCATTTATTTATTTTTGTGCATGTCCCTGACAAGATCTGGGTACAAGAAGTTGGGACTTGAACCAGTCGAGCCTTTGCAAGATCGACCAGGCCGAGCCGGACAACAACCCACGGGGGATGAGAAGAAATATGATGGAGCAGGATATCCTTTTAAAATTTTTCTCAACGAAGTCTTTGTGCGAAAAAGGAACGAAATGATGAACAACTTTGCATAGATCCTTCGATGGCTGCCCACAGGAGATGCCTCTTCATCAAGCGGCCATTTAACCCCCTTCAAGGTACAAGTAAATTTTAATATTCCATTATTTGAAGGATTGATAGATGCATATGTTGTAGATAAATGGTTGAATCTGCTTGTAGGGTAATTTTCGGTTCACAATTTTTTCGACAGGGAAAAGATTACGTTTGCACTCCTCAAGATCGTCCCCCATGTTAAGGACTCGTGGGATACTTACTCTGAGCAAAGGGCCATAGAGGAATCTGAAATATTTGTGGTCGGTCCCACATGGTATTCCTTCAAGGATGCCATTAAAGAACAATACTACCTTGTTGGAAGCTATGAGAACCAATACACAAGATGGACCACGCCGCGTCAGGAAAGGGACCAGACAGTACCAGATTTCACCAATATTTTCTATACCCTCAACACCATATTGGGTATCGAAGACTCTGAACGACATATAGTGAACAAATACTGTGGTTATATGCATAGATACATTCAAACAGAAATGGAGTTTCTGGACATCACATCATTAGGTGAGGCTTATAGATATGTTATCAAGATCCAACAAAAATTTAAGCAGAAGAGGCGAGAGTTTGGATATGCAAACTCCTCACAGTCGAAGAAGGGAAAAGAAAACCCCAACCCACAAAACAAGGGACAGAGAAAATATGGTCACTCTTAGGACAACCAGTGCAATCCGAAATCCAAGAAGGGTAACGAGAATTCAAAGAAGGACATGGGAAAATGGTGTGAATACCATAAAATCCCTTGGAACAACACCGAAGAATGTCGCTCAAAGAAGTCATTGGTGGCTGAGTTCAAAGCTTATGAGCCAGAGGCAGATTCTGATTTTGTATCAAATTCATAATGTGGGAAGTGGATCATCGATGCCAAACCTAGTGCCACTATCTCTACCACCAAAGTCCAACCAAACGAACCAGAAGAACCAGAGGAAGGGGAACACCTCTTTTATTCACAAATGTGGGTAAAGGGGACTCCGCTGCATTTCAATGTCGATAACGACAGTTAGAAGAGCCTGATTTCAGCAGAGGTTGTCAAGCGGTTGGATCTAACAATAACACCGCAGCTGCAATCATACACCATCAGTTGGCTTCGCCAATGACGTGATCTCCGGGTCATCAAACAATGTTGTCTTCCCTACAACATCAAGCCCTTCAAAGATGAGGTATTGTGTGATATTTCTCCCCTTGAAGTTTGTGATGTTCTTTTAGGCCAACCATATTTGTGGAAGAGACATGTTGTGTCTAAGTCTAGACCCCGCAATGGTATTATTACTTTGGCTAGACAATTGTACAGGATACTAGAGGTAGCACTGTCTACCTCTATTTCTTTAATCTCTGCTAAGAAATGTAGTAAATTCATTTCACAGACTAGGAAGTTCATCTTCTTTGTGATCCATGCTCACAGTAAGCCGAAGATCACTGCCATATCCGTGACCTCTACACATAGCCTCTCTTTGCAGCAAAATCAAGTGGACGAGATTGTGGAAGAGTACAAAGACATCTTCTTCTCACCCATAGGGGTATCGACGCACTACCAAGTCAAGCATCCAATTGATCTAACCCCAGGTGCACCGCTACCTAATGGACCAATCTATCGTTGCTCGTTGATGGAAAATGATGAAATCAAGTTCCATATCTAAGATTACTTCAAAAGTGGCACATATGACCCAACTCCTCCCCTTGCAGAAGCCCGATTGTGCTAGTGCAGAAGAAATATAGGACATGGTGAATCTACATTGATTATAGAGAATTAAACAAAATCATAGTTAGCAACCAGTACCCAATTCCTCGAATTGATGACCTTATCGACCCACTCAAAAAGGAAAAGTTCTTCAACAAAATTGACCTAAAGTATGGTTACCACCAGGGTCCCATCGAACCAACTTATGTATGGAAGACAAATTTCAAATCTAAAGAAGGTCTCTTTGAATGGATGGTCATGACCTTTGGCTTAACAAATGCACCAACATCTTTCATGAGATTGATGGATGATGTATCGAGACCCTTCACCAACTCTTTTGTGGTGGTATATCTAGATGAAATACTCATATTCAATATAACTTTGGAGGAGCACATGCAACATATTCAACAGGTTTTGGGCACTCTGCGGCATCACAGGCTATATCAACTTGGAAAAATGATCCTTTGGCATGAACAGGGTCCAATACTTGGGCTACATTGTTGATGAGTGATCCAAAATGGATCCATGAAGGCATAAAAATAAAAGTTATCGAAATCGAATGAAATCAGTTCCATTGCCTCTGTCCCATAACATTGATTTCGTCCATATACTTTTTTCCTCAAACGGATACCGTTTGAGAAAGTTGTCGCGTTTTGACCAAAATCCCAAACAGGCAAAAGTCAACTGGTCAAAGCCAACAGTCAAAGTCAATGCTGACATCAACAATATGGTAGGTGATGTTAGGATGGTGTCAGCATGACTTCAAGATGATGTCATCATGCTGACATGGTGTCACCAAGAGGTGACACATGTCACTCAAATTCAATGTTTTTGGGCTGAGTTGGCACCTGTACGGATTTGACATGTGGCATTGTACATATGACACATGGCATTCCGTACATGATGTGGCCCAATGACAGGATGAAACATGGCAATACAGATGCTGACGTGGAAGGGTGACTGTGCAGTACAGACGTGACGTGGCACAACATGTGGTTGTATGACAGGTGACTGGGTTGTATGGAAGCTGACGTGGCATCTAACTAGGCTGCACAACGATGATGTGGCTCGCTGACTGTACGTTGAATGTGTTGGTATGGACCAATAATAGGGTGACACATGGCCCAATAAGAGGGTGCCACAAGGCACCCCATATTTTGTCAATGATAGCTAGTTCAAAAGTTGTGTGGCTCTGGCAGATTCGAACTCCAGACCTCCATGAACGCAACAACCTAACTTCCCAGGCTAACTAGATGGGAGAATGGTGGGACATGGAAACCAAATGAAACATTTGATATAAATGTTTGCGGTGGCATGGATTTCAGGATAAGCCCCGATCGGCGGGGGCCAACCCCGACCGACTAGGGGCTAATCCAACAGAAAGGAGCCAGTGGGAGCTAGGGGCTTGGCCACATGGGCCATAGCCATGAGACTAGGAGCTACGACTGGAGGAGCCACAATGCGCCAGTCCAGTGGAAGGGGAATGGCAAGAAAGAAAATTCAACGACAATAAGGGAAGATAAGCTCTCTTGCAAGAATTGCAAGAAACAAGGGCATGATGATGACCACTACTGGAAATTGCATCCCAAGAAGAGACCGAAGTGGTTCAAATAAAGGAAAGGGAGGCAAACAGTTGCAGCAACAACATGACCAACAGACTTGGGATCAGATTCAGGTGACGAGTCTAAAATCACAACATTTGGTTTAAAAGGTAAAATTGGTGATGGATATGATTCTAGATGCAAATTGTTTCACATAAGGGTGGTCATGAAACAGACTAATATCGATACATTGATAGATAGTGGATCTCAATCTAACTTGATTTCAGAGGAAGTGGTCAAAAAATTGGGATTAAACACTCAGCTGCATCATAAACCTTACTCACTTAAATGGATAAGAAACAATCATAAATTTCACATAACAAAGCAATGCACTTTAAAGTTTGCAATTTCATCAAAGTTTGTGGATGAGGTAACATGTGATGTGGTGCCACTCAATGAATGTGGAATGGTATTAGGGAGTCCTTATTTGTATGATCACAAAGAAATCTTCTACATGGAAGAGAATCAATATCACTTAATCAAAGAAGGCAATGAATATGGTGTACATGCTCATCACTTAAAAGTAAATCAATCCCTACAAACAATGGAACAATTAAGGAAGGAAACTTATGAAAGCAACACACCTATAATTGTGCCAAATCAAGCAATTGATCTGAAGCATGAACATGCGGTGGTTGTAGAATGGAATTTCAATCATACTTTTCTTCAAGATAAGCTAATGTCGTGCAAGTACTACAAACATATTAGCTCATTTGTAGTCATATTTCTGATGTGATCATTGATAATGTTTTCAACATGGATGGTAGTGGCTTCAGTAAGATGTGAAAGAGTACAACTAGCTAACAATATGGTGTCAGTTGTCATGGTTCCTTTTCAATTGATCTTGATGATACAGGTGCACAACACATAGTTTAAAGACAGAGAACAAGTGTGGTGGCCTATCCCGCACTTGATGACTGGTTAGTACCCTTTTGGAGGACCAAAAGGTCTTAGTGGGGAGGCGTGATCCAAAATGGATCCAGGAAGGCCTAAAAATCAAAGTTCTCAAAATCGAACGAAACCATCTCCATTGTGTCCATCTCGTCGTGTTGATTCCGACCATATAATTTTTTCCTCAAACGGACACCGTATGCGAAAGTTATCGTGTTTTGACCAAAATCCCAAATAGGGAAAAAGTCAAATGGTGAAAGTCAACACTGACGTCATCAGTACGAAAGGTGACGTCATGATGACATCATCATGTTGATGTGGCATCACCAGGAGGTGACATGTGCCACTCAAATTCAACATTTTTGGGCTGAGTTAGCACCTGTATAGTTTTGACACATGGCACTGTACGAATGACACGTGGCAGTCTGTACATGACGTGGCCCAATGAAAGGCTAACATGTGGTAGTACGGATGAAATATGGGTTGTACGGATGTTAGCATGGCAGGGTGACTGTGCAGTACAGACATGACATGTCACAACACGTGGTTGTATGATAGGTGACATGGAAGGTGACTGGGCTATATGGAAGATGATGTGGCAGTTAACTTGGATGTACGATGATGACATGGCTCACTGACTGTATGCTGAATGTGTTGGTATGGACCAATCATAGGGTGACATGTGGCCCAATCAGAGGGCACCACATGGCACCCCATATTTTTTCAATGACAGCTAGTTCAAAAATTTTGTGGCTCTGGGGAATTCGAACTCCAGACCTCCATGGGCGCAATGACCTAACTACCCGGGCTAACCAGATGGGAGAATGGTGGGAATTGGAAACCAAATGACACATTTGATATAAATGTTTGCAGTGGCGTGGATTTCGGGATAAGCCTCGGTTGGCAAGGACCAGCCTCGACCAACTAGGGTCTAATCCAACATAAACGAGCGCGTGGGAGCTAGGGGCTTGGCCACATGGGCCATAGCCATGAGACCAAGAGCTATGACCAGAGGAGCCAAAGCGCGCCAGTCCAACAGTCGCCACATGGTAGAGCTCATGTGCCAAGGGGTCTGGAGAAAAGGGGATGTGCCCTGTCTATGCACATTTTTGGGTTCTTAAACCATATTGTATATTTTTTATTGATTTTTCAGCTGTTTTTGGTGATTTTATCCATTATTGGGGGATCTGGAGCACTTTTTGAGGCCAGATATTGGGAGTAATTTGGGAGGTTGATGCCCACTTCAAATCTATATAAACCATAGGTTCTTGGAAGCCTTACGATAGGTTCAGAGGAGGAGAAATGTTGTAGAATTGTGAAGCCAAAGTCATTTTTATGGAGGGAATCCATTGAGGAGGGGAACTTTGCGGCCCAATTCCGGGAGCTACACTCAATCATTTTCAGTGTCATCAATTGTGTTGGGTTCTTGAGGTCGAGCAAAACACAACCAGACCAATTTTTTAATCTATTTGACACTTTTTTGATGTACTTTTGAAGCATTGAAGAGAAATAAGAAAGACTCACGCACTAAGACAAAGGCCCAGAGACGTAGACAATCTTGCCGAACTCCGTTAACAATTTTGCTGTCATGGTTTGCTGATTCTTTGTGCTTACTTTTAGATCTGCATTTCTTATTATGGATGCCATGTTATATCATTAATTTCTTCCTCTTTCTTCAATTCCTAAATGGTTAATGAACTCATGTTTTAAAACTAAACCAATATCTTAAAAGATCATTTCGGATCAATGAGCATGGGGTACATGTGGATCCAATTAAGATCCAAGTCATTTGTGACTGGTAATCCCTGACCACACTAATCGAGCTTCAAAGCTTCTTGGGACTTTCCAACTTCTACTGAAGGTTCATGTTGGGATTCTCCCATATTGCATGGGCCCTTAACCAAGTAACCAAGGGAAGTGGAAAGGAAACGTTCCCATGGGGGTAGGCACAACAATAAGCATTTGACGATTTGAAGCATCAATTGTGCTCAGATATTGTACTCTCCTTACCTGATCTACAACAACCATTTGATATTGAGACTGATGCCTCTGACTATGCTATAGGTGGAGTTCTCACTCAACATGGTCATCCAGTAGCATACCATAGTGAGACACTCTCAGATACTGTTTGGAAATACCCCACCTATGAAAAATAAATTTATTCCATTGTAAAATCATGTCGTCAATGGAAACATTACATTCTGGGAAAGGAGACAATCATCTACACTAATCAAAATCCTTTGTGGTTCATACAAACATAGTGGAAGTTGCAGAATGACTTCCATAAAAAGTGGTCCACATACCTACAATAGTTCCATCTCAACATCAATTATAAAACAGGGAGCACAAATCATGTTGTTGACTGCCTCAATCACCCTCTCATTGTTTCCCTCACCACAGTGCTCCATTCCTGTGGGCATGAGGTATCTGAGTGGCCCCAACTTTATCAATGTGACCCTGACTTTGCCGCCACCTATTAGCTCTTGGGTATAGAAGAGAATGCCGTCGATTTTCACATCCATGATGGAATGTTATGCCATATGGACCACCTTTGTGTTCCTACAAGCAAGTGTGCAAAGATGATTTGGTAGGCTTCCTATAGTTGGATGGCAGGACATTTTGGCATTGAGAAAACAGTGGCCATTCTACAGAAACATTTTTATTGGCCAAAAATTCGACAAGATGTCAGAAAGTATATGAGATCTTGCACTCCCTGTGCCATTTCCAAGCCAACCATCAAGAAGCAAGGATTATAAAACCATCTTCCTATTCCCGAGAGGCCTTGGGAATCCATCTCAATGGATTACATGCCTGGCCTTCCATCCACCAAGAGAGAAAATGATTGTGTATTTGTGGTGGTTGATTGGTTTTAAAATATGGCCATTATCACATCCTACAAGAAGAGCATCACAACGATATATACTTCCAAGATCTTCTTCGAATGGGTGTGGGTCCATTTTGGGATATCACAGACCATCACCTTAGATTAGGACATCAGGTTCCTCAACACATTTTGTTCGAGTCTCTGGTCACTTTTGGACACCAAGATCACTAAATCCAATGCTTTCCACCCCCAAATAGATGGTAAGACAGAGGTCATAAATCGAATGATTGTGCACATCATGCACATGTACAACTCTAAGCATCCACATACATGGGATGTGAATCTTCCCTATGTTCAACACAACTACAACAAGGCTCTCCATAGCTCCTCCATCCATAGCCCATTTGAGGTGGGGTTGGGATTCCAGCCCTTGGGTCCCATTGATGTTGCACTACCTCTTGCAACCACACATGAAGAATCTTCCCATGTTCAGTTTGAGGCCAACAAAGCCACCATATTCATTGAGTCGATTCATCACATCTGCCAACAGGTCCATGAGATTTTTCAGAAATCCAATGCTAAGTACAAGCAACTCCATGATCAACACCGCGTACCACACTAGTTTCCGTTAGGATACAAGGTATGGTTACATTTGCAGAAAGATCACCTTATAGGGTCCCATCGGAAGGTCCACCCACTTCGCTATGGTCCTTACACTATCACCAAGGCTATGGGTAGAAATTATTTTGAGCTCAACACTCCACCCTTCCTTGGATTGCACCCAATGTTCAATGTTGATCTCCTTCGGCCATATTTTCCACCATTATTGGACACCTCAGTGATAAAAAACAATTGACACCAATAGAGCTCAATCCTGACTGCATGGAACATGCATCCACTGATCAAATAGTGGACACATAGGTCAAGGGAACTTGGCAACAAGAGGATCTAACTTTATTGGGTTGTCAAGGCAGGGCAACTCCTACACCAAGGAAAGTGGTTCACCCGAGGTTAAATTTAGTAGAAGTTTACTCATCTGATAGAGGCACTCAATGCAATGGAGACCATTTCTTCCTAAGGTGGGATGAATCATCCATGTGCATATTGGTGGCCACCCACCTATTCCAACTAGCTCCTCTTGACAATTTTTAGTTTAGCACATTCTTATGTAATTCTTTGTAATTGTGGGGTCTACACTTCCGGGGCTATTTGGATCCCTACATAGCTTCATGTACTTCCAAGGTCATTTTGGGGCCCTAAACATTATTTTTTTTGGCTTGAAACAGTCAAAATATAGATAGATCCAAAGTTTAACAACATAATGTGTAGCTCTTAAAAATACCTTTCCAATGGGCTATCACGCGCCTAAAACAAAGTTCGTATGCAAAAGTTACGACCCCGAGAAATTGAGGTACCAAATTACCCATTGAGACCCACATATATTTTGGCGTTTCATCTCCTAGGGTTAGGTTTTTGGATGTCTATGGTTTTTGAAATCATGAGTAATGTTAAAAGGGATTCTAGAGCCTCATTTTAATCATTCTGCTAAGATGAATGCGTGCAACAACCACATCTCTTTTAAGAGATAACTACCACCATTTGAGCAAGTTGTTTTTAGTTCTTTAGTTTTATAGTTTCAACCTATTTTATTTATTCAATAGAAGTTGTTTTTCTCTGGATATCTATTGTTGTTCTCAGTATCTCTATGTTATTGTTGTTCTGCTCATAAATCTGGATCATCTAGTCACAATTCTTCTTTAGTTATCTGTTCTCCACGTTCTTGTAAATTTTTGGTTGTTAACAATGGAAAACATAACACAATTAGCATCAAGTTGGAGATAAAGTCAAATATGATATCATAATTGTATAAAGACTTTATTTCATGTTGACTTACATGTCAAGTTTTAACCTTGTTGTACCCTCATGCACCAAGATAGTGGAAACCAAATTTATCAATTATGGCTTTGTGGCCTTTCCAATGTCCTTTATTCTATCAAAATGTTCATGTATTCATTTATAATAATTCTATTGCGATCAATAGTTTTCTATAATAATAAAAAAATGGGATTAAATTGATATCATTTTTGGTATTTTCCTTGATATCTTGAGTCAATTTTCCCTTGTATTTGCTCTTAGACCTATCCACTCTTCTTCTGGTATCAAAGAAGGATGATCTCATAATGGGTGTTATTTTCAAACTTCCTTCACAATGTGTCTCATACCTCTTACACATGTTTTATAGAAATGGAATTAACCTTTTGTTCATTAAATATTTATCCATATTGCTGCACCATGTACTTCGTAAGTTTTGATATCAATTTTTTTGAGTCTCGGGAATCTAGGTCGTTCTAATAGTGGGTACGAAAATGATATTTTCCTTCTCGTACAAGTTGAAATTAAATTTATTACTGCCGGGAAATTTTCTTTCATTCAATGGGACTTTGTCACTTTCTATATGCAAGTCTATGGAAATTTTCCCAATGCTATGAACAATGGCAACTAAAGTAGAAGAGTAGCTAGTACCAGGATTGGGATCATGGCCAATGGGAATATGATGAGATGGGGTCTAATGGTTGTTTGTGACCATGTTTTGTGATGGAGGGATAGGGTTGTTTATGGGTTCAATGTCATCAAATGGAGGACATGGGTTTTTTGTGGGTCTGTTTGGAATAAGGGATGGTTACACATATATTGGTGGTTGAGGATTAGTACTAAGAACAACTTGTTGATCAATAGTATGGATAAAGTCCAAAATTTACTGCAATGAATAAAGTATTGTGATTATTTTTTGAAAATAGAAGATAACTATTGAATTTGATAATCATGAAAGTATTATGTTCATCAAGTTTATTTTCTTATCATATATTGATCCATTTTTATTAGTATGTTTTCTTGTTCCTAGTGACTTTTAGGAGTATCAATTTTGAGAAGGTGTAAATATAGATTTTTGTACTTCCCCAAATCACACCTTATTGAAATATAAGGGTTAAGGTCATGAAGTGTATCATCATCGATGTCATGCCTTGTCAACGAGGGCTCAACCTAGAAACACACAACATTGTATATGCAATGCTTCCACTTCAACATTAAATATAGATGTTGAAATAATATATTATGTGGTGGTTGAGGATCGATGTGCAAGGTGGTAGAATATGCATGTTGTGGTATTTTCCTAGGCATCTATCCCCCGAGACCTAGCCAACCAACGATTATGGTTTTCTGGATAACATGGGAGGATGGATAACTACATATACAATAGCTCCACCATTCAACATAAAAAATGGATGCTATTAAAATTGATACTTCTTCCTCTCCCACTTCTAATGCTTCCACATTTGGCTCTATACCCATAAGGGATATCATAAGAATGGTTAAGCAAGATGGAGTTCCACCTCAAATTGATGGTGAATCACCATTACATTCCACAATTTTTTTTTATTGATTCCATGATTTAATTTAAGGAGGAGCCATTGATTGGAAAAAAGGCTAGGGAAGTGGTGGAAAACAACAAAAAATGTCAGGGTATGGCGGAATAATGAAACAATTTTTTTTTTGGTTAGGGTTGAATCTAGGACGAAGGTTATGAGTGATAAATATTGGTTAAAGAAGGTTAATTAAAAATTTCTCAAGTTTAAGGATATTTTGAATCTTTTAGGGACTAATATGCATGCATGGCAGCTTAGATCTTTTGGCTATGCAATTTTCTTTTTACTAGTTCAATTTAACAAGGCTTTAAAAAATGATAACTCAAATTATAGAAAAATTAACTAACGCTTGTTCCATGGTACACATCTTTGGCTGAATGGGGATAACATAGAATAATATTATGGCCTCTTTAACCTCATATATGATAAGGCTATTGGCCTTTGTGTTCCACATATTTGACTTCCATGGAATCTATTATGCATTATTTATTTACAAACAATAGTGTTTTTAATGATATTACTTTTTAGTTTGGTGTGACTGCATGATCAATTTGGGGAAACTCATATTAGCTACAACACATTTTTAATTCACTCTCGAATGATTCCATTAGTTGAGGTGGGATATGAGATAGTTGAATCATGGTTGTTGAGAACATCACAAGAACAAGTTAACCCATGGTAGCTATGTTTACCTTAACTCTGCAATAGTATCGTGGTTTTTGGGTGAGAGGACCATTGGAAAAACATATAGTGGATGAATAATTTTATGACTTATTTGATTTATATCCCATCATTTAAGAGACATTTTGCAAAATTAAATGTTCATCTTGTAGGTGCCCTTATTTACTGACATTTTCTCCTAGCATTCAAGGGTTTGTAACCCATTAGAAAATGTACTTGTCCATAATCTACTATTTTTCACTTACATTATCATCATTTTCAACTGCAATTTGATAATAGTGCAGATTATAAGTATGGTATGGATCTTGTAGAGTGACATGGACTAAAAATCTGGTTTTTAGAAAACTGAAGTGTAGGGTTCATTGGGATTAAATTTCAACTGATGGATACCTATTGAAATTTATTTTTGGAGTTAATTACATATTTTAATCTTGAGTAGCTTCTGGGTGAAGGTTGAGGAGTTATCACAAATTGGAATTGTACTTTTACATGACCCTATTTGATGAAGTAACTTATTCTATTTGATTTCAATGTTTCAAGTAATTACAAAGATAACTCCTCTTACACCTCTTCTTATACTGGTGCAAAGTAGTGGTTGTTGGATTACTGAGAGGGTGGTGAATTAGTAATAGAGTTTTTTAATCCTTTTTAACCACAATATACAAGTGTTTTTTATTCTTATTTTCAATTTACTATTATACTTCAATAACTGCAGAATAAATAAACCATGAACAATGATCAATCATACACATACACAGTACACTGGTATTTTTACGTGGAAACCCAATGTGGGAGAAAACCACATAATTAATTTTCTTATATGTGTTTAAGAATTACATTCATTGGAAGCACCAACTTCCTTTGTTCTCGAGCTGCAACTAGAATGAGGCTCCAACCCCTATATTTCTAGGCTACAACCCAAGGAAAGCTCCAACTCCCCAATTATTTGGCTACAACCAGAAGGAGGCTACAACCCCTTATGTTCTTCGGCTCCAACCAGAGGGTGGCTAAAACCACCTATCCTTGCCCCGTCCAACCAACCTGAAATATAAGTGTCAATTAAATGATGAAACCACTTCCACACTATCACTGTGAGATATACCACTGTAAACCTGTACCAATATGTGCCAACAACTTGTAACCAACTTGTGCCAATAACCTATAATCAACTTGTACCAACAAATACCAACATATACGTGTCATATATATGTTACAACACACACATGTACCCGACTTGTCTATACTACATCCTGCGTATGTACACGATCTATCTATACTACAACCTACGTATGTAAGCGACCTATCTATATTGCAACTTGTGTACACCTTCAGAAAGCTAGGGTTTTCTCCTTTCTAAAACTCAAAAACTTCCAGCCCTCTAGACCTTCATTGTCTCTATCACATCCACCTGCAGCCTATCACTATATCCAATCCGTAACTATGCATCTATGTCTCTCTATTCATGTGCCATACATGTGAATACAATCATATTCATATGTAATAAACACTCACATGGACTAGACATCAAACCCTCACTGATTTGCAGCCTCAAACTACACCAACTTCACCAACACATCACAATAAAAAACCCTCAATACTCAACACAAAAAGATGTAACAATAATGGATACCAGACATACCAGTGTTGTATTTTTGTAGATCTATCTCATATAATAATTTACATACAACCAACACCCTCTCTAGGGAAAAACCTCAAACTCCCATAACCATATCTCATGTAGACAACAATATCCAACTACACATAATAATATGACATACCTTTTGAACCTGTAGACATATATGTACCTGATCACTATAGACCTTCCTAGGAACTTGCTTTCAAACTCTGAGAACCTAGAACCCTCAACAACTCAAGCTTTCATGGATTTTCCCAACTATACACGACCTCCTCTTCTTCATCTCGTGTATGTACATGACCTCAACCACTATATCCCATGTATGTATGTGTCTTCCTCCACTGTAGCTCACGTACACCTCCAAAACTAGGGTTTTTTCAGTAATTATGAAACTCAGAAACTTTTACCATCAACCCTTCTTTTCTACCTCAGACTGCGTAACTTCATATGTATCAATGAGTACCTACAATAAACCTTTCACAAAATAATAGATATTCAATGTGCTCAATAGGTGCTAATAGGATACCCTTGCTCTCTTATTTATACTCTCCAAGTAGCTTCCTCAAGGGGTTACCTTCTAACTAACTTTACCCAACTACCTTCTTTTAGGGATAACCCACTTCTAACCATTTTGTCCACTTACAACCACTTTATCCACAAATGGTAAACTCACCACTTCTAGTTGCAACTAATTTATTTTTAATTATTTTGTTTTTGCAACAACTTAAATCATGATTAACTCCTAGTTATAACCACTTTGACTTGTAAACTTCTTCTAGGAGTTTCTAGAACAAATTGACTTCTTTGACCTTCTAGGGGCTTCTAGATAACTCATGAGGGTTCTCCAAATTCACAAGGCCATAAATATCTAACCGTGAGGAGTTATGTGACGTTCCACATATCACCAGAAATGGCATGACATGTACTAACCATAGAGAATAATATTACATGTAAATACAATGATCTTCATACCCTTGTACCTAAAAAAAAATTGAGTCCCTTAACCATATTGTTGGGGCTACCAGAAATTTCTACCAGACTTGGTTCAAGGGTTGACATCAATGAAAACCAACCCAATTAATCAACAATCCCCCCCCTTTGGAATTGATGGAAACAATCTGAAGTCATATTTCTCATGCTCCCCTTGTGATCATCGCTCCCCTTGGAAACATGCCTCTATTCTCTCTCTCCAAGCATCTAACTTTATCTCCATGCTTTTTATTAATCTCTCCCCCTTTGACATCAATGACAAAAGTAACTTCCCATCCAAGATGCTCCCCCTAACTGAGTCCCTGGGACTGCTTCTCCAAATTGAAATGTGCTATTTATGGTGCTTCCTCATGTAAATATAAGACATATAAGAATAACATTCAAAATTCATTATGGAGCAAAAACTATGCCAAGTTTCTGACAAAGATACTCAAAGGTTTCCCTTGGAAGTGGTTTCATAAATATGTTTACAATCTGTTCTTTGGTCCCAACATACTCAACTCGAATGTTCTTCTCTGCAACCTATTCTCGTAGAAATGATACTTGATTGGAATGTGCTTCGTCTTGGAGTGTGTCACTGGATTCTTTGAGATACTAATGGTGCTTGTATTATCGCAATATATTGGAATGGGATCAACATACTCAACTTGCATAACTTTCAAGGTTTGTTTCATCCATAGAACTTGTGTACAACATGTTTTTGCTGCAATATACTCTGCTTCAGTTGTAGACAATGATATTGATTACTATTTATTTCTTAGCCAAGATACTAAACACTCACCCAAGTAGAACATTACTCCACTTGTGCTTCTTTGGTCATCAATGCAACCTGCCCAATCTTCATCTGTCTCAGAAATACGTGATAGATCATTTCCTTTTGGATACCATAGTCCAAATTATTTTGTACCTTTGAGATATCTAAATATCCTCTTTACTGCTAGAACATGTGATTCATTTGGTGCTTCTTGAAAATGTGTCACCTGTCCAACTTCCTGCATTACAATTGGTCTGGATGTTATCACATAAAATCTACCAATAATTGACTTGTACTTCCTCTGATATGTATAGTTTGAATCATAATCTTTACTTATCTTACAACTGGTTTTCTTAGGAGTATTGACTGGTTTTCAATCTTCCATTTCGAACCTCTTTAGCATTTCTCTGATATACTTGGTTTGAGAAATAAAAATGCCTTGGTTTCTTTGACATGTTCGAATACCCAAAAAGAAGGATAATTCTCCAAGTAGTGACATTTCAAATTCATTTTGCATATCCTTTGCAAATTTCTGGCTCATCCTATCATCATCACTTCCAAACATAATATCATCAACATAAACTTCAATTAAGAAAATACTATCTTTATTTACCTTGATGTAGAGGTTGTTGTTTTCATTTCCTTTCCTGAACCCTTGTTGTTGTAAATATTTGTCCAGTCTGGAATACCATGATCTGGGGTCTTGTTTGAGACCATATAAGGCCTTCTTCAACCTACAAACATAATTTTTATTCTCTGACAATTGAAATCCTTCTGGTTTCTCAATGTAGACTTCTTCTAGATCTCAATTCAGAAAGGTTGATTTCACGTCCATCTGATACACTTTAATATTATTGGAACATGCATAAGTGGGGATCAGTTTGTTTTCTTCCATTCTGGAAACTGAGTTAAACGTCTGTTCAAATTCGATACCTTCAACCTGAGCATATCCTTTACATACCAATATAGCTTTGTTCCTGGTAACCTATCCATCTTCATTCAATTTGTTTATGAAGACCCACTTTGTGTCAATCACATTCTTGTACCTTGGCCTTGGAACCAAGTCCCAAGTGTCATTCTTCTCTATATGATCCAACTCTTCATCCATGGATTTTATACAAAATTCATCCTTGCTGGCTTCTTCAAAGCTGCTTGGCTCAATTGAAGATAAGAGTGCTAGGTGCAGTTGTTCTGGTGAACAAATTCTTCTTCTAGTCTCAACTCCTGTATCTATTTTCCCGGTAATATGATTTGATGGATGATTCTTCTATATTCATTTTCTAGGTGTCTTTGGAGGTACTTGACGATCTTGTTGTTCTTTCTCCTCTTATTCTAACTTCTCTTCTTCATCTTCCCCTTTTGCTACTTCTTCTTCCTTTGCTTCTTCTTCATGAACCTATTCCATTGATTCCTTTTCTTCTTCCTTTACATCCACTTATCTCATCAAATGTCACAATGATGATTTCCACAACTTTCTTGATCCTTAGATTGAAAAAATTGTATGCTTTCCTTATGCTCGAGTACCCAACAAGTATGACTTTGCCCAAACGAGAATCAAACTTTCCCATTTTTCCATCTTCTCTTTTGATGTAGCATTTTATTCCAAAAACTTTGAAGTGCTTCACATTCATTTTTCTTCCTTTCCATAGCTTGTAGGGAGTTTTCTCACTATTGTTTCTTAGCATTACTTTGTTTTGAATATGAACTATTACATGCACTGCATGTGCCCAAAATACATATGTTAACTTGGAATCCATTAACATAGTTCGAGCCATAGTTCGATCCATTTCTTTTACTTTCATGCTCTTCCTTTCAACGACTCCATTTTGTTGTGGTGTCCTAGCAACGAAGAATTACCTTTTTATCCCATGCTTGCTGCAGAAATCCATAAATTCCTTTGAAGTAAACTCTCCTCCATTATTCGATCTCAAACATTTGATTTTTGAATCTATTTCATTTTAAACCATTTCCTTGTATATCTTGAAGTTCTCAAATGCTTATGACTTATTCCCGAGAAAACAAATTGCAATCATCCTTGTATAATCATTAACCAATTACATAAAATACTGCTCACCTTTCAACCCTTTTGTTCTAGTTTTTCCAACTAGATTAGTATGCCCAATTTCTAGTGACTTTGTTATGAAGTATTCCTTTGACTTGAAGCTGGTCTTGGTTTTCTTTCCTTGTTGACAATGCTTGCATAAAGTGTTGTTTGGCTTCGTGATCTCAGGCATTTCTATGACTGCTTCCTTTTTTCTGAATTTGACAAGGTTATCAAAGTTTATGTGACCCATTCTTCTTTGCCATAGTCAAACTTCATCTTCTTTTCCTAGACAACACTTTTCATTTCTAATCTCACTTAATACATATACATTTCTTGAAGTTCTTACATCTATTGCAACCACTCTGCTTGAACCTGCTTTTCTTATCTCGAAATTCTGTGAGTCAAACACAAGTTTGTGACCTTCATCATAAATTTGAATTACACTCAGAATATTGTGTTTCATATATTACACTAGTATACCATTCGTTTTCCTTGGTATCCTTATTTCCAATTCTGACTGTGCCTCTTCCAATGATTCTAGTTGATTCGTCATTTCCAAAGGAGACTGATCCATCTCTTTCCTTTCCTAGGGTTAGAAACTTGTCCTTATCACCTTTCATGTGATTTTAGCAATGACTATCAACATACCAACCACATTTCTTGTGTTTATATTGTAGAGCAAGTATGCATTCTTCATTATTGAACTGATTCTGCTCTCTTATCCATATCCTTTGAGATTCCTATCCGTGACCATTGTTATTCTTCTTTGATTTTATTGGAGGAACTGTCACTCTACAATATTTGGCCATGTGTCCAAAGTTGTTGCACTTGTAGAATTCCAAATCAGTACTCAAGGATTCAAACCTATTGTAGATTACGTTATGTGTTTCACTGGGCCTTATTGAATAATCATTTCGTGCATAACTTTCATGTTTGTCTCTGTTCATGTTATTTGTTCAATTCACAGCCTTATGTCTAAAATTGTCACTTGAATAACATAAACCAAGAAAAATAGTTTGATACCTAGGAGTTGTAGGTATTCTAAAATGAGTTACTCTTTTAAACCCTTCTTCTTGAGACTGTCAATGATTCTGAAATCTGAATCTTCTGGGAGGAGTGTCTCTGTGATATTCCTTGTAAAACTTCTTGTCTCCTTTGATTGTCTCTGCATAGATTCTTGGTTGTGTTTCTTGATCTGTTGTTTTGGATCTTGATCCATTTTCTGTCTAGTTGTATCCAAGTCCGGACTTGTCATGATTTGGCCTTTGAATGCTAATAATCTCGTCCAAAAGTTTGGAGTTGTCCTGGATGTTTTTATTTTGAAAGTCTTTTCTGAATGTGACAATATCTGCTTCCAAACCTCCAATGATCCTATCTTTTTCTTCCAACTGTTATTTGAGTGTTTCTTCATTATTTTGTCTTCTTCAACTTGGATTTTTAATTTAGTGATCATCTTCTTTAGATCTTCGGATTTGGAATTTTGAGTTTCCTCTTTTCTTTTTAGTTATTCATGTAGTGACTTGTTTTTATTCTTTTCTCTTTTTATAACTTCTATGGAACTCAACAATTCTTCTATGTAGTCAACTTCTGCCTCTTCATATTATTCTCTGATGCCTTATTCATCAGAATCTTCTACTACCATGAATATAACCCTTTATGTATCACTTTCACTGACTCCATCTTCATCCGATGAGGTGTTGTCTTCTTTAGTGAAAAATATTTTCGTGAAAATTTTCTTTTTGGTTCTTTTTCCTTTGTATATTTGTTTGTTATTTGAAACATATTCTTCATTCATTTTCTTTTTCTTATGGGGAAAGTTGTTAGAGAAATGACTAATACCATCTGATCCAGAATATATTTGCAGAACGAAATGAATAAAGATTATTATCAAAAGATGCTTAACACAGAATAATAGATATACAGTAAAACTGGTTTCTATTAAATAAGGAAATACGCTGAAACTGCAAAATGCAATGGAAAAAACCTTGCTATAATGGTGGCGGCTTATCTCTAAGAAGAGATGTGATGGCTTCCCTCATTCGCAAGAATATATTACAATGAGACTTTGAAGCCCTTTTTACAATAAACAACAATGTCAAAAACCCTAGACATCCAAAAAACCTAACCCTAGGAGATGAAGCGCCAAAGTTCATGTGGGCCCCGTTTGGGTAAGTTAGTACATCAAATTCCCAGGGTCGTAATTTTTGCATACGATCTTCGTTTTAGGCGCACGATATCCCATTGGAAAGGTCTATCCAAGGACTACACATTTTATTTCCATCAAACCAAAGGGAATGACCAACCATTCAAAAAGACCTTCCTTTGACTTGAAGGTGGTCTTCAATACATATGTCTATTCTATCGGGACCTGGTGGTAGTCAGACTTCAGATCAATCTTACTGAAGTGTTTGGCCCCCGTGAGCTAATCAAGGAGGTCGTCAATTTGGGGAATCGAGTACCATTTTTTGACTGTGATTTTATTCAGGGCTCGATAATCAATGCAAAGTCACCAGGTTCCATATTTCTTCTGTACCAACAAGATTGGTCTCTTACAAGGTGATGAGCTGGGATAGATGTGCCCCTTATGGAGCAATTCTTGGATCTTCCGCTTAATCTCCTCATTCTCTAATAGAGAGCGGTGATAGACTGTCCCATTGGGCAGTGGTGCGTTGGGGTTCAGATCGATGGGGTGCTTGATCTAACAATGCAGAGGTACCCCAGTAGGTGAGGAGAAGATATCTGAGTATTCTTCCATGACCTTATCCACTTGCTTCTACTGTGTGGAGAGGTCGGCCGCAGAGACCCTGGATGTGGCTGCAATATTTCACTCATTCTGAAAGTGAATCACAAAGAAGACAAACTTCCTTATCTGAGAGATGACCTTTTTTCATTGCTTGGCAGAGATCAAGGAAATAACACTAGGTGGGACTACCTCAGGTATCCTATACAATTTCTTGTTAAAAGTAATAATAACACTACGAGGCCTAGAATCATATACAATATGACATTTCCATAAATATGGTTGGCCCAAAATAAAATTACAAACTTTGAGAGGGGAAACATCACACAATACCTCATCTTTGAAGAGCTTGATTCCATATCAAAAGCGACATTGTTTACTAACGCAGATTTCACTTCCTTGGCGGAGCCATCCGACGATGTAGGGTTGAGGGTGTGGCATTGTCTGCAGGGCGAGTCGCTTGACAACCTCTGCTAAGAAGAGGTTCTTCTGGCTATCGTTATCAATGATGAAGTGCATCACGATATGCTTCACCCACATCTATGAATGAAAAATGCGTTCTCCTTCCTCTGGCTCGTCTAGTTCACCGGGATGGAGCTTGGTGGTAGCAACGATAGCACTGGGTTCTGCGTCTATGATACATCTCCCCCTTTCCAGTTCTGACTCAGATTCAAAATCTGCATCTAATTCAGAGGCTTTCACCTCAACGACCAATGATTGCTTCGAGTGTAAATCAATAGTGTTATGTCAGGGCCTCTTATGGAAGTCACACCACTTCACAATATATTTCTTTATCTTTCCGATGTCCTTCTTTGCTTGGATCTTGGACTGGTTTTCTTGACACTTTTCATCATTTCTTTGTCCTTTGTTCTACGGGTTGGGGTTGCCCTTTCCTAGATTTTGCTGTGAGGGGTTCCTAGGCCCAAATTGTTGTTTCTTTTGTTTGAGCTTCTGCTCTATTTTTATGGCATATCAATAGGCCTCTCCCAAGGATGAGATGTACATAAAATCTATTTCATCCTGAATTTTTCTAACCAGACCGCCATGATACTTGAGCACCATATGTCGCTCATAATATTTGATACCTATCTTAGTGCACAAGGTATGGAAGATATTTGTGAACTCGGGCACCACTTGGTCTCTTTCCTACCGCAACATGGTCCATTTTGTGTATAGGTCGTCATAACTTCCAACAGGGTAGTATTGTTTCTTAATATCATCACTGAAGGACTCCCAGGTGACTGCTACTGTAAATAATGAGGGTTCCTCTATTTCCTTTTTCTCACAGAAAGTTTCCCACCAATATTTGACATGGGGGATGACTTTAAGGAGTGCAAAAGTAAGAGTTTCTCTATTTGAGGAGTTATGGATAGAGAAATTTCCTTCTAGCAGATTCAACCATTTGTTTACCGCATCTGCGTCTATATGACCTTCAAATATAGGAATATCGAAGTTGATTTGTACCTTGAAGGGGGTGGCAACTTCGTTTAAGGAAGATGCGTCGCATGTTGGCAACCACCAAAGGATTTGTGCAAAACTATCCATCATCTCGTTCCTCTATTGCGTGAGGGCTTCCTCGAGCAAAATTTTGAAGGGATATCCTATCCCGTCGTCTTTCTTTTATTTTTCCATGAGAGGTGATTTGGGTGTGCGAGAGCTTTTGTCCTCAAGAGAAACAATCTTGAGACCCAATTCTTTGTACCCTGACCTGGTTGGGGACATGCATTAAGAAAGAGAAGGAGAAGACTTCTTTGATACCACTGATCCAGAATATATTTGCAAAATGAAATGAATATAGATTATTATCAAAATATGATTAACACAGAATAACAAATATAGAGTAAAATTGGTTTCTATTCAATAAGGAAAGAAGTTGAAACTGTAAAATGCAGTGGAAACAAGCTTCCTAGAATGGTGGAGGCTTATCTCTGAGAAGAGATGTGATGGTCGCACTCATTCACAAGAAGATGATTACAATGAGACTCTGAAAGCCTTTTCACAATAAAAAATAGTGTCAAAAACACTAGACATCCAAAAAACCTAACCCTAGGAGATGAAGCGCCAAAAGTCATATGGGCCCCATTTGGGTAAGTTAGTACATCAACTTCCCAGGGTCGTAACTTTTGCATACGATCTCCTTTTTAGGCGCACAATATCCCGTTGGAAATGTCTATCCGATAAATACACATTTTCTACCATCAAACCAAAGGGCATGACCAACCCTTCAAAAATACCATCCTTTGACTTGAAGGCGATCTTCCATACATCTGTATGTTCTATCGGGATCTGGTGGTAGCCAAAATTCAAATCAATTTTACTGAAATATTTGGCCCTATGAGTTGATCATGTAGGTTATCGATTTGAGGAATCAGGTACGGGTTTCTGACTGTTATTTTATTCAAAGCACAGTAATCAATGCAGAGTCACTAGGTTCCACATTTCTTCTGTACTAGCATGATTGGGCTCCGACAAGGTGATGAGCTGGGACAGATGTGCCCCTTGTGGAGAAGTTCTTGGATCTACCACTTGATCTCCTCATTCTCTAACAAAGAGCGACGATAGACTAGCCCATTGGGCAGTAGTGCGTCGGGGGTTAGATCGATGGGGTGCTTGACCTGACAGTGTAGAGGTACCCCAGTAGGTGAGGAGAAGATATCTGAGTATTCTTCCACGACCTTATCCACGTGCGTATGTTGTGTGGAGAGGTCGGTTTTGAAGACCCTGGATGTGGCTGCGATCTTTCGCTCATTTTGAGAGTGAATCACGAAGAAGACAAACTTCCCTATCTGAGAGATGACCTTTCTGCATTGCTTGGCAGAGATCAATGGAATAACACTAGGTGGGACTTCCTCGGGTATCCTGTACAATTTATTCTTCAAAGTAATAATAACACTGCAAGGCCTAAACTCATATACAACATGGCGTTTCCATAAATATGGTCAGCCCAAAAGAAAATTAAAAACTTCGAGAGGTGCAACTTCACACAATACCTCATCTTTGAAGGGCTTGATTTCGTATGACAGGTGACATTGTTGGCTGACGCGGGTGTCGCTTCCTTGGCAGAGTCATCCGATGTTGTAGGGATGCAGGTGTGACGTTGTCGGCAGGGCGAGTCACTTGACAACCTCTTTTGAGACGAGGTTCTTTTGGCCATCTCTATCAACGATGAAGTGTAGCGGGGTACCCTTTACCCACATCTATGAATGAAAAAGGATCTCTCCTTTCTCTGGCTTGTCTGGTTCACCGGGATGGATCTTGGTGGTAGCAACGGTAGCACTGGGTTCTGCGTCTATGATATGTCTCCCCCTTTATGGTTTTGACTTAGAGTCGGAACCCACATCTAATCCAGAGGTTTTCACCTCCTCCACCAATGACTGCTTCGAGCAACAATCAACAGTGTTATGCCAAGGGATCTTATGGAAGTTGCACCACTTCCCGATATCTTTCTTTGTCTTTCCAGTGTCATTCTTTTCTTCTATCCTGGACTGTTTTTCCTTAGGCTATCCTTCTTTTCTCTGTCCTTTTTTCTATAGGTTGGGGTTGCCCTTTCCTAGATTTTGCTGTGAGGGGTTCCGAGGCCCAAATTGCCACGTCTTTTGTTTGAGCTTCTGCTCGAATTTGACGACATATCGGTAGGCCGCACCCCAGGATGAGATGTAAAGAAACTCCATTTTGGCCTAGATGTATCTATGTAGACTGCCGCAATACTTGAGCACCAAATGTTGCTCAGAATCTTTGATACCTAGCTTGGTGCACAAGGTATGGAAGATATTTGTGAACTCGGTCACCACTTAGTCTCTTTCTTGCCACAACATGGTCGATTTTGTGTATAGGTCGTCATAACTTCCAACAGGGTAGTATTGTTCCTCAATAACATCCCTCAAGGACTCCCAGGTGACTGCAACTGTAAACAATGAGGGTTCCTCTATTTCCTTTTTCTCACATAAAGTTTCCCACCAATATTTGACATGGGGGACGAATTTGAGGAGTGTAAAAGTAATATTTTCTCTATTCGAGAAGTTATGGACAAAGAAATACCCTTCTAGCATATTCAACCATTTGTCTACCACATCTGCATCTATCTAGCCTTCAAATATAGGAATATCGAAGTTGGTTTGTACCTTGAAGGGGGTGATGCCTCCGTTTGAGGAAGATGTGTCTCCTGCTCGTATCCGCCAAAGTATTTGCGCAAAACTATCCATCATCTCGTTCCTCCGTTGTGTGAGGGCTTCCTCGAGCAACATTTTGAAGGGATCTCCTGTCCCATCGTATTTCGTTTCTTCTTCCATGAGAGGTCGTTTGGGCGTGCGAGAGTTTTTTTCCTCAAGAGAAACAAGCTCAAGACCCAATTATTTGTACCCTGACCTGGTTGGGGACATGCAATAAGAACGGCAAGGAAAAGACCACTCTGATACCATTGATCTGGAATATATTTGCAGAATGAAATGAATACATATTATTATCAAAAGATGCTTAACACATAATAACATATGTACAATAAAACTAGTTTCTATTCAATAAAGAAATAAGCTAAAACTGTAAAATGCAGCGGAAACAAGCTTGCTAGAATGGTGGCAGCTTGTTGGCCCTTGACCAAGTTTTAAGGAAACTTTGTTCGTGTTTGACCATTTTTGGGACTTCGATAGGCTGGTCAAATATGGAGTGCCTAGGTGGAGCTGAGATCGTGGGATCTCACTTATTTTGCTGGCTTTTAGGGTTTATGTAATGGGTATGGGATGTCGGCCCATGGGTTTACCCATGTTTAGGCCTTTTTTTAATGTATAAATAAGCAGAGAGGACTTAGATCGAGGTTAGTCTAAGTTGTCTTCGTGAAAGAATATGTAAGAGTGCTAGCTAAGTGTTGTATTGAGTTGTTTTGGCTTAGTACAAGTAATTGAGAGCTTTGTGCACAGACTGTGTAAGACTTTGTTCTATTGAGGAGTTGGTTCTGTGCCTTAACTTGATTTTGAGGAAGGTGGATCTAGTGCACTATGCGCAGATCACCTGTCCAGTGTGAGGCTAAGCCCTATGGATTTGTGCATATGATCTTACGGATGTAAGGAGATCAAAGACTAATAAAGAAGAAGAAGAGTTGGTGGACGTAGCCCCACACTGGGGTGAACGACTTAAATCTTCTGTTTGATGTGCTCTGTGTGATGTCGTTCATATGATTGTTTGCTTAGTGCGATTGATGTTATATATAATGAATGCATCCGATGTTGTATCTTAGTTCTTAACAATATGAAGGAATGCTAGATCTGAGCTAATGCTATGTGCTAAATGATTAGATGTTCTTAATCTTGATTTCTACTGCACTGTCTGTAATAAGGGTTTGAACTGCGATGCGAATAAGGTTCAAGAACTAATGCATGTTATTGGGTAAGGGCTCTGTCAAGTATTGTAATCACAGATCTGTGTCCCAACTTGGTTGTAGACACCTGAATCAAGCAACCCCCCCTACCTCTACTTTGGGTGAGACTTCATTTGCTTTGCAAGTGTTGCCGAAAGGGCTGGTAGTTAGGGTTTTGTTGGTGCACTGTTGAAGCGTTGAACCCTAGGTCTTCCCGTGTGCCAAAAAATGGTTCCGTTGTTGGGACCTGAAACTATGATTGTTGGGAACTGAAGAAAAGAGAAATCTCTGTGCATAGATCTGTTGTTACAGTGTGAAGTATTCTACTTGACTTGTGAAGCTCTATGCTAAGAGAGAAGTCGGATCTAAAGAAAAGAGGTAAGATCTTAAAGATTTGTTCTCTGATAAAGGTAAGATAAGTGGATTTTTTTGCTTCAAAAGTATGAATCTAGGTATGTTTCATATATTTTGTCCTAGTCTGAAAACTAGGGCACAGTTAGAAGAAAGATTTGATCTAAATAGTAAAAGATATGTTATTCCTATTCATCGAAAGAATTTTTGGACTAACAAGTGGATGCAGGAACCTAGAAAGAATTTTTGCATATTGCAGGTCCAACACTATGATCCCAGTGCACAGTACATGAAAGGTTGGGGATCATTTAAAAGAAAGAGAGGATTGACATTGTGTTATAATTGCAAAAGACCGAGACATATTGCTAAGGAATGCCCTGGTATAGGTCCTATTTGTCTCTTTTATAAATCTATTGGCCATGAACTTGAGGATTTCCCTAGAATGATTACCAAAGATGAAAATATGAACATGAGACAAGAGAAATATGAAGAAGGCCAAGGGACCACACATATGTTAGAAAACCAGAAAGAATCAGAGACTATGTTATTACAGCTGAAAGAAACACTGAATGATCACAAATACATCAGTTTACCAGAGATCGTAAAAGAGAAACAACACATAGAAACAAGAATATGAGACTTCGACATAGACTGTGTCTTGGATGAGGAAACACAAGTGAATATCATGCCAGAAAGTACTTGGGAAATTTTGGGAAAGCCTCCTATGGTTCCTTCATTGGGAAAGATAGGTATGTTTAAAGGAAAGATGATAACCCTATGTGGAAGAGTTACTAATGTACCTATGATTTCTCATGAAACATCGACCGAAGAATAATTTAAGGTCGTTAAGTTTGCTGAGAACAACACCCATTTTTCACTTTTGTTAGGAAATACTTGGATTGAAAAGGACCAAATCAGAAGGAAAGCAGAGGAGGAAGCTACAGAACAGAAAAATAAAGAATTAAGGGACTTCATATCTAGAAAAATAGAGCGACTAATGAAAGAACAAGAGGATAAGTTGAAGCAACAGAGGGCCATAGAATTAGTTTTCGAAGTTGAAATAACAAAATAAGGCTTAAAGAACCTGTCCATTTAGGAAATAAGTGCATCCACCTCGGAAATAGTAAGAGAAGAGGGATTACATTTGAACCCTTTGAAAGAACCTCAACAGTGCAAAGTTACTATGCTAAGAGAAGATAAGAATAAGAATTGAAAGAGGAACCCAGAGACTCAAATCATAAGAAAGAAGGCAAGAAATCTCATTAAGAAGAAATCAAAGTCAGAAAAACTGCAGGAAGTTCCAGAGAAGACTTCACAGAAGGCAAGCTTGCAGAACTTGAACCTCGCCGGAATAGAAGAACCACATAGAATGGGACTTTGCCACGGCGAAGCTATATGACTGTTGGAGGTTCCCCGACCATTAGATTGACGCTCCAAAATATATATAAATGAAGTTATTGCCAGAAAGACCACCATTGGACCGTTGGGACCGTGCCATAATGACCCGATTCATATTGATTGAGGCACTCCTGCCTGTTGGAGGAATCTGTTACGATGTTGCTTATTTAACCCGTTGGATGCTACCCTGGGACCACTTTTTACAAACCGAGACATCCAAGCTAACAAATAATTGATTACATGCTGCGTTGTGATGTCTAGACCTTGTCGTCCATTTTATTACCTTGTCTGTGTGAATATCGAGTGAGCATAGCACACTAGAAAAATATGTAGAGGAGATTTTGATTGACCTCATGGCTGAGAGAATCATGTCTGTAGGGATAAAAGCATCATCGACATGAGGATTGCAAGCATCCCTTTCGACCACACATCATTCTGTCTGAAACATGACTAAGAAACGAAGCAAGCACCGCGACGATCTAGTGAATGCGAAGAAGATCCCGTCGGTCTTGTCAGACTACATCCGAACTTTGGATGGCACAGTAAACCGCGACAGTGTCCCGCTTGATTTCGAGTACATGTTGATCACTGCGTACCTCCCAAAGGGGATACACGTAGTTGGACCTCAGTTGGGACTGATCCTAACTCTCAAGATCAGTAACTTCAACCTTAGATATCAGAAGAACTATGTGATCCTCGCGCCACATAGGTACATAATGAAGATGATCAGGAAGAAGCCCAAGATAGTTCCTGAGCCATGGATTAAGGAGCTCGTGCGATCAACGAGCCTGAATGTGATGAAGATACCACACTTCGTCCGACATTAGGAGGTTAACGCTTGTGTTAAAATCCTCTTGTCTTGCTATCATGGAGGTTATCTATGGTTAGATAGACACATAACTATGGATCCAACACTAATCAACTTGATCATAGGACTGAGCATGCAGGGACCAGACCCTCGCCAGTTCTACCCAGGGAAGATGTCAGATCACTCCCTGACACAACTCATCAAGGAGGACTATGGTGATGTAGAGAAGGGGAATCAAGGCTACAAGGTATCCTCCATCTAGGATGGCGCAGTGCGCCTTTCTTGCCAACTGATCGCTAGCAAGCTCGTCAGGAAGAACCAACCAACACAAGTCACATGGTACATAGTGGACCTCGCAAGGAAATCTGTCGAAAGAATGCATATGAATTGGGCGAGTTACCTCATCAACAAGTTGGAAAAGGACTACCACAAAGCAAAAGATCAAGGGTATGAATTCCATTTCAATTGGTTACTAGTACTAATTGCATTTGTTTCTTAGCAGATGCCGGAAGGAGAAAAAATTCCTGAAGTTGAGCCATCAAAGCCATTGGCCGTAAGGTTCTCTACCTTGTGGTACACGAATGACATGGTAAAGAAGTGGCAGTCGAATATTGTCTTCCATACTTACTACCTACAATTGAAGTGCGCCATTGAATCATTCCCCCAAATGACACCGAATACAATTCATCAGTACAGAGCGTTCGTGAAGTTCTACGCAAGCCAACACTTCATCTATATCACTGCACATAAGGATGGAAGTAAGGAGGAGCTGCAGTCCTACTATAAGTTGATTGCGGAAGACATGGAAGAGATCACTAAGGAATGGCCAACAAAATTCCTTGTACCAGTGGAAGATGCAGAAATTTCTGACCCCGACATCATCGAAAGTCCATTGGTCACCTGGGTCGAACATGATGGGAAGACTAGCGCGAAGAAAAAGTAGAAAACAAAGGAATTCAAGGAGATAGAGGCTGACAACACTTCGGAGGAAACTACACTTGACTCACATGTAATAGGAGGAGGAGACGAAGTAAACCAAGAGGAAGGAGGGGAATAAGGAGACAAGTAAGAAAAAGGTGAAGTGACACCGCCGAAGGATCCCCTTACAGAGGTCGAGACATTAAAGAAAAGGAAGGTTTCTCTGCAGAAATCCTTAGCGCGGAAGAATACCCGAGCCAATAAGCCTCAGTCACAGAATGTGCTCACAGTGGACGATATCGAGCTCATCATCACAGTTGTAGAAGACACTTCAGAGGATATCCTGCAGAGACATGAAGCGAAGAAAGAAACACTCTATGACAAAATAGAGAAGTTGCTCAAGACATCCAACAAGCTATCCATTCAAGTCGCGTAGTACTTACTGCACCTTTGTCATTGGAAATTGCAGAATTGGGGATGAGCCCACCCAATTACGAAGACTAGAAGATGCAACAGAGGCTCCACTTCGTCGAGTCCAAGAAGAAAAGGAGAAGGTGACAGAGGCCTTAAAGCAAGAAAAGGAGGAGGTCCTAGAGCAACTTCGAGTTGCACAGAAGGAGAAAAATGAACAATGAGAAGATACAGGAAGAAAAAGACCAACTGCTTGTTGAGCATATTGCGATCAAGGAGGCAGTGACTAAAGCACTTTGCTCTGTGCCAGGCTTGGCATAGATGGAAGATGAGTCAACTAAGAGCCAAGTAGGGAAGCTCAATGAGGCCATTCAACAAATTCAATCAAGAGTAACGGAGTTAGAACTTCAAGCAGTGTCGAGCACTCTGCAAGAAGTGTGCGATCAAAGGGAAGAAGCTGCCAGGAGTGCAGTAGAAAGAATCAGGGCACTCACGTTAGAGTGTAAGAAACTAAGTGATCGAAGTGCGCAGACCTACAAGCACCTTGCAGAAGATCCAGAGTTGAGGAAACTGGAGGCACAACTCCAAGAGGTGAAGAAACATGCATCCATCGTCCAAGAACATATGAAGCTTCTTACTGCAGTTGAGAAAATGAAGCGAGCATAGGAGCAGTGCACAATCTAGCAACAGGTTACTTCTATCTAGAGAAAGGTTATTGAAGTGACACAACCACTGCAACGGGTGCAGAAATAAGCCTGCAAGATTTTTGAAGAAGTTGAAGGACAAGGCTTGCAACTAGACCAACTCATTGCAACAGTGGAACAACACCTGGAAGGGCTTGTTACTAAGCAAGTGATTCAGAAGTTCACCGAGAAGGAGGCCTTAGTGAAGCAACAAGTCGAGGCAGCTTGAGTTAAGCTTGAGGACTTCAAAGAAAGACTACCCATAACTGAGTGACTCAGGATGAGTCACAGGTGAGTGTTGGGGGCCTATTGGCCCTTGACCAAGTTTTAAGGAAAATTTGGTTGTGTTTGACCATTTTTGAGACTTCGATAGGCTAGTCAAAGATGGAGTGCCTAGGCGGAGCTGAGATCGCGGGATCTCACCTATTTTGCAAGATTTTTGGGCTTTTAGAGTTTATGTAGAGGGTATGGGATGTCGGCCCATGGGTTTACCCATGTTTAGGCCTTTTTGTAATGCATAAATAAGTAGACAGAACTTAGAGTGAGGTCAGTCTAAGTTGGCTTCATGCAATAATATGTAAGAGTGCTAGCTAAGTGTTGTATCGAGATGTTTTGGCTTAGTGAAAGTAATTGAGAGATTTTTGCATAGACTGTTTAAGACTTTGTGCTATTGAGGAGTTGGCTCTGTGCCTTAACCTGATTTTGAGGAAGGTGGATCTAGTGCGCTGTGCCCAAATCACCTGCCCAGTGCGAGGCTGAGACCTATGGCTTTGTGCATAGGAGCCGACGAATGTAAGGAGATCAGAGAATAATAAAGAAGAAGAAGAGTTGGTGGATGTAGCCCCACACTGGGGTGAACCATGTAAATCCTGTGTTTGATGTGCTCTGTGCGATGTGGTTCAAATGATCGTTTTCTTAATGAATTTGATGTTATATATAATGAATGCATCTGATGTTGTAGCTTAGTGATTAAAAATATAAATGAATTCTAGATCTGAGCTAATGCTATGTGCTTAATGATTAGATGTGCTTATTCTTGATTGCTATTGCATTGATCTGTAGTAAGGGTTTGACTTGCAATGCAAATAAGGTTCAATAACTAATGCATGTTATTGGCTAAGTGCTCTGTCAAGTATTGTAATCATAGATCTGTGTCCCAGCTTGGTTGTAGACACCTGAGTCCTGCAACCCCCCCTGCCTCTACCTTAGGTGAGACTTCATCTTCTTCGCAGGTGTTGCTAAAGGGATCAGTAGTTAGGGTTTTGTTGGTGCATTTTTGAAGCGTTGAACTATGGGTCTTCCCTTGTGCCAACACAACTTATCTTTGAGAAGAGATGTGATGGATACGCTCATTCGCAAGAATATGATTACAATGAGGCTCTGAAGGCATTTTTACAAAAACAACAATGTCAAAAACCATAGACATTAAAAAAACGTAACCCTAGGAGATGAACCACCAAAAGCCATGTGGACCATGTTTGGGAAAGTTAATGCATCAACTTCCCGAGGTCGTAAAATTTTTATACGATTTATGTTTTAGGCTCACAACATCTTGTTGGAAAGGTATATCCAAGGAATACACATTTTTATACCATAAAACCAAAGGGAATGACCAACCATTCAAAAATACCTTCCTTTGAATTGAAGGTGGTCTTCCATACATCTATCTATTCTATCGGGACCTGGTGTTAGCCAAAATTTAGATCAATCTTACTGAAGTATTTGGCCCCCGTGAGCTGATCAAGGAGGTCGTCGATTCAGGGAATCGGGTACCAGTTTCTAACTGTGATTTTATTCAAGGCTCGATAATCAATGCAGAGTCAACAAGCTCCATATTTCTTCTGTACCAGCACGATTGGGCTCCCACAAGGTGATAAGCCAGGATGGATGTGCCCCTTGTGGAGAAATTCTTGGATCTGCCACTTGATCTCCTGATTCTCTAACAGAGAGCGACGGTAGACTCGCCCATTAGAAAATGGTGCGTCAAGGGTCATATCGATAGGGTTCTTGACCTAACAGTGCAGAGGTACCCCGGTAGGTGAGGAGAAGACATCTAAGTATTCTTCCATGACCTTAAACACTTGCTTCTTCTGTGTGGAGAGGTCGGTCGTGGAGACCCTAGATGTGGCTGCAATATTTATCTCATTATGAGAGAGAATCATGAAGAAGACAAAATTACTTGTCTGAGAGATGACGTTTATGCATTGCTTGGCAGAGATCAAGGAAATAACACTAGGTGGGATTACCTCGGGTATCCTGTACAATTTCTTGTTCAAAGTAATAATAACACTGTGAGGTCTAGACTCATATACAACTTGAAGTTTCCATAAATATGGTTGTCCTAAAAGAACATTACAAAATTCGAGAGGGGAAACATCACACAATACCTCGTCTTTGAAGGGATTGATGTTGTAAGACAGGTGACATTGTTGGTTGATGTGGAAGTCGCTTCCTTGGCAGAGCCATCCAATGGTGTAGGGATGAGGGTGCAACATTGTCAGCATGACGAATTGCTTGAAAACCTCTGTTGAGATGAGGTTCTTTTGGCTATCATTATCAACGATGAAGTGCAACAAGGTACCCTTCACCCATATTTGTGAATGAAAAAGGTGCTCTCCTTCCTCTGGCGTGTCTGGTTCACTGGGCTAGAGATTGGTAGTAGCAACGATAGCAGTGGGTTTTGTGTCTATGATCTGTCTCCCCCTTTCTGGTTTTGACTCAGAGTCAAAAACCACATCTGATTCATAGCCTTTCACCTCAACCACCAACGACTGATTTGAGCGGAAATCAATAGTGTTATTCCAGGGGATCTTATGGAAGTCGCACCACTTCCCGATATATTTCTTTGTCTTTCCAGTTTCCTTCTTTTCTTGCATCTTGGACTGGTTTTCCTAAGGCTATCCATCTTTGCTTTGTCCTTTGTTCTATGGGTTGGGGCCACCCTTTTCTAGATTTTGTTGTGAGGGGTTCCTAGGCCCATATTGTTGCGTCTTTTGTTTGAGCTTTTGTTCGATTTTGATGGCATATCAGTAGGCCTCACCCAAGGATGAGATGTACAAAAAATACATTTAATCTTGGATATATATATATGCATACCTCTGCAATACTTGAGCACCATATGTCACTCAAAATATTTGATACCCAGCTTGGTTCACAAGGTATGGAATATATTTGTTAACTCGGGCACCACTTAGTCTCTTTCCTACCACAACATGGTCCATTTTGTGTACAAGTTGTCATAACTTCCAACAGGGTAGTATTCTTCCTTAATACCATCCCTGAAGGACTCGCAAGCGACTGTGACTGTAAATAATGAGGGTTCCTATGTTTCCTTTTTCTCACAGAAAGTTTCCCACCAATCTTTGACATGGGGGACAACTTTGAGGAGCGCAAAAGTAATCTTTTATTTTATTTGAGAAGTTATGGAGAGAGAAATAACCTTCTAACAGATTCAACCATTTTTCTACCAAATTTGTGTCTATTTGAACTTCAAATATAGGAATATTGAAGTTTATTTTTACCTTGAAGGGGTGGCGCCTCTATTTGAGGAAGATTTGCGCCTGTTGGTAGTCGCCGAAGTATTTGCGCAAAACTATCCATCATGTCGTTCCTTTGTTGCATGAGGGATTCCTGAAGCAACATTTTGAAGGGATCTCCTGTCCCATTGTCTTTCTTTTATTCTTCCATGAGAGGTTGTTTGGGCATGCGAGAGTTTTTTTCCTCAAGAGAAACAAGCTTGAGACCTAATTCTTTGTACCCCGACCTTGTTGGGGACATGCATTAAGAACGAAAAGGAGTAGACCACTCTGATACCACTGATCCAAAATATAATTGCAGAATGAAATGAATATAGATTAATATCAAAATATGCTTAACACAGAATAACATATATACAGTAAAATTGGTTTCTATTCAATAAGGAAATAAGCTGAAACTATAAAATGCAGCGGAAACAAGCTTGCTAGAATGGTGGCGGCTTATCTCTGAGAAGTGATGTGACGACTACGCTCATTCGCAAGAATATTATTACAATGAGGCTCTGAAGGCCTTTTTACAATAAACAACAATGTAAAAAAACCTAGACATCGAAAAAACCTAACCCTAGGAGATGAAGCGCCAAAAGTCATGTGGGTCCCGTTTGGGTAAGTTAGTACATCAACTTCCCGAGGTCGTAACTTTTGCATATGATCTCCGTTTCAGGTGTACAATATCCCATTGGAAATATCTATTCGAGGAATACACATTTTTTTTCCATCTATCAAAAGTCATTTTGACCATGGCGAGCCCTAAAAAACGTTGTTTAGGTCCTCAAAACAACCCTGCAAGTCAGGGACCCAAAATCTAGGGAAAAAACTGCCAAAATGACCCATTTGGAATAGGTGGGAGGCCACTGACATCCATCTAGATCAATCCTCCACCCTTAGGAATAAATTGTCTTCATTGTGTTGAGTTCCCCCATCATATGAGGAAATTTCAACTGAATTTGGCCTTGGGTGAGCCACTTGGCTTGGTGCAGGAGCTACCCTGCTTTGATAACTCGATAAAGATGGATCCTTTGCTGGTGAGTTCCCTTGATCTATTTGTCCACAATATGATCACTGTATTCCTATTGTATGTAGTAGGGGTTGAGCTCTGTTGGTGTTAATTGTTCTGTTATCTATGAGGTGCCCAATAATGGTGGGAATTGCGGTTGAAGGATATCCACGTTGAACACTAGGTGCAAGCCAAGAGCTCCAAAGAATTATCACCCTCAGCCTTGGTGATGGTGTACAACACATAACGGAGTGGGAAAATCTTTCTATGGGGTCTTGTAAGGCGCTCTTTCTGCAAGTGCAACCAAACTTTTTCGCCCACCTAAAACTTATGTGGCACCTGATGTTGATCATGGTGTTTCTTGTACTTATCATTGGACTTCTGTAGGATATCCTGAACCTGTTGGTGGATGTGATGGATCCACTCAATGAACCGGGTGGCTTTATCAACTTCCGTTGGAGCAAGAGATGAGTCGATCGAGGTGACTGCAAGGGGTAGTGAAATATCTATGGGACCCAATGGCTGGAATCCCAACCCCACCTGAAAGGGGTTGTGGACGGTTGAACTATGCAGGGCTCAGTTGTAGCTATGTTGAACAAAGGGGAGAATATCATCCCATGTGCGAGGGTGATTGGAACTATACATGTGCATGATATGCACAATCATTCGATTTACGACCTCAGTTTGGCCATTTTTCTGGGGGTGGAAGGTCGTGGATTTGGTGAGCTTGGTTTCTAGTAGTGACCAGAAGCTTGACCAGAATGTGATAAGAAATTGACTATCCTGATATGAGACAATGGTTTTTGGGATTCCAAAATGTACCTAGACTCATTCAAAGAAGAGCTTGGTAGTGGCCTCTGTTGTGATGCTCTTCTTGCGGGCGGCCATAATCACCATATTAGAAAAGCGATCCACAACCAAAAAAGCATAGTCATTGCCCCACTTGGTGGATAGGAGGCTCGACATGTATTCCATTGATATGGATTCCCATGGATTTTCAGGAGCAGATAGAGGGGTGTACAAGCCTTGTTTCTTAGTGGTTGGTTTGGAAATCGCGCAGGCAGTGCATGATCTGATATACTAGTTGACCTCCTGTCGAAGTTTCGGCCAGTAGAAATGTTTCTACAACATTGCCACTATCTTTTCGACGCCAAAGTGTCATGTGACCCGACTGTAGTGGGATTCCCAGATCAGATTTTCTCATTCGCTTGTTGGAACACAGATATGGACCACATGACACAACATCCCATCCTAAATATGGAAATTAGAGACAAATGTGTTTGCGCCCAACATTTGGTAGGTGGTGGCGAAGTCCGGGTATGTCTCATAGAGTTGGAGACATCCATAGGTCTCATGGCCATAAGAGTCTAGCACCATGGTGAGTGTTGCAACTGGAGCTCTACTGAGGCAATCAATGACACAGTTGGTGCTTCTTGTTTTATACTTGATGTTGAGGTGGAATTGCGGCAAGTACGTGGGCCACTTCTAATAGCGGTCATTATGCAATTTTCCTTATGTCTGCATGAATTGTAGTGGATTATGATTAGTGTGGATGACTTTTTCCTTCCCAAGAATGCAATGTCTCCACTGGTGGTAGGCTTGCACAATGGAGTACATTTCATTTTCGTAAGTAGGGTACTCACAAACAACATATGATAGTTTCTCACTATGATAGGCCACAAGGTGTCTGTGCTGAGTAAGAACGGTGCCCATAGAATAATATGAAGCATCTGTCTCAATCTCAAAGGGATGTTGCAGTTCTGGTAGTGAAAGTACTGGGGTTGAGCACAAGTACTACTTCAAATCATTGAACGCTTGTTGTTGGGACCGACCCCACACAAATTCCTCCTTACCACCACCCCTGGTTACTTTGATGAGGGCCCATGCAATATGGAATAATACCAACACTAACCTGCGGTAGAAATTGGCAAGGCCCAAGAAGCTTCGAAGCCCAGTGAGTGTGGTTGGGGCTAGCCAGTCACAGATGACTTGGATTTTGGTTGGATCCACATGTACACCATGTTGATCAACGATGTAGCCCAGGTAACGAACCATGTCGATGTCGAAGGAGCATTTTTCCAAGTTGGCGTAGAGCTGGTGCTTCCGCAGGGTGTGCATAACCAATTGAATATTATGCAAGTGTTCTTCCCAAGTCTTTCTATAAATGAGGAATTCATCTAGATACACCACTACAAAATTATAACAGGATATCATCCATCATCCTCATGAAAGTGGCTGGAGCATTTTTCAAACCAAAGGGCATGACCAACCATTCAAAAATACCTTCCTTTGAATTGAATGCGGTCTTCCATACATCTGTCTATTCTATCAAGACCTTTTGGTAGCCAAACTTCAGATCAATCTTAATGAAGTATTTTCCCTCCATGAGCTAATCAAGGAGGTCATCAATTTGGGGAATCGGGGACCGATTTCTGACTGTGATTTTATTCAGTGCCCAATAATCAATGCAAAGCCTCCAAGTTCCATCTTTTTCTATACCATCATGATTGGGCTCCTGCAAGGTGATGAGCTAGGATGGATGTGACCCTTGTGGAGTAATTCTTGGATCTTCCGCTTGATCCCCTCATTCTCTAACAGAGAGAAGCGATAAACTGGCCCATTGGAAAGCGATGCGTCAGGGGTCAAATCGATGGGGTGCTTGACCCGACAATGTAGAGGTACCTCGGTAGGTGAGGAGAAGATATATGAGTATCTTCCATGACCTTATCCACTTGCTTTTTTTGTGTGGAGAGGTCAGCTGCGGAGACCTTGGATGTGGCTATGATATTTCGCTCATTCTGAGAGAGAATCATGAAGAAGACAAACTTCCCTATCTAAGAGATGACCTTTCTACATTGCTTAGCAAAGATCAAGGAAATAACACTCGATGGGACTGCCTCGGGTATCCTATACAATTTATTGTTCAAAGTAATCATAAAACTGTGAGGCCTAGACTCATATACATCATGAAGTTTCCATAAATATGGTTGGCCCAAAATAACATTACAAACTTTGAGAGGGAAAACATCAAAAAATACCTTGTCTTTTAAGGGATTGATGTCGTATGACATGAAACATTGTTGGCTGATGCAGATGTCACTTCCTTGGCGGAGCCATCTGACAGTGTAGGGTTGCAGGTGAAGTGTTTTCAGCAGGGCGAGTCTCTTGAAAACCTCTCCTGATATGAGGTTCTTCTGGATACCTCTATCAACGATGAAGTGCAATGGGGACCCTTCACCCACATTTGTGAATGAAAAAGGCCCTCACCTTCCTCTAGCTCATCTGGTTCACCGAGCTGGAGCTTGGTGGTAGAAACAGTAGCACTAGGTTTTGCGTCTATGATCCGTCTCCCCCTTTCTGGTTCTAACATAGAGTCAGAACCCACATATGATTTAGAGGCTTTCACCTTAGCCACCAACAACTGCTTCGAGTGACAATCAACAATGTTATTCCAGGGGATCTTATGGAAGTCACACCACTTTCCAGTATCTTTCTTTTTCTTTTCGGCATCCTTCTTTGGTTGCATCTTGGAATAGTTGTCTTGAGGTTGTCCATCTTTGTTCTGTCCTTTGTTCTGCGGGTTAGGGCTGTCCTTTCCTGGCTTTTGCTGTGAGGGGTTCCCAAGCCCAAATTTCCACATCTTTTGTTTGAGCTTCTGCACGATTTTGACAGCATATCGTTAGGCTGGGCCCAAGGATGAGATGTACTGAAAATCCATTTCAACCTAGATGTATCTATGCAGACTGCCGTGATACTTGAGCACCATATGTCACTCATAATATTTGATACCCAACTTGGTGTGCAAGCAATGGAAGATATTTGTAAAATCAGGCACAACTTGGTCTCTTTCCTACGACAACGTGGTCCATTCTGTGTACAGGTCATCATAACTTCCAACAGGGTAGTATTATTCCTTAATAGCATCCCTGAAGGACTCCTAGGAAACTGCAACTGTAAATAATGAGGGTTCCTCTGTTTCCATTTTCTCACAGAAATTTTCCCACCAATATTTGACATGGGGGATGACTTTGAGGAGCGCAAAAGTAATATTTTCTCTATTCGAGAAGTTATGGACAGAGAAATACCCTTCTAGTAGATTCAACCATTTGTCTACCGCATCTATGTCTATCTGACCTTCAAATATAGGAATATTGAAGTTGATTTGTACCTTGAAGGGGGCAGCGCCTCTGTTTGAGGAAGATGCATCACCTGTTGGTAATCGCCGAAGGATTTGTGCAAAACTATCCATCATCTCGTTCCTCTATTGGGTGATGAATTCCTCGAGAAATGTTTTGAAGGGATCTCATGTCCCGTCATCTTTCTTTTCTTTTTCCATGAGAGGTCGTTTGGGAGTGTGAGAGCGTTTTTCCTCAAGAGAAACAAGATCGAGACCCAATTCTTTGTACCCTGAACTTCTTGGGGACATGCATTAAGAATGACAAGGAGTAGACCACTCTGATACCACTGATCCATAATATATTTGTAGAACAAAATGAATACAGATTATTATCAAAAGATGCTTAACACAAAATAAATTATATACAGTAAAACTGGTTTCTATTCAATAAAGAAATAAGTTGAAACTATAAAATGCAACAGAAACAAGCTTGCTAGAATGGTGGAGGCTTATCTCTAAGAAGAGATGTGACAACTGCACTCATTCACAAGAAGATTATTACAATGAGGTTCCAAAGGAGTTTTTACAATAAACAACAATTTCAAAAACCCTAGACATCCAAAAAGCCTAACCCTAGGAGATGAAGTGCCAAAAGTCATGTGGACCATGTTTGGGTAAGTTAGTACATCAACTTCCCTGGGTCGTAACTTTTGCATACGTTCTTCGTTTTAGGCGCACGATAGCCCTTTGGAAAGGTCTATCTGAGGAATACACATATTTATACTTTCTATTAAAGGTCATTTTGACTATGGCGATCCCTAAAAAATGTTGCTTAGGGCCTCAAAACAACCCCGCAAGTCAGGGAGCGGAAAACTAGGGAAAAAACTGCCAAACTGGAAAAATCCCAAAATGAGCCAGTTGGAATAGGTGGGAGGCCACCGAAATCCATATGGATCACTGTAAAAATTAAAAAAAATCAATGGAATATTACCTCTATATTTTTTGGTTCCCTTTTTCAGTCTTATGACGAAGTTGGCTACTTCTTCAACGTCTTCTAAGATGTCATTGCTATTGCTATCTGGCTTTGCCTTTTCCTTTCCCTTTTTCTTTGACTTCTTGGATTCTTTGAATGTTGCTTCTTTTGTAAATGGATTCTCCTGTTATGTTCTCATTTCATAGGCTATGGATATTCCATGTAGCTCATCCATTCTTATCAAATCCAAATCTTTTCTTTCTTCTAGTGTTGATATCTTAGGATCAAATCTCATTGGAAGAGATCTTAGTACTTTTTGAACAATTATAGATTCATCAAATTCTTCTCCCAATCCTCTAATTGCATTCACTATTTCATCAACTCATAAAAAGTAAGTTGCAATATTTTCATCTTCAGCTGTTCAAATTGACCTCTATAAGTTTGAAGCTTTGTTGCCTTGACTTTTGCATCTCCTTCATAAACATTCTAAAATTTGTCCCAAATCTCCTTTGCAGAGTTGCAATGCATAATTTTGACATATACCAAATCAACCAGACCATTCATGAAATAATTTTTGGATTTCAAATTATTTAGACTAAGTTTCCTTCCATTTTCATTTGTTGGAGGAATGACAGGTTCTTTATATCCATCTACTACTGATTGCCAAACCTCAAATCCCTGTGCTTGTACATATTTTTCATCCTTCTTATCTAGAATGCATAGTTTTGTCCATCAAACTGTGGTATACCATTTTTATACATATTAATGCTCTCCATGATCTACCTTCTAGTGGTTAAACTAATTCCTGAAGGAAACTACTCTTATACCAATTGTTAGATTACTAAGAGGGGGGATGCATAAGTAATAGATATTTTTAATCATTTTTAGCCACATTGTATAAGTGTTGTTTATCCTTATGATCAATTTACCATTATCATTCAACAAGTGTAGAATAAATAAACCATGAACAATGAGAAATCATACACATACATAGTACACCAATATCTTTATGTGGAAACCCAATGAAGGAGTAAACCACACAATGATTTTTATTATATGTCTTCAATAATTACATTCATTGGAAGCACCAACTTCATTTGTTCTCCAGCTACAACTAGAAGGATGCTCCAACCCCCCTATATTTTCAGGCTACAACCCGAAGGAAGCTCCAACTCCCCAATTCTCTGGATACAACTAGAAGGAGGTTGCAACCCCCTATGTTCTTCAGTTACAACCGAAAGGTGGATACAACCACCTATCCTTTCCCCATCCAACCACCCTAAAATAAAAGTGTCAAATAAATTATTAAACCACTGCCACACTGTAAACCTGTACCAATCTGTGCCAACAACCTGTAACCAACCTGTACCAATAACCTGTAATCAACATGTACTAGTAATCAACCTATACGGGTAATCAACATGTGCTAGTAATCATCATGTTCAAATAAATACCAAAATATATGTAACTTGTATATGTTGCAGCATGTGTATGTACGCAACCTATCTATACTGCATCCTATGTATGTACGTGGCCTGTATATACTACAGTATTCATATGTACGTGACATGTCTATACTGCAGCCTGCATACACCTTCAGAAAGATAGGTTTTCTCCTTTTCTAAAACTCAAATACTTACAACCCTCCAAACCTTCACTGTCTCTATCATATCCACACGTATCCTATCACTGTATCCAATTTGTAACTATGCATCTATGTCTCTCTAGTCATGTCCCATACATGTGAATACAATCATAATCATGTGTAATAAACCCTCACATGGACTAGACATCAAACCCTCACTAATATGCAACCTCAAACTACACCAAAAACTTCACCAACACATCACAACAAAAAACCTTCAACCATGTACCAAGAAATACAAGATATGCCTCAACACTCAACCTAACAAGATGTAAAAATAATGGATACCATACATACCGGTGGTGTATTTCTATATATCCAGGTCATACGATAATTTCCATACAACCAACAACATGTCCAAGGTAAAACCTCAAAATCCCATAACCATATCTCATGTAGACAATAATATGCAACTACACATAATAATATGACATATCTTTTGAGCCTATAGATAGATCTGATGTACCTGATCACTGTAGACCTTCCTAGGAACTTGCTTTCAGACTCTGAGAACTTGGAACCCACAACAACTCAATATTTCATGGATTTTCCCAACTATACATGACCTCCTCTTCTTCAGATCACATATGTACACGCCCTCAGCCACTATATCCCGTGTATATAAGCTAATTCCTCCATTGCAGCCTGCGTACACCTCAAAAACTAAGGTTTTTTTCAGTAATTCTGCAACTATGAAACTTTCATCATCAACCCTTCTTTGTTACCTCAGACTTACATAATTTTAGATGTATCAATGAGTATCTACAATAAACCTTTCACAAAATAATAGATATTCAATGTGCTCAATAGGTGCTAATAGGATACCCTTTCTCTCTTATTTATACTCTCCAAGTAGCTTCCTCAAGGAGTTACCTTCTAACTAACTTTACCCAACTACCTTCTTTTAGGGCTAACCCACTTCTAACCACTTTGTCCACTTACAACCACTTTATCCACAAATAGTAAACTCACCACTTCTAGTTGCAACTAATTTATTTTAATTATTTTATTTTTGCAACAACTTAACTCATGATTAATTCCTAGTTAAAACCACTTTGACTAGTAAACTTATTCTAGTAGTTTCTAGAACAAATTGACTTCTTTGACCTTCTAGGGGCTTCTATATTACTCATGAGGGTTCTCCAACTTCACAAGGCCATAACTCTCTAACCATGAGGAGTTATGTGACATTCCACATATCACCAGAAATGGCATGACATGTACTATCCATATATAATAGTTTTACCTGCAAATACACTGATATTCATACCTTTATACCTAAAACAAACTTGAGTCCCTTAACCATACCAATGGGGCTACCAGAATTTTCTATCGGACTTGCTTCAAGGGTTGATATCAATGACAACCAACCCAATTAATCAACACTGGCTCCTTTTTTTTCTCCCCCTATTGCATAATGATGTATCTATCTTTTGTTCTTGTTAGGGTTTACTCCCTTTTACCCTAATTTTATTTTTGTTTGTTTTTCATTTGTCACTTGAAATTGACTATGGCACTCTCACATTGATATAGTGACTTGTTATATTCTCTAGTGGCATTGGCATATTTTTATCACATGTGGACATGAATACAATTACCTAATATTAAGAAATTTTGTAGGTTTCTCTTGTAAAATGGTGCATGTAAAAGTAGGAAAATATTATGATATTTTATTGTTTTTATTTTGGTGTAGAAGGTTGATTTATTTAAAGAACATATTGAATAAGCCCTTGAATGTCTCATATGCCATAAACTATTATCTACTAGTCATAATATAATGAAAGCACATAGTACATGCTAGTATGGAAGCCAGTAATAATGTGAATTATTGGGGTAGCAATATGATGAAGTGTCATATGGAGGGGCCTAAAAGATGCAAGAGAAGCATACCGAGTCAAGAAAGATAAGCCCAAATAAGAGTCTATGTTATAACATATGAGTGTTACATATGTAGCAGATATGTTATTATTAATATTATTGTGTGTGTGTGTGTGTTTGTGTGTGTGTGTGTGTGTGTGTGTGTGTGTGTGTGTGTGTGTGTGTGTGTAACACTCACATGTAGCATACATATAGATATATAGATGTATAGATAGATAGATTGATTGATAGATCGATATTATAAATTTTGTATTTTTATTTATTTATTTTTTAATTAAATAATTAATATTATTAATATAGGAGTAAGTTAATAACTAGCCAAACTCAAACCTTTTTTTAGTCAAAATTTATCCCCAAATCTGGTTGGAATCTCTTCACAATGTATAGTTCCACTTGATCGATGGGAACTTTGACCATATATATTTTTCCTTAGGAGATTTAACCCATTTTAAGAAGATCTAGAATGTTAGAATTTTAAAAAAGGAGTTGATCAGAGTAGAACTTTGCCTCATCAAAAAAATTGAAATCACAGAAAAGGTTGAGTTTGTCCAAAGAAGCATACCCCCTTTTCTATTATGTTATAATTTGAAAGGAAATGCTATACATAACTTTATTGACTCACCATGGTCACTATATATCAAGACAAAATTTGTTGAGATTACCACAAACAATTTCCAATTATGTAATTTTTTTTCTTAAATTTTGAGTTTCTTATTATGGAGACTCTACGACATTTAATTCCAAGAAAAATTCTTATATTAACCTAGAGTATTGGGTGTTGCCATTCCCTATTCATCACTTTTGTTGGATCCTAGAAAAATCTTTTCATTCCTATCAATGGGGCTTGGGAATTCTATATTATATGTGTAGGATCATCTATCTCCATTTATTATCCCATTGATTGCATCTTTTGTTGAGATATAGTTTTACCTTGTCCATGGACGAGATCACCTCATTACTTAATTCATTTATAAGTTCCAAGAACAATTTATTGAAGATAAATTATACTTTGAATCAACACAATTTTTGTTATTTATCTCCAAGAAAATGTCATGACAAATTATCAATCATGATACACTAAGTTGATTGCATATATGTCCACAAACTCCAAGAATGAAAACATTGTTTGCAAATATATTAACAACAAAAAAGCTACATGTTTTGAGAATCTCTTAATAAAACACATGCATCCCCTCCATGGTTTTGAATGTATCCATGAAAGAGGACGGGTTAATAATTCACATGTAACCCGTCCCTACTATTGAATGCACAAGAGTTGAATTTAGTGCAAAGCCTAGATGGATCAAGGAAAATTCATAAGGGGAAAGGAAATGTGTATTTTAGAGAAATGGGGGATAGAGTTAACTCAAAATTGAGAGGGAATTATGAGGAGGATTATATTTTTGTAAAATTAATGGAGACATAATAGAGGAAAAGTGATTATATAAACAAAATCAAGCCATATTAAATTGAAATTGATGGAGAACATCTAAGGTTTAGTTTTTTTTTTAATTCTCAACATTTCAATCCATACTATTGGATCATCCTCGGGAATTTTTAAGATCAAAGGATAAATATTTCTAATTTGCCTCGTAAATATAAAATGTGGAGTTACTAAAACCTATGATGCCTTATTAAAAACTCATGTTGGCTAATTAATAATTCCATCTATCATGTATTTGTGCCATTCATTTTGAAGGAGGTGTAAAATAGGCTTCCATGTTTCACTTATTTTAGTGCCTTCATCTTTGTTGAGACTTGTCAGGTTCATTTCAATTTCCACTTTCTGAAATACTTTCCTCTTATTATGGTGTTCCACTTTAGCTATGATCTTGGCTTTCTCCAAACATATTTCATGGCTAGTTTTATGCAAATGATCAGTTAGCCAAAGATGAATTTTTAAATATGTCATGCCTCAAATCCACACTATGTTCTTTTAACTTGACCTCCATGGATCTCCCTGTCTCCCCTATATAAAATATACCACAAGATCAAGGGATGTAATATACCCCTTTATACGAACCTAGTTTGGATGGATCCTTTGTTGTGTCCACCATCTTTCAGATGGTGTTGGGAGGGGAGAAGGTGACCTTAATGTCTATTCTTCTCAATATTTTTTCTATATTGTTAGTAGTTCCCTTTATATAAGGTAAGGAAACCTTCATCCCAAGACTGAACCATTCTTTTTGTTTTCTTCTTACATGAGATCTTTTGGCTTTTGCAACAATCTTATTGAATTTTTTTCTATCATAGCCATTCTCTTTAAATACCTTCGACATGTGTTAAATATTTTACTCTAGGTGTTCTTTATTAGATATTATTAAAGAACGGATCATTATAGTGTTCATTACACCAAAATTTTGAGGAGTGTAGTGGTGAGAGTTTGCATGAAGACACATGTCTATGTGAATCTTTTTATGATAAACTTGGTTAGTTTTCCATATTCGTGCTTAGATATGGGTGTATGGTTCGAGTGAATGATGCGGCAATGGGAAGCCTGATCCAACACCTAGAAATGATGATCCGACATGTTCGTACTTCTTCTTTACTTCCCCGGGCAATGGTATGGTTCTAGATCTCGACCGAACCACTGCTCAAATGTATACCTATTAAGCCCTAATATTGGCTCATTACCCCTTAATTGGGGCATATTACATTAGTAATGTTATTTTCTTTATGTCGGCTTTATTCCATTAGTTGTAATTATACCTCCTAGTCTCCTATATATACCAGGGAGACATTTTCATTTGGAATCATCTTGGAATTGTACATTTATGTGGGCATAAGGAGGTTGCCCCCTAGAAGAGGCTTATTATATGAATTTCTCTATTTTTCAAGGCTTTGAGTACTTATTCTGAGGTTTTTCTATTCTATATTAATATTTGGTTCTTAACATATGGTATTAGAGCTCAAGGTCCTGGGGTTTCGCTGCTACATATGAGACACCTTGTAATTTTTTCTATAAATTTTTTTCTACAATGTTTCAGAAGGAACGTGTTGGAGGATATTTAGTATACAGATCAATGTACGTTGGGTTAAAATTTCGGCTCTTGAGGCCTTATAATTTCGGAGATACAACCTGTGCAAGATAGGATTCTGGAATCATCTTGAACTGAGTCATTGCGGAATTTTCCCTATAAAAAAATTTCTGTAACGTTTCAGACCCTAAACTCTGGAGAATATTCATAGAAATTAGTAAGGTATCTTTGGTAAAAATTTCAGCTTCTGGGCAGTCTTACATTTGTAGATACACCCTGTGGAAGATAGGGTATCTGACTAGTCTCAAGAAGGTGTTCCAGGTAAAACAATCATAAATTCTTCCTAGAGTATCCAAATTGAATGAGAATCGTTGCATTGGATAGTGGATAGTCTATAGTATTTCTGGTACGAGTTTCAAAATTTATATCAATTTTTTTGTGTGGAGCACGCTATACAAGTGACATATCCCAGAAAGGCCAAAAATCAGCAAGTTGTGGGGAAGTTACCGTAAATTCCACTTGGCACATTCAATTTTGATTAGACTTGTGGAATTGCAGAGAAGAAATATCAGAGAACTACAAAAAAAAAAATTTCATACCCAGAAGGGATGAAACTTTGGAGATACAACAGACGAAATATTTTCTAGCAGAACCAACTCAAAATCAAGGTTCAAAAGTGATACTTGGCCAACATGCCACCCAAAAAGGGAACTTCTACACCAAATAAGCCTCCAGATAATCCTACATGGACTCTTGATGAAGGTGAAGAAATGTGTAGGGACATA
>ML780697.1:220643-300162 GCA_009831015.1 Picea engelmannii | reverse complement strand
CTCCTATATATACCAAGGAGACATTTTCATTTGGAATCATCTTGGAATTGTACATTTATGTGGGCATAAGGAGGTTGCCCCCTCGAAGAGGCTTATTATCTGAATTTCTCTCTTTTTCAAGGCGTTGAGTACTTATTCTGAGGCTTTTCTATGCTATATTGATATTTGGTTCTTAACATATTTGTGTTTAGCTATGGGTGTATGGTTCAGGTGAACGATGAGGTAGCAGGAAGCCTGATCCAGCACCTAGAAATGATGATCTGACACATTCCTACTTCTTCTTTACTTCCCCCGACAATGGTATGGTTCTAGATCTCGACCGAACCACTGCTCAAATGTATACCACTGGTGATGGGACCTAATCAACTGGATAAACGGAATCAACCACAACTAAATTAATAAACATTAAATACTATTTCCTTTGGTTCTACATTTTCTTTGTACAGTCGGCCTTATCTCCTGCACCCAACACTTCTGGCTTAGATGCTTCCATTACTGCTGATGCCGATGTTTTTGCTTATGCTTCTTCTCATGTCTTTCTCGCTGCTGCTAGTGGGTCTGGTCTTGCTCCCTATGATACATGTACTTGTACTTGCGCCTTTGCTTCTGGATATATAAATGGAAGGTATGATGGTAGGGCAAGATGCTAGTGATGGTGAGAAATCGAACCATCATATTTATTGGATATTAGAACATCAAGGAAAGGTATGCTTTTCTCTTTCTCAAATTCCATGGCGAATTTGATGTTTTCATTTTGATTATTGAGGGGGGTGAATAACTTCTCAAGATTATCTTTCCCATGCTTCTATACCATGTCATTGTCATCCACAAATAATTTCCATCTCTTTGGTTTAAGTGGAAATGAATCCAATGCTTGTTTCTCAAATTTATCCATGTATAGATTAGCTATCATAGGGGAAAGACGAGAACGCATAGCCACACTTTCTACCTATTCATAAAAATCTCCTTGGAAGATGAAATAAGTGGATTTCATGCATACCTATACTAACTTAGTTTTGTTTCCATATGTTAATTATTTGATAGTTTTGATTTCCTCAAAAATATAAATTTGTTTCATTATATACTAAAATTATTCAACATAGGAAAGAGAATCTTGAGAAGTTATTCACCCACCTCAATAATCAAAATGAAAACATCAATTTCACCATGGAAGTTGAGAAAGAGAGGAGCATACCTTTTCTTGATGTTTTGATATCCAAGAAAGATGATGGTTCAATTTCTCACCAGGTTTAAATCATAAAAATAAACACAAATTTATGTATCTTCATGCAAACTCTCACCACTACCTTCCTCAAAATATTGGTGTAGTCAACACTTTAGTGACCAATTCTTTAAGGATCTTTGATAAAGAACACATAGTGGAATATATTGAACATATATCGAAGGCATTTAAAGAGAATTGATATGACAACAAATAATTCCAATACAATTGTTGTGAAAGTCAAAATACCTCATGTAAGAAGAAAACAAGAAGGGGCTAGGGTTGGGATGAAGGTTTGCTTACCTTATATAAAGGGAACTACTGACAAGATAACAAAAATCCTGAGAATAAGAGACATTAAGGTCACCTTCTCCTCTCCCAACACCATATGAAAGATAATGCACTACACAATGGATCCATCCAAACTAGGTTTGTATAAATGGGTATATTCCATCCATTTCTCTTGTGGTAAAGTTTATATAGGGGAGATAGGTAAAGCCATGGAGGTGAGGTTAAAGGAACATAGTGTGGATTTCAGGTATGACAGATTTAAAAAGTCATGTTTGGCTAAGCATTCTCATAAAACTAGCCACCAAATATGTTTGGAGAAAGCCAATATCATAGCTAAAGTGGAACACCATACTAAGAGGAAAGTACATGAGAAAATGGAAATTGAAATGAACCTGTAAAGTCTCAACAAATAAGAACAAACTAAAATAAGTGAAACTTGGAAGCTTGTTTTACACCTTCTTCAAATGAACAACATAAATATATGATTGATGAAGTTACTAATTAGTTGACAAGGATTTTTAATAATCCAATGTAGGTGTTAGTAACTTCACATTTTTATATTTATGAGGCAAATAATAAATTGGAAATATTTGTCCTTTTAGGTTTAAAAATCCTGAGGATGATCCAATAGTATGGATCAAAATGTTGAGAATTTAAAAAAACCTAAAACATAGGTCCACTCCATCGTTTTCTTATGATCTACTACTTAATCATGCTTTATGATTAAATTGAAATCATTTGCAATGGGATATAAAGGTCATTAGAAAATCAACAGAGGAAGGAATTGTGTTTGAAGAGTATAATAAAAGAAAAAAATCCATATGAATCACTAAAAACTTTGACAAGGCTCCAATTGCCAATGGAGGTTTATGATTTATGCTTGTAGAAACACCTTAAAATTATTATGATATGGATTAGCACTTTGAAATTATGAATATAGTTATTAGAGACCATTATAAGATTTTGGATTATTTCAGGAAACTACTTGTGCATGGATAAAGTCAATTTAGAAGTCCACCACACGTTTCACATTGGTGAATGGTCAAAGGAAAGTGAATAAAATGGGGGCATCATAGGAAAACATAAGGGAAATGTACATTTCTTTGAGAGGGAGGCCATAATTTGTCCACAAATTCAAGATAACAAATGAAATCGCCAACATATCTACTATGGATCCCACATTGCACACCCACATGCAAGTTCGTTATGAGCTAGATGTTAGGTTTTGTAGAGGATTATAATGTGAGATAAAGCTATATTTCAATGGAATATGCAATTCCTTAACAAAGGCTTATTGATTGGTACTCTCTTATAGAATTCACCTTAAAATTATTGAGTAGTCCAGTTGTGTTGTCATAGTAATTAGCTCAAATTATGAAAGTTTATAATAATTTAAGCTAGGTCCTTGTGTATCTATTTCACTAAAAAAAAATTAGGGTTTTTTTTATAAAACTCATCAACTTTAATATAATAGAATTAATAAAACTATAACCATTACAAATTATTTTCCATTATCGAAAATATGCATTCATCATTACATGGCATGGCATGCAACATAGTCAAGTAGTTGCCTTCATTATTTGCATGTTATCTTTTTGATGCCCATAACTCATTCAAAGGGGTAACTTTTTATCTGAACTCAAAATTAAGTGATTGATATCTTATTGGAAAGATTGGAGAGAGGAGATAAATATACATAGGGAGTTTGAAATTTGTTTGTATAATTTTGGTCCCAAATACTTGCAAGAAATGCATGAAAATCCCTTAGAAAGTCTCCTCTCCTAGTGATAGGGTATGATCTTCCAATCAAATATACCAAATTCTTATTGACACTACTATATTTGGGGTTAAAGTACCTCAAAATAACTCAATTTATGAACAACTTTAATAAACAAACCAATACATTTCTTCATGAAAATGAGAATTTCAACATTTTGATATAATAGGTACACACCAATCATAATGTTACTAGATCATATAATACATGTAAGCAAGTGCATCTCACAACAAACTAAATCAACTAAATCATTTCTTTGAGGTTCCGGCAATTATGGGTGGTGTCTACCAAAGATAATCCATCTTTATCAAAAGTAAATTTATTTTATTCCTAAACATAATCATTGAAACATATACATGCAAATTCCCTAAAAGCGTATCCCATAGGTGGATATTATTTGTACTCCAATTTAAGCCTCATAATATTATAATCTTCAAAATCTAAACTAGTTATTAAATGATCATCAATTGGGATGGGTTCAATAGTACTGGATGTATCTTGATTTAGTCCTATATTGATGGAACATGGTGATTGAGATATATTTGATGAAGCAATTTCTTTCGTTTGAACATTGGGAATGAAATGATGCCATGGCCTACTTGTGACCCACTTAGCCATGGGAATCTCTTTTATGAGCATGTTCTTCCAGTTGTAGCCTGAAAAATAGGTGTCAAGGAGGAAAGCTATAATTTCATTAGTGGAATTGATAGATTTTCCAATAATTAATGTGTTTGTTCTTTCAACATTCAAAAGAATCTACACAATTATTTTGGAATTGCATTCCCATTAGCCATGGTTGATGACTATGGTGAGGAGATCGGATGAATTGACACAAAGAACAAAAGGAGGTCCTTCTGCATAGAAGGAATTTGGCAGAAAGTCGTTCATGCCTACTTGGAAAATTGACATATTTTCAGATAATGAGTGTTTGATAAATGTTTTCAAACATCGCCAAATGCTTTGCATATGATCTTAGTTAGGTTTATTCATTGTAGATGTAATCATCATTGTGGAGGCCATTTCTCCAATGAGAGCATCAATTATAGCATTTTTATCCATTTAACTATTTAGATCTACAAGAGATGTACGGTATTATATGGAACAAACCAACAAATGGCCCTAATGCACCTCAGATGAACAAACGAAGAAAAACCTGATGCTCATGAAACCCTAATGTGCATTGAATGAATAAACTTACAAACCCCAATGTTCAAATAATCATGTGATCATTGTGAGAACATTGATTATATTCTATACCTTATGGTTTCATTATAAAGGAGTAACTTATTTAGGTAGATTGGGTTAAGTTAGATAGCTTTATATGTTAGGTTTATACGAATAACCTTGAACATCGTCCTCATTCTCTTTTTTATAATTTTATACTTTTTATATTTTTTTTTCCATTTACAAAAAAATATCATTTTCTCTAATTGAAAAACAAAATACATATAAATATTTCCAATACATATAAATATTTCCAATGTGGATGTAATTGAATCAACATTTATACATTGATAAATCAATGTCTTAATGTTCATAAAATGACATTGTAGACATGGATAAATTGGCATTATATTGAAAGATTCACGTAATGATGATCCATCTAATTGTGATCCATAGTTGTCCAAATTAAACTAATTATTAATCATTTCATTTCCACACTTATATTAAATTATTGTTTTTTCACAAAGTGTATAAATGGACTGATTTTACATGTTGGAAAACAACATTCCAAACCCATCAACAATCAAATATAAACCCATCAGTGAGAGGATATAAACACTGTCATATTTTCACGTTTGACAAATAAAATCTAAGCAAATCTCTTTACAACAAATACTTCAAAGCTAAATTTCATTTAGTGTATCAACAATTTTGTTTAATATAGGAGTGGATTCCATGGCACAATTTGATTCAATTTAGTGGATTCAATGATACAATTTGATTCCATTGAGTGGATTCCATCACAATTCTGTTTAATATTAGATTCCATTTTAGTGGATTCCATCACAATTTTGTTTAATACCACAATTCTGTTTAATATTTGATTCCATTTTAGTGGATTCCATCACAATTTTGTTTAATATTGGATTCCATTTAGTGGATTTCATATTTTTTTGTTTAATATTGGAGTGGATATATGATATATGTCTATTATTAGGATATAGACATTTTGTTTTAAAATAATAATAATAATAGTAATATGTTATTTTTCTAAATACATAAAGTTATTGATTAATAATTAATTTATAAATTAATATTATTAAAAAAATTAAACATAAAAACATTATTAGTATTTTAATTAAAAATTGGTTTAGATAATAGAAATAAATATGAAAAGAAAAGAAACACAAAAATATAATATTGAAAGAGTTATTGAATATTTAAAGTTGAGAAGAAATGAACAATACTTCATAGTGATTATGTATTTCAAATAAAGCTTGTGCTTTGAATTGTAGACATGATTCGATGTTGAATGATTTATCAGAAATTAATAGGATTCATGCGTTTATTTAATGTTGTTGAATATAAAATGTTCTAGTAAAACAAAATATTTATGTTGAAACTTGGTTTAGGAATGTGTAACCATAGGAAATTAATAGGATCCATGTGTTTTTTTAATGTTCTTGAATACAAAATGCTCTAGTAAAACAAAATATATATGTTGGAACTTGGTTTAGGAGTGTGTAACAATTTATTTGGGAATGAAGTAAGTTTTTTAACAAAAACGATAATACATATGTAGTGATTTTCATAATGATTTTAATGTTTATAATGTGTGGATATTTAAATAGGAAAAAATATCTCCAATAAATTTCATATTAAAATAAATAGGAAAATTTGAATTATTCTCCTTCTTATAGATATGTTGGTCTCGGGGTATGTGATGATAAATCTCTGTTGCTCATTGGTGCTATTAAACCTTTATTCTAGAAAGAATGCTATAAGAGAGTTGGCCAATGAAACATCTCAAAGTGATGATAGAATCATTCTCATTTTGGAGATAAGTATACTTATAATGATTAAGTTTAGGATAAAGAGATCCTCTTGGTGAAATCTAAGTATACTTTAAATATGTTCTATGAACCCCTCTCTCTCTCTCTCTCTCTCTCTCTCTATATATATATATATATATATATATATACACCAAGATCAAGAATATAGATACCAAGGATGGTAGAAGTTTTTTAATAATCAGGTCTAAGAGGGTGTAGGAGAGTTGAGAACTCCACATACCAAGATTTTTAATATTCATGCTTAATCAAATATATCAAACAATGAAGTGCAAAAAAAGTATAATCCATTCTTACCAAAAACAAAATGAATTAGGAAATGAAATCGAACTAAGAAGATGATATTATAACATAATGCCATAGTGATAAGAGGGAATAAAAATTGAGTTTTACAAAAATAATAACATGAGACATAAATTTGTTACACCCAACAAGTTTGAAGAACATGGAAATTAGGACTATCTCAAAATGAGACTATTTGATCCAACTAAAACCATGATTTATTAGCACCTAACCTCATGCATGTCATAAAACACCCATATTCTACATCAACCTCCTCTATCTAAACCACTTTCACACACTCAATTATTTGGACATCCAAAGAGCTCATCACAAGTTCCAAGGGGTAACACCCCTTATCATCCTCTCATTTTCATTTACGGTAGTGTTGAGAAGAAACACCCTTTTACCCATAAAACTTCTACAACATTTGGTACATCAATTTCTTATTATACGTATCAAATTTTGTCCTACATGCACACACCACAATACCCAATGAACACAAACCTCAACAACCTATATATGTCTATTAAAATAAGTTGCACACCCCATGATTGCCAACAATCACCAAGATCATTACATCCACATGATAATAATATCATTTGACACACTAAGAGAGATGAATAATGGTCACTAATTATTAAAATGAAATGTTTTTTTTAAACAAAGTTGATTTTATTCATAATATATACTTATTTATATAAAATGTTAAAAACAAAATATGTCTATTAAAATAAGTTGTAGACCCATGATTGTCGACCATCACCAAGATCATTACATCCACATGACAATAGTATCATTTGGCACACTAAGAGATGAATAATGGTTATTGGTATTAAAATGAAATGCTTTTTTTAAAATAAAGTTGATTTTATCCATGATATATAGTTATGTATATAGAATGTAAAAAACAAAACAATATAGTAAAGTATATTTGATTTTTCTCACATTCTGTCAAAGAATATTGTATACACAATTATCAATTATAGTAAAGCATATTTTATTTTTCTCACATTCTCTCAAAGAATAGTGTATACACATTTTTTTTTTAAATGGTTCATTTCATTATTTGTTTTTCTTTTCATGCTTATGTAAATATAATTTAAATAGTCCAATTTATCTAAGTTTCCAAGTTGTATTTTAGGATTGGATTACTATTCTAATTTTTAAAGTTCATCTCACCAATTCTCGCTTGATCCATATAATGATAATTATTGTAACACGAAGGGAGAAGTTGTGTACATTTTATGTGAACAAACAATGCACATATTTTTGCATAGAGGTGCACATATTTTTGCATAGAGGTGTACAATAGGGAAACATGTCCCTCTATAAAAATTTGATTAATATTGATGAGAAACATGTGGAGTTGTGAAACTTTGAGAATGTTTTCGTGTGGGAGGACTACCACATGGGAATTTGGTTCTATGGTGAGTGTAGTAGAGAATGTGTAATTTTGTATAGTTTTGATCACTTTTATAATAATTATAATTGTCATCATAAAATAATATCATTCTTTTAAGCTTAATTCTGAGAAAAAATGTGTGCTTTTTATATAAGTCGCACTTATTAAGAATTTACTAGCATACCTAACTCTACTTATGAGTTAATGTAACTAATAATATTGGGACTGGAAACTTTTGAACAAGAGATTGCAAGCGCAGGGTATTTGTTTCACTAAAAACATCCAAAATTTGTAGTTGGCCCAAACTATTATCACAAATGATAGTATAAAAATAACACAAGAACAAGAATGCGTACACCTTTAAAGATGCTTAAACCTAATAAAAGTATTAACAATACCTTACTTTTACTGATCCAACAAACCATAAATAACCCTTTCTCTTAAATCAATATATTAAATATAATATCCAAAACCCATTGTCAAGTGGTTGCAGCTCAATTCGTTGGGGTGGGGAATTCCTCCTCCCTACCCAGGTTCGAGTCTCATCTATGCGACATGCTGCTCTCTGTGAGCCAATACTTTTGAAATTCTTGACCCTCCTATGTTCTTCGGATTTCGGGGGGATTATTGTGGATGTAGCGAGCTTCACACCATGAGCCACAAAGGAAAATGTCAAGTGATTGTAGCTCAATTGATTGGGGTGGTCGAGTCTCATCTATGCAACATCCTACTTTTTGTAAACCAATATTATTATAATATAAATAATTATATATTTTTTTCAATTTATTATTATATTTTTCATTTATTATTATTATTATTATTATTTTAATATAAATATATTTTGTGTTTAAAATCCATATATATATAACAAATTATTAAAAAATTCAATTTTGAATCACACTAAGCAAGCACTAGACATACTATTTACTAAGTGACATGTTATTTTCAATAAACCTAAAAGAAAAGTTGATGTATAAATGATATTAAAATAAAAGAAAGCTTGAAGCACATTATAATCAAAGGCAATACGTGTCAATCATTTAAAGTATATATTAATATTAATATTATATGATCATATAAATATTCGTAGGGGATCTTAAGGTTAAAGTCTCGCTACTTAATATGTTAGTTTAAAGATATATAATATTTTAATTTTGATAGACCATGCTATGCGAGGTTAGAAAAGTGACTCCTATAAAATAGGAAAATAAGGAGGATATAATATGAAAAGTGATTCATTGCGGCAAAAGTAAGTGGAGTCTTACTCCACAAAGCCTCCTTTTCATAAATGATATGATTTTAAGTGTGGAATATAAATCAAATGATTTGTAAGAAAATAAACATGTTTTATACGTGTGTCACTCAATTATTATATATATATATATATATATATATATATAAAATATGGATAGTTAGAAAATATATTTTGTTTGAAGAAAATATGATGCCTTCTTTTTAAGTAGCTACTTAGCTTGATGTTTATTTGTATATTATAAGGTTATTTTAAAAGTTAAATCATAAAGAATTTATTGGAAATATAAGTAGAGAAATATTTAGTGTGGGGATATTTTGTTGGGGCTTGTCAAGGGATTCTATTTGTTGGAACAATTTCATTTCATATTTTTTAGAGACAGATTGAGTTTGGGTCAAAGGTAATATATGAAGAGGAACACATAACCAAGTGGAATTGATAGGCTTAATAAAATCTTCTTTGGACAGAGGGATTGATAAGCTTTAAGAAGTGGGTGATTCATCTATGGTCATTAATTGGATGAAAGGAAGCCTCCAACTCCAAAATAATTCTTTCCTTCCACTGGCATAGAAATCAAAGGAACTATATAAATAGTTTCTTTGGGTCATTTATACTCATATATAGAGAGAGTACAACAAGATTGCAGATCAACTCTCATAGGAATGACTTCATCTACCTTAACTTTATGGTTCCTTGGAAGAAGTACATGATGGCCAAATAGTGGTTATACAATAGTTTTCTTTTAATGATTTCTGAACTCCTTTTGAACCTGTAATTTGTCAATACACAAGACCATTAAATTCTACTATTTGTTTCCAATTACTTGATAGATAATATATGTGATATTATGAAGTTATGAATCATTATAGATCTATAGTGAAAGATTCTAAAGAGATTTATCTCTGGACGATCTTTTTCAAACTGTGCCTATAGTACATGAGTATTGTATTTTTATTTATCTCAAATAATTTTTTTTTTCTTGGAGGAAAAAAAAATAAAAAAATAATATATATATATATATATATATATATTCCAAGATACAAAGCATGGGGAAAACCCTCGAGCACTTCCCCTCATTTCAAGGATGGTACCTATGGTAAAACCTATAATCTTCAGGGAACAAGGTTCGTCAACAACAAGGATTGAATCCATTGCAATAATATACTCATTAAGAGCTCATCATTACACTTATAGGGGACTTGCATCCAGGGTATTGGTAACAATGTAGCTGAATAGAATACCAAGTTTTCTATGCTATGACACCCTAGTTTTTAGATGTTCTTTCCCCTTCAATCGTTAGTCTTGTTACCATGTTAAGGGGAGGCTCTTCTCATCCTCCTGACTTTGATTCGGATGCAGAATCCTTTAAACATATGGTTGATTCCCTGGGGAAAACCATAGCCAAGCCATGCCAATCTCCTTTTGTCAAGAAAATCGACTAGATATCGAAAGTCAGTTTCCCTCAAATTTTGGTTTGTTGCAAAGTTATAGCATTCGTAGAGAAAGGCTTGGTTGGCCACTTCATGGGTCCATGTCCTTCTCCTTGGAAAATGGAAACATGGCTAGTCAGAAATTGGCACCCCCTGATCAAGGGTAGGATGAATCATTTCTTCTATGGCAGGGGTTTTTACATTTTTTTCTTTGAATTCAAGGAGGACATGGACCTCATTTTTAGAAGTGTCATGTATTTTCTTAGCTCCATAGGTATGTACTTAAACCGATTGAAATCAAACTTTGATCCAAAGGTTGAAATTCTCTCCATTGTTCCCATTTGGGTTTGCCTCCCCCATCTTCACCTTCATTGTTGGGAAGAAGATCCTCTAAAATGTACATGAGACTCACTGGGAAAATACATTGATAAATTGCAACTCAAAATCTCTATGTATGCATGCACTAGAATCTATGTAGAAGTGGATCTCGATTCTCGAAAAGAGTCTACCAGAAAATATTTGTCTAACCCTAGATGGATGGTCTCACATCCAATAGCTAGATTATGAGCACATCCCTTTAAAATGAAAAAATTTCCACGAATATGGGAAATTTGCTAAAGATTGTGCCAAAATTCCAACAAGGACATCTTAAAAAAACCTTGGGCAAAGAGAAGATTGGTATCCAACCAGGAAAAAGGTAGCCCCATGAAAGGGAGATGAGAAATATTCATGGCCATATACCTCCAATCATGTTGGAGACTCCACCTAGGGAAACCGAACGCCTTCCAATCCTTCAATGGTTATTGCAAAAGCCAATAACAGGAGTCCTTTTGAATACCCAATTAAAATCTCAAACAGATATGAGGTTCTATCAAGCGGTTCAAAATAACATGAAAGGAAACATCTTCGAAGAGGAAAGACATTGTGGATCCAAACACTGCGTTGAAAAATTTACATTTTCTTGAACATATGCCACAAATAATAGAAAGTGATTATGAAAACACATAGGACAAGAGACAAGAAAATTTTGAACTCACAACTAAAACCCCCCCACCTCAATTAAGAAAAGTCATTATAAGGAGGCATGCACAAAAGGATTTTGATGAAGGAGAAGCTCAGTGAGACAGTACAGGTAAAAAGGGTAGGAAGGAAATCAAACAAATAAAAGGGGGAGGAAATAATGAATCAAGAAAAGGCAATGGGGCACCAACACTCCATTGAAATTTCTTCCAGAAACATTGGGAAAGGAAGCAAGGCCCAAGACAATGATAAGCCTTTGGAACCACCGAGAGGCACCCCATCCCTCTTCATATGAAAATACTCTCTTGGAATTGTAGGGGTTTTGGGGGAAAAGTAAATAATACACCCTTAGAGATTTAATAGAATTTGAAAAACATGTTGTGATACTACTTCAGGAAACCAAGATGGAGGAATGTGAAGTTTTACAAATAGGAAATATTTTTTGGAGAGATAGTGAAGGATTTGTAGTTATCTCAGAGGAGCATCAAGAGGTATATTGACACTATGGAATGAAAAAAAAAATCAAGCTTGATACTTCTTTTTTCTCACAACATTTGATCGTATCTCAATTCCACTACAAAGATTCAGGTATGCCCTTAAACATTATCAATATCTACATGCCAACTAGATATATCAATAAAGTAGAATCTTGGAAATCCTTGTTTTCTTTAAAGGAGTCTTTAAATTTATCATCATGTATAGTGTCTGGGGACTTCAATACATTTTTTTTTAGTTCATAAAAGAGGGGAGGTAATGTTGTTCACAATCCCTTCAAAGAAAATGGTGGATATTTTTTTTTATTTGGATCTAGTATATGTGAAGCCAAAAAATGGAAATTTCACTTGGAATAATAAGAGGGTGGGACCAGGTCACATTGCATCCTGATTAGATAGATTTCTTGTTCATAGTGACTTTTTCCCCTTGGATCTAAGAATTTCATAAAAAATAATTATATTTGCGATCTCTAACGATAAACATATTGTGTTATCAATTGAAATACCTGATAATTTTGGGTCGCTCCCATTTCGATTCAACCCCTTATGGTTACAATACAAGGAGGTCTTCACCCTTGCTGGAGAAGTTTGGAAATATCCTATCTCAGGTTCTCTAAATTACATGTGGGAAACCAAACTAAGAATGACCAAACATGCTCTAAAGTTGTGAGATAAGAAAGAATATGTGCCTCTAGAAGAAGAGAGGATAAAATGTCAAAGAGATTTAGAGGAAATACAACAAGTTATGGAAGAAGTAGAAATAAATGAACATATTTTGCAAGTGGAAAAAGTAGATTGCAAAAAGTTACAAGTAGCATACAGAAAGGAAGGAGAAGTATTTGGTTAAAATTAGGAGACAAAAATACTACTTTCTTTCATAAACAATCTAAAGCAAGAAGGAAAAGAAACGTAGTCAAGAAAATTCAAATAGAAGGTGGGGACAATATCAATGAGTTCGAAATAATTTAGGAGGCAACAAAGCATCATTTTGAGAAACTATATACACAAGAGGAGGACGGGTCACATAACGATATTTTTAGAAAAATGTCAAAGCATTTCCCTTGTGTTATAGACAGGGAGGACAATAATTTGCTCACAAAACAAATAGAGGAAGAAATGATTGTACAAGTAGTTTGGGGATTAGAACAAGATAAAGCTCTAGGGATAGATGTTTTTTCAATCCATTTTTTAATATTTTTTGGTGTCTTGTGAAAAGAGATTTAAAAAGGATGTTGAATTATAATCTAAAAATCAAAAAGGTGGGATAGGTGACCAATTCAACTATTTTGGCTCTTATTCCTAAAGAATCATATCCTTCTACTTTCACTCGCTTCCGACCAATCTCTCTATGTAATTCAGTTCACAAAACTCTAACCAAAATAATAGCAAACAAAATGAAGATAGTCATGGAAAAAATGATTTCAAAAAACCAGGGCAACATTATGCAGAAAAGATAGATACTAGATAACATCATTCTTGTATAGGAAGCAATACACAATAGCAGGGGTAGTAAAGAAAATGGAATGATCATCAAAATGGACCAGTCTAATGATTTTGAATGGGTTTGACACTCTTTCCTCTTTGTTGTTCTTATAAATTTTGGTTTTGATGATAATTTTATAGCCTTGATTCAACCATATGTTGGATCCCCTTGGATCGCCCCTATGATAAATGGTAGACCTACTTATTTTTTTAATTCTAGTAGGGGACTGCCACATGGTTGTCCATTATCCCCCCTTTTATACATAATGGTGGATGAAACTTTAAGTCATAAATTAGAGAATGAAATAAGACTAGGATGCATTTAGGGTCTAAGTTTCACAAGGGGAGTTAAGGAAATGAACCATTCACAACTTGCTAATGACACCTTATTATTGGGAGTGACCTCAACTATAATCGCTAAACGATTTAGGAAAGTTTTGGATAGATTTTAACGACTTCAGGAGGGAAAGTAAACTATTTGAAAAGTCAAATATATGGTTGGAATATTTCAGAAGAGAAATTACAGGAAATATCTAGAGTTATAGAATTTTCCAACATGGAATCCTAGACAAGTTTAAGATACTTAGGAATGTTAATATCACTAAAAAAAACCCTCTTCACAAGTATGGTAGGGTATTATAAGTAAAATGGAAAAAATAATTTAGCAGTGGGGGATCTGATGGATGAATCCAGTAGGTAAGATCACATTAATAAAAAAAATCATCTTATCCATCCCTATCCACCAATTTCCAACCCTTCTTGCTCCAACAGGATTTATGGAACACATAGCCAAGAATACACACAAATTTCTATGAGAGGGAGGAAAAACCAATACCAAAAAAATCCATTTGGTTAATTGGAACATCATAAGGTATATTACAGATGGGGGGGACTCATAATTTATCATCCTTCAATTATGAACATAGCCATGGGTGTTAAAATCCTCTGGATATTAGTAACACAAGTGAAAGAATAGTGGAAGGAAGTGATCCACCATAAATAATTTATTAGCACATGAAAAATATGCTTGGATTCCCCTATTCCTATCCACAAAGGGTCTCCATTATGGAGGTTCTTTAAATCGGTAGCCTCTCTTATACAATATTAACTTTCATGGATACTAGGAAATGGGAAGACAATAAATCTTTGGGCAGATGGTATTCTAGGAAAACCACCTTTAGAAAATGTTGAGGAATTAAGGTCACTAAAAACATGGTGCACAAGAAATGGCTATAAAATAATTTTAGATATCACCAGTTGGAGTACAAAAGGTATATGGATTGGATGGAAGAAAATGTATCCTCTAGTGAAACTTGTTGATCAGGTTGATTTGTTATACAATCTTTTAAAATATGTGCACCCTTCGATCCCTCTGTTCCCAATGAGTGGGGATGGGGTGCAAAGGGTTACTCAATAAAATATGGATATGCCATTCTACTTCAAGATTTACCATGCCCTCCAAAATCAAACCTCTGGCACCTCATTTGGCATGGTGAATCTCTTCCTAATGTCAATGCCTTCTATTAGGTTATGGCTCATGGGAAAATTTTAACACCTGGAAAAATTCAAAAGAGAGGAATTCAGGGGCCCTCCATGTCTGTTTTATTCCGTGAAGAATGTGAATCTAATTGTCACATTTTCTTTGACTGCTTCTTTGAAAACTAGGTGTGGAAGCATGCATACAAGGATAATAGTGACAAAGTCACTCCACCAGGCAACTGCATGGAAATGTTCGTAGATTGGAAGAAACGATACTCAACGACCTTTCTAAAAAAAAAATCTTTAAAAAGTTATGGATGGCCCTACCTAAATTTATCTACTGGGATATTTGGATAGCTCAGAACAAGGAAATCTTCCATCAAAAGTTTATAACTCTAAACCAGGTAACTTCTTTAGCATGTGTCTTAGCAACAAAAGCGGTTTAGATACAAGGTTTAAAAGGGATCAATTGGAATGCTATGGAACAAAAAGAAATGACTTGGATAAGGTGCCAAAGATACAAACACCACATACTGGACAAAGATTTATGGAGAATTTTCAAAGAATAATAGTGTTTTAAGAACATCGAATATTATCATGTTCTCATGGATAAGAATCGCAGGGTGGATGCACTTGCAAAGGAGGAATGCATAATAGAAAAAGGTGTATTAAAATAAAATTGGGTCCAAACTCAAATTTATAAACCTTAATCTCATGATTAATCACAACCTTAATACCAACATACATAGCCAAGAAGCAAGTGCAACAGAGACATTAGCAACAAATTATGGGTATATGGTGCAACAACCAACTCAAGTATCAATCTCGGATGTAATAGGACAACCATCCATGGACACTGAGCTCAAGTATATTTTAACTTACTCTTTAGATGTTGTGCAAATTTTCTATGTCTTGGATCTTATATTAGGTTTTACATATGTAAATGTTTTAGGAAACATATAGTCACAAAGAATCATTCATATGCTAGTACATATATCTTATGTAATGAAACAATAATTGTTGGCTTTTTAGTGGAAAAATTGTGTACCCTTTTGTTTTTCAACATAGCTACAACTTCTTTGATTATATAAAAAGTACCCGTTTCTATTAAGAAAAAACATGTCACTTGCGATGATTGAACCTTGGGTGGGGAGGGGGGGGGGGGTAGGATAACAATCATCGCTCCAAACCACCCAATCTAGATCCAACATATATGTGTGTTTGCGTGTGTGTGTAAATGATAAATTTTTAAATATTTCATTGTAATTAATAAGTAGTAACTAAGGTAAATTATTGGTGTAAACTATTATACACCTAACTTCGTAGGGATATCAAGTACTAACATATGACATGTATCCATCATAGGAACTTGACCCCAATACCTATTATTTCAATTCACAACACTCAACTAGCTTAAGTTAACCCACTAGACTTCTTTAGCCATTATATTACCCATGAATAACACATTTAAAGATCATTTTATTAAACTAAAATTACAATATAAAGTAAGCCATTAATTAAATATGCATGCTAAGTCAGAACAACAAGTGGACTACAACACTAACTGAAATATACAAAAATTCAAACAAGTGCAAAGTACACATATATGCCTACTTGTAAGCAACGTAGATAAAAATCTTATTACAATATGAAGTATAATACATATCATACAAGGCTTTCACTTGATTGCATTTATCGTTTTATGGTGTTGGACATGGTTTTATGGTGTTGGAATTGATGTCAAAGAGGGTGATTATGGTCAAAGTTGGACATGGTGTTATGGAATTGGCATTGATGTAAAAAAGGGTCAATATGGATAAAAATCATGTGTTAGCTTGATGCATTCATATTAATGTCCCAAAAGAAGTCTATGGAATGTGTTACTGGCATCCATTCACAGAAGAAACAATTGAACAGACAAAGAGGTGAGGTTGTTGTTGACTCCATGAAGGTATCATTGAAAACCTTTACAAAGGAACCTTAAAAAGAAGTTACTATGTTCTAAATACAAAGGGAAAAGAACAAAATCTGGTGCTCAATGAAATGCAGTGGATGTCAAGGGTCTAGTATGAAATACTCTATTAGACATATTGGACCTTCAATGATCCATCCAATATAAAATGTTTGTAGTGTTTGCAGAGGAATAACCTTAACCCTGATACAAGGTTTGAGTAACCGAAGGTTGCAATTGTTCTCTTTTTGTAAGAATCAATGCTCTGATCGTCGACATAGGTGTGAGAAAAATCCAAGGAATCATCAGGAGTCTCACTGTGATCGATATATCACTGTACCAACCACAAGAATTGTTAAATATAGAAGTCAACGTTTATCATTGGATCGGAATGGAAGCATGATCAGACGACCTAAATTGAATTCACGAATAAAATAGCACGAACGATAAAATCCAATCTCAAGCCTGAAGTCTTTATTAAAATCCACTTCATTTATTGTTACTTCCACCATCGATCTGATTAGACGACCCACACTTAAATTCATGTTTGAACTAGAAAAGGGCTTATTTCAAACATCAATTTGCGAATTAAATAAGGACCGTCCACTCAACTCTTGATGAAGTCTGAACCATCAATTTGATTGGCATCTAGATAATCCTGGACCTTCCACTCAACACTTGATCAAGTCCGAACCCTCTATTTGATTGGCGCCTAGGTAATAACTATTTGTGCTCGCTCTCAGTCACAAGTCAAAGTCATATGGAGTTTTGAAGCAGTTAAAGTGTCAAGATAAATGCCTAGTTATAGTGTGTGGTCACTTGGTGAATAGAGAAGTGCCTTAGGGATAGAGTATAGAAAAGACCTTGCGCCTCGTCTATTTATCTATTGGTAACAACACTCGGTCCTATGGGAAAAGGGGCCATGAGTTAGCACCTATCCATAATTTCATTATAGGTAATGCACCCGAGAGCTAATAAAAGATCGAATATGATCTCTTGAAAGCACTGAAGATGTAGTGGAATTAAAGGTTTCTATTCTACATATTTTATTAGGTGATTATGACGACCAAACAAATGAATGAAAGCCATTTTTGACTTGGAGCTTAGAGAATTTTTCATGCATAATGTTCTTGATGCAAATACCAGAGAGCATCAAGGAGAAAAAAACTCACACCATTTTGCATCATTTGAATAAAATATGGTATTGTTGAAAGGTGTCTGGCTTATCAGTGCTAGTTGAGAATATGATTCTTCACTAAGGAGATTTTGAAGAAAGATCAAGGTCATCTGATTACTTAAAACAAAGGAAGAAATATGTTGTTAAAACAACATTATTTTTATGAAGAGGAACATTGGTCCATTGCTATTTTATAAAGAGACACAATGGTTCAATATCATACACCTTTTGGAAGACTATATAAACATAAAAATATGGTCAAAAAAAGATCGAATCAGTGAGCGAATTAGAAGATCAAAACAAAAGTAGAGTCCAAGGAAGAATTTGAAATCTGTAACATACACATGAAGTGAGGGTGGAAGGGAGGAGCAAGGGAGGATTGGAGTCCTCTACAGGTTGGAGTCTGGACAACAGGGAGTTGTAACTTCCTCAAGTTGGTTCTTGAAAACAGAGGATTAAAGTCCTCTACAGGTTGGATCCTAAACAACAGGGACTTGCATCTTCCTCAAGTTGGTTCTTGAAAACAATGGATTTTTGTTTCATTGACTAGATTCTCAAGAGAAAGGATATTGGTTTCTCCTACAAGTTGTATCTTGTAAATTAAATATAAATTTTATGATTGTTACATTTAAATTTTTGTGTACTGTATTTTCATGTTGATCAATTGTCATGGTTAATAATTTTAATAATTAAATAATTGATTAAAATTGTGAAAGAGAAGAAATATTGATTTACCCCCTCTCTCAGTATTGAAAAACATTTCAACAATTGGTATCAGAGCGAGGTTCCTTCACCACAGTATAATCATTGGAAGGCAAATTATGAGAAATCACAATGGATCAACATGAAGGAATGTCCTCTAATAGAGCACCATTTTTCAAATGAAATGATTATTCATTTTGGAGTATAAGGATGAAAATTTATCTGATGGTCGTTGGTTGTGATGTTTATATATCTATGGTAAATGGTTACATTGCACCAACTACTGCACCTTCAGACGCTACTGCAAAGAAACTCTGCATTGATAATTCAAGGGTTATTAATGAAATTCTTGGTGGATTAGCAAACTCTATATTTGTAAAAGTGTTGCATTGTAAATCAACAAAATAAATTAGGGACAAACTTAAAATCATCTATGAAAGAGATGGGAAAGTTAAGAGAGCAAAAATTCAAACATATAGAGGGAAGTTTGAGAGTCTGAAGACGAAAGAGGAAGAAAAAATTGCAGAATATCTTCAAAGAGTGGATGAAATTTTCAATTCAATCATAGCACTGGGAGAAGAATTAAAAGACAAAATTATTGTCTAAAAGGTGTGAGATCATTACCAATGAGATATGATTGATATAGATTATTTTTGGCACGAAATGAGAGCGGTGATATAATAAAGAAATGTATAGAGATCATATATTAGATATCCAATAATATAATAGAGATATATTAGAAATATAACCATAAACAAAGAGATACATTAATACACAATTTCTATTAATGAGCGAAATGTACAAAACTGTAGAAATACAGAGTGAAATACTCACTAGAATGGTGGCAACTTATCTCTGAGAAGAATGTGACAGCTATGCTCATTTGCAAGAAGATCGTGATGCTTACAATGAGGCTCTAGAGGCCTTCTTAACATAAATAAAATCCAAAACCCTAACCCTAGAAGATGAAATGCCAATAGGTTTGTGGACCCCGTTTTGGGTAGTTTGGTGTATCAACTTCCCAAGGGCGTAACTTTGGCATACGATCTCCGTTTGGGGTGCAAGATATATCGTTGGAAAGGTATTGATGAGGATCTTCGTTTCATAGTATCAATCATTTCTTTGGTGTTATTTGATGTCTCTGATCGTGAAAAAACATCGTTTAGGTCCTCAAAATGGCCTCGAAAGTTTAGAACCCGAAAAACTACTAAAAATAGTAAATTTCCAAAAAATCGTTTTGAGCTAGTTAGAATAGGTGGGTGGCCACCGATATCCACGTGGATCAATCCTACCTCCTTAGGAAGAAATGGTATACATTACGTTGATTTCTCGGGAGAGAGGGAGAAGCTTTTGTTGAATCTGAACCTTGGTGAGTTGCTTGCCTTGCTAGAGAAGTTGCGTTGCTTGGCTTGTGGAAGGTTGTGGAGAAGTTGATGTTGGAAGGGTTAGAATTTTTTAAATAGTCTAGCTACATGAGATGACTGTGTGCAGAAGGAATATTTGTGCTTTGCTTCAATCTTCTCGACCTGCTTCTGTAGGATAGAAGGTGCTTTGACTGAGGCTGCAGTGGTTGTAGTGTCCTTATGTTCACCTTTTGAACAAATTGTGAAAATGATGCATGTTGTAGTATGAAATATTATTTTGTGGCACTGTTTAGGTGGGACAATAGTTGGAACTACCTCTGGTATCATGTAGATATGAACCTCCAAAGTAACAATGACACTACGAGGTCGAGACTCATAAATAACATGGTGCTTCCACATATATGGCTAGCCTAAAATAGCATCACAGACATCCAGCGGGGAAAAATCACATAATACCTCATCCTTGAAGGGATTGATTCTGTATGAAAAGTGACACTGCTAGCTGACACAGATATCTCTTCCCTGGTGAAGCCACCCAATTTTGTATGTCTGCAGGTGTGGTGTTGTCGATAATCCGAACTATTTGACGACCTTTGCTGAGATGAGTTTCTTTTGGCTTCTGCTATCCACAATAAAATGCAGGGAGGTCCCCTTCACCCACACCTGTGAATGAAAAAGACACTCCCCCTCTTCAAGATCTGATGGTTCTTCTGGTTGAATTGTTGCGGTCGAGACAATAATAGTGGGGTCTATGTCAATGATCGGTCTTCTCCCATTATTTTCCAAATCAAATTTTGAATAAGGGTTTGTATCTTTTTCTTTGGAGTTGTGAAACTTTGCGCATGTTTTTCTGGTGGGAGGACTACCACATGGGAATTTGGTTCTATGGTGAGTGTAGTAGAGAATGTGTAACTTTGTGTAGCTTTGACCACTTTTACAATAATCATGATTGTCACCATAAAATAACATCACCCTTCTAAGCTTAATTCTGACAAAAATGGTGCATGCTCTCTCTCTCTCTCTCTCTCTCTCTCTCTCTCTCTCTCTCTATATATATATATATATATATAAGCCCCACTTATTAAGAATTGACTAGGATAACTAAATCTGCCTATGAGTCAATGTAACTAACAACATTGTGACTGGAAAATTTTGAACAAGAGATTGCAAGCGCAGGGTATTTGTTCCGCTAAAGACATCCAAAACTTGAAATTGGCCCAAACTATTATCACAAATGATAGTACAAAAATAACACGAGCACAAGAATGGGTACACCTTTAAAGATGCTTAAACCTAGTAAAAGTATTAACAATACCCTACTTTTGTTGATCCAACAAACCATAAATAACCCTTTCTCTTAAATCAATATATTAAATATAATATCCAAAACCCATTGTCAAGTGGTTGCAACTCAATTGGTTGGGGTGGGGAATTTTTTCCTCCCCACCCAGGTTCGAGTCTCATCTATGTGACATGTTTCTCTCTGTGAGCCAATACTCTTGAAATTCTTGACCCTCCTATGTTCTTCGGATTTCAGGGGGATTACTGTGGATGTAGCGAGCTTCATGCCATGAACCACAAAGGAAAATGTCAAGTGGTTGTAGCTCAATTGATTGGGGTGGAGAGTTTTCTCCTCCCCACCTAGATTCAAGTGTCATTTATGCGACATGTTGCTCTCTGTGAGCCAATATTCTCGAAATACTTGACCTTCATATATTCTCTGAATTTCAGGAAGATTACTATGATTAAATAACATATTATTATAATATAAATAATTATGTTTTTTTTTTTCAATTTATTATTATATTTTTCATTTTTTTATCTGTTTTCTTTAATATAAAATATATTTTGTATTTAAAATCCATATATATATATATATATATATATATATATATATATAACAAATTATTAAAAAATTCAATTTTGAATCACACTAAGCCAGCACTAGACATACTATTTACTAAGTGACATGTTATTTTCAATAAACCTAAAAGAAAAGTTGATGTAGAAATGATCTTAAAATAAAAGAAAGCTTGAAGCACATTATAATCAAAGGCAATATGAGCCAATCATTTAAAGTATATATAAATATTAATTAATATTATATGATCATATAAATATTCGTAGGGGATCTTAAGGTCAAAGTCTCGCTACTTACTATGTTAGTTTAAAATATATATAATATTTTAATTTTGAGGTTAGAAAAGTGACTCCAATAAAATAGGACGTCTTACTCCAAGTGATATAGTATGAAAAGTGATTCATTGCGGCAAAAGTAAGTGGACGTCTTACTCCACAAAGCCTCTTTTTCATAAATGATATGATTTTAAGTGTGGACTATAAATCATATGATTTGTAAGAAAATAAACATGTTTTATAGGTGTGTCATTCAATTTTAATTTTTTATTTTATTTTATTAGGAAATATGAATAGTTAGAAAATATATTTTGTTTGAAGAAAATATGATGCCAAGTTGTTATCTATTTAGCTTGATGCTTACTTGCATATTATAAGGTTATTTCAAAAGTTAAATCACAAAGAATCTATTAGAAATACAAGAAATATTTAGTGTGGGGATATTTTGATGGGGCTTGTCAAGGTCTAGATTTTATTTGTTGGAACGATTTCATTCCATATCTTTCAGAGACACATTAAGTTTGGGTCAAAGGTAATATAGGAAGATGAACAAATAACCAAGTGGAATTGATAAGCTTAATAAAATCTACTTTGGACAGAGGGATTGATAAGCTTCAAGAAGTGGGTGATTCATCTATGGTTATTAATTGGATGAAAGGAAGCCTCCAACTCCAAAATAATTCTCTCCTTCCACTAGCATAGAAATCAAAGGAAATATATAAATAGTTTCTTTGGGTCATCTATACTCATATATAGAGAGAGCACAACAAGATTGGAGTTTAACTCTCAGAGGAAAGACTTCATCTACTTGAACTTTATGGTTTCTTGGAAGAAGTACATGATGGCCAAATAGTGTTTTTACAATAGTTTTCTTTTAATGATTTATGAACTCCTTTTGAACCTATAATATGTCAATACACAAGACTGTTAAATTCTACTATTTGTTTCCAATTACTTGATAGATAATATATGTGATATTATGAAAGTTATGAATCTTTATAGATCTATAGTGAAAGATTCTAAAAATATTTATCTCTGGATGATCTTTCTCAAACTGTGCCTATAGTACATGAGTATTGTATTTTTATTTATCTCAAATAAAAATACTTTTTTTTTTCTAGGAAAAAATAAGAAATATATATATATATTTCCAAGATACAAATCCTAGGGAAAACCCTCAAGTACTTCCCCTCATTTCGAGGATGGTACCTAGGGTAAAAACTATAATCTTAAGGGAACAAGGTTGGTCAACAATAAGGCTTGAATCCATTGCAATAATATACTCCTTAAGAGCTCATCATTGCACTTGTAGGGGACTTGCATCCAAGGAGTTGGTAACAATGTAGTTGAATACAATACCAAGTTCTCTATGCTATGGCACCCTAGTTTTGAGATGTTCTTTCCCCTTCAGTCGTCAGGATTGTTAACATGTTAAGGGGAGGCTCTTCTCCTCCTCCCAACTTTGATTCGGATGCAGAATCCTTTAAACATATGGTTGATTCCCTAGGGAAAACTGTAGCCAAGCCATGCCAATCTTCTTTTGTCAAGAAGCTCGACTAGATATCGAAAGTCAGTCTCCCTCAAATTTTGGCTCATTGCAAAGTTCTACCATTCACAAAGAAAGGCCTGGTTGGTGAGTTCATGGGTCCATGTCCTTCTCCCTAGAAAATGGAAACATGGTTAGTCAGAAATTGACACCCCATGATCAAGGGTAGGATGAATCATTTCTTCTGTGGCATGGGTTTTTACATTTTTTTTCTTTGAATTCAAGGACATGGACCTCATTTTTAGAAGTTTCATGTATTTCCTTAACTCCATAGGTAAGTATTTAAACCAAAGGACATCAAACTTTGATCCAAAGGTTGAAATTCCACCCATTGTTCCCACTTGGGTTTTCCTCCCCCATCTCTGCCTTCATTTCATTGTTGGGAAGAAGATCCTCTAAAATGTACAAGAGACTCACTAGGAAAATACATTGATATATTGCAACTCAAAATTTCTATGTATGCATGCACTAGAATCTATGTAGAAGTGGATCTCGATTCTTGAAAAGAGTTTACCAGAAGCTATTCATCTAACCCTAGATGAGTGATCTCACATCCAACAACTAGATTATGATCACCTCCCTTTAAAATGAAAAATTTTCCACGAATATGGGAACTTTGCTAAAGATTGTGCTAAAATTACATCAGGGACATCTTCAAAAAACCTTGGCAAAAGAGAAGATTGGTATCCAAACAATAAAAGGGTAGCCCCATGAAAGGGAGATGGGAAATATTCATGGCCATGTACCTCCAATCATGCCCGAGACTCCACCCAAGGAAAACAAATGCCTGCCAATCCTTCAACAGTTATTGCAAAAGCCAATAACGGTGTCCTTTTGAATACCCAGTTAAAATCTCAAACATATATGAGGCTCTATAAATTGGTTCAAAATAACATGAAAGGAAACATCTTTGAAGAGGCAAGACGTTGTGGATCCAAACCTTGCATTGCAAAATTTACATTTCCTTGAACATATGAAACAAATAACAGAAAGTGATTATGAAAATGCAGAGGACAAGAGACAAGAAATTGTTGAACTCACAACTAAAAAACCCCCACCTCAATCAAGAAAAGTCATTATAAGGAGGTGGGCACAAAAGGATTCTGATGAAGGAGAAGCTCAGTGAGACACAACATATAAAAAGGGTAGGAAGGAAATCAAACAAATAAAAGGGGGATGAAATAATGAATCAAGAGAAGGCAATGGGGCACCAACACTCCATTGAAATTTATTTCAGAAACGTTGGGAAAGGAAGAAAGGCCCAAGATGATGATATGCCTCTAGAACCACCGGGAGGCACCCCATCCCTCTTGATATGAAAATACTCTCTTGGAATTGGAGGGGTTTTGGGGGAAAAATTAAATAATGTACACCCTTAGAGATTTAATAAAATTTGAAAAACCTATTGTGATACTACTTTAGGAAACCAAGATGGAGGAATGTGAAGTTTTACAAATAGGAAAATTTTTTTGGAGAGACAGTGAAGGACTGGTAGTTATCTCAGAGGAGCATCAAGAGGTATATTGACACTATGGAATGCAAAAAAAATTAAGGTTGATACTTCTTTTTTCTCACAACATTTGATCGTATCTCAATTCCACTATAAAGATTCAGGTATGCCCTTAAGCATTATCAATATCTACATTAGATATCTCAATAAGGTAGAATCTTGGAAATCCTTGTTTTCTTTAAAGGAGTCTTTAAATTTATCATCATGTATAGTGTCTTGTGACTTCAATACAATTTCGTTTAGTTCAGAAAAGAGGGGAGGTAGTGTTGTTCACAATCCCTTCAAAGAAAAAATGTTGGATATTTTTTTTATTTAGATCTAGTAGATGTGAATCCAACAAAGGGAAATTTCACATGGAATAATAAAAGGGTGGGACCAGGTCAGATTGCATCACGATTAGATAGATTTCTTATTCATAGTGAATTTTTCCTCTTGGATCTAATCATTTCATAAAAAATAATTCTCTTTTCGGTATCTGACCATAAACATATTGTGTTATCAATTGAAATACCCGAGAATTTTGGGTCGTGCCCATTTCGATTCAACCCCTTATGGTTACAATACTAGGAGGTCTTCACCCTTGTTGGAGAAGTTTGGAAATTTATCCTATCTTAGGTTCTCTAAAGAGGTGAGATAAAAAATAACATGTGCCTCTATTATAAGAGAGGACAAAGTTTCAAAGAGATTTAGAGGAAATACAACAAGTTATGGAAGAAGTAGAAATAAATGAGCATATTTTGTAAGCAGAAAAAGAAGATTGCAAGAAGTTACAAGTAGCATACAGAAAGGAAGGAGAAGTATTTAGCTAAAATAAGGGGACAAAAATACTATTTTCTTTCATAAACAATCTAAAGCAAGAAGGAAAATAAAAGGATTCAAGAAAAATCAAATAGAAGGTGGGGACAATATCGATGAGTTCGAAAAAATTTAGGAGGCAATAAAGCATCATTTTTGAGGAACTATATACACAAGAGGAAGAGGGGTCACCTAATGATATTGTTAGAGAAATGTCAGAGCATGTCCCTTGTGTTATAGACAACAAGGACACTAATTTTCTCACAAAACAAATAGAGGAAGAGGAGATTGTACAAGCAGTTTGGGGATTAGAACAAGATAAAGCTCTGGGGCTAGATGTTTTTTCAATCCATTTTAAAGATTTTTTGGTGTCTTGTGAAAAGAGATTTAAAAAAAATGTTGAATTATACTCTAAAACACAAAAAGGTGGGAGAGGTGACCAATTCAATTTTTTTGTCTCTTATTCCTAAAGAATCATACCCTTCTACTTTCACTCACTTCTGACCAATCTCTCTATGTAATTCAGCTCACGAAATCCTAACCAAGATAATTGAAAACAAAGTGAAGACAATCATGGAAAAAACAATTTCAAAAGACCAGGGTAACATTATGCAGAAAAGATGGATAGTGGATAACATCATTCTTGTATAGGAAGCAATGCACAATAGCATTATGCAAAAAAAATAACATTATGCAGAAAAGACAGATATTGGATAGCATCATTCTTGTATAGGAAGCAATGCACAATAACAGGGGTAGTAAATAAAATGGAATGATCATCAAAATGGACATGTCTAATGATTTTGAATGGGTTTTACACTCTTTCCTCTTTGTTGTTCTTATAAAGTTTGGTTTTGATGATTTGTAGCCTTTATTCAAGCATATGTTGAATCCCCTTGGATGACCCCTATGATCAATGGTAGACCTACATATTTTTTTAATGCTAGTAGGGGACTTCCACATGGTTGTCCATTATCCCCCCTTTTATACATAATAGTGGATGAAACTTTAAGTCATAAATTAGAGAATGAAATAAGACCATGACACATTTAGGGTCTAAGTTTCACAAGGGGAGTTAAGGAAATAAACCATTCACAACTTGCTAATGACACCTTATTATTGGGAGCGACCTCAACTATAATCGCTAAACTATTTAGGAAATTTTTGGATAGATTTTAATGGATTCAGGAGGGAAAGTCAACAATTTGAAGAGTCAAATATATGGTTGGAATATTTCATAAGAGCAATTACAAGAAATCTTTAGAGCTCTAGGATTTTCCAGCATGGGATCCTAGACAAGTTTCAGATACTTAAGAATGTTAATATCACTAAAAAACCTCTCTTCATAAGTATGGTAGGGTATTATAAGTAAAATGGAAAAAATAATTTAGCAGTGGGAGACCTGATGGATGAATCCAGTAGGTAAGATCACATTAATAGAAAAAATCATCTTATCCCTCCCTATCTACCAATTTCCAACCCTGCTTGCTCCAAAAAGATTTATGGAACATATAGTCAAGAACATGCACAAATTTCTATGGGAAGGAGGAAAAACCAATACCAAAAAAATCCATTTGGTTAATTGGAACATCATAAGGTCTATTATAGATGGGGGAAATCACAATTTAACATCCTTCAATTATGAACATATCCATGGGTGTTAAAATCCTCTGGATATTAGTAACAAGAGAGAAATAATAGTGGAAGGAAGTGATCCACCAGAAATACTTTACTAGCACATGACAAATATGCTTGGATTCCCCTATTCATATCCACAAAGGGTCCCCATTATGGAGGTTATTTAAATCAGTAGCCCCTCTTATATAATATTAACTTTCATGGATACCAGGAAATGGGAAGAAAATAAATCTTTGAGCAGATGGTATTCTAGGAAAACCACCTTTAGAAAATGTTGAGGAATTAAGGTCACTAAAAATATGGCACACAAGAATATTTGGAGTGAAAAAGTTAGATGGATTGGATGGACAAAAATTTCTCATCAAGCAGAACTTGTTGATCAAGTTGATTTGTTATACAACTTCTAGCAAGATGTGCACCCTTCGATCCCTCTATTCCCAATAACTGGGGATGAGGTGCAAATGGTTACTCAATAAAATATGGATATGTCATTCTCCTTCAAGATTTACCATTCCTTCCCAAGTCAAACCTCTTAAACCTCATTTGGAATGGAGACTCTCTTCCTAAAGTCAATGCCTTCTATTAGGTTATGGCTCATGGGAAAATTTTAACACTTGGAAATATTCAAAAGAGAGGAATTCAGGGGCCCTCCATGTCTGTTTTATGCCGTGAAGAATGTGAATCTAATTGTCACACTTTCTTTGAAAACTAGGTATGGAAGCATGCGTACCGAGAGAATAGTGACAAAGTCACTCCACCGGGAAACTGCATGGAAATGCTCGTAGATTGGAAGAAAATATACTCAATGACCTTTCTCAGAAAAAACATCTTCAAACAGTTATGGATGGCCCCGCCTAAATTTATCTACTGGGATATCTGGATAGCTCAGAACAAGGCAATATTCCATCAAAATTTTATAACTCTAAACCAAGTAACGTCTTGAGCATGTGTCTTAGCAGCAAAGGCGATTTAGATACAAGATTTAAAAGGGATCGATTGGAATGCTATGGAACACAAATAAATGACTTGGATTAGAAATATTCTTAATCTCACGCAAGTGGATATTCAACAATAGATATATATTATCAAGCCTAAAAATAGATGGAAGCTTAGGATGAGTAAGGAGGAGTTCATGAGATGGAGGGAGAGGAAAACAAAATGTGTCTTATTCTTTGACAGAGCCTCAAGAGGTAATCCATGGGCGGTAGGAGTAGGTGGGGGGTGATATTTAACCCCAGAGGATTAGAAAGAAAAAAAATTGCATGGGGACTGGGCCGAGCCACTAACAATCAAGCCAAGGTACTATATTTATTCATGGGCATGGAATTATTCAACTCAGAACAACATAAATATATGATAATCATAGGGGAATCATAACTAATCATTAAAAACATTATAAGGTGCCAAGGATACAAACACCACATATTGGACAAATATTTATGGAGAATTTTCAAAGAAGAATAGTGTTTTAAGAACATCAAATATTATCATGTTCTTAGGTATAAGAATCACAGGGTGGATGCACTTGAAAAGGAGGTTTGCATAATAGAAAAAGGTTTGTTAAAAGAAATTTGGGTCCAAACTCAAATTTATAAACCTTAATCTCATGATTAATAACAACCTTAATACTAGCATACATAGCCAATAAGCAAGTGCAACAAAGACATTAGCAACAAATTATGGGTATATGGTGCAACAACCAACTCAAGTATCAAGCTCAGATGCAATAGGAAAACCATCTGTGGACATTGAGCTCAAGTATATTTTAACTTACTCTTTAGATGTTATGCAAATTTTCTATGTCTTGGATCCTATATTAGGTTTTACATATGTAAAAAATTTAGGAAACATACAGTCACAAAGAATGATTCATATGCTAGTACATATATCTTAGGTAATGAAACAATAATTGTTGGATTTTTAGTGGAAAAATTGTGTACCCTTTGTTTTTCAACATAGCTGCAACTTCTTTTATTATATAAAAAATACCTATATCTATTAAGAAAAAAACATGTCACTTACGAGGATTGAACATGGGTGGGGAGGATAACAATCATCACTCCAAACCACCCAATATAGATCCAACATGTGTGTGTGTGTGTGTGTGTGTGTGTGTGTGTGTGTGAGAGAGAGAGAGAGAGAGAGAGAGAGAGAGAGAGAGGTTTTAAATATTCATTGTAATTAATAAGTAGTAACTAGGGTAAACCATTGGTGTAAACTATTATACACCTAACTTGGTAGGGACATCAAGTATTAACATATGACATATATCCATCCTGGGAACTTAACCCCAAGACCTATTATTTCAATTCACAACACCCAACCAAATTAAGTTAACCCACTAGACTTCTTTAACCATTATATTACCCATGAAAATAATATTTAAAGAACATTTTATTAAACTAAAATTACAATATAATAGTAAACCATTAACTAAATATGTATGCTAAGCCAGAAAAAAAAGTGGACTACAACTCTAACTGAAATATACAAAAATTCAAACAAGTGCAAAGTAAACATATATACCTACTTGTAAGCAAACTCGATAAAAATATTATTACAATATGAAGTATAATACATATCATACAAGGCTTTCACTTGATTGCATTTATCATTTTATGGTGTTGGACATGGTGTTGGCATTGATGTCAAAGAGGGTGATTATGGTCAAATTTGGACATGCTATTATGGAATTGGCATTGATGTAAAAAAGGGTCAATATGGATAAAAATCATGTGTGAGTTTGATGCAATCATATCAATGTCCCAACAAAATTCTATGGAATGTGTTACTGGAATCCATTCATAGAAGAAACAATTGAACAAACAAATAGGTGAGGTTGTTGTTGACTCCATGAAGGTATCATTGAAAAACTTTACAAATGAACCTCGAAAATAATTTACTGTGTTATAAATACAAAGGGAAAAGAACAAAATCTAGTGATCAATGAAATGTAGTGGGTGTCAAGGGTCTGGTATGAAATCCTCTATTAGACATATTGGACCTTCAATGATCCAACCAATACAAAATGTCTGCAGTGTTTGCAGAGGAATAGCCTTAAACCTGATACAAGGTTTGAGCAATTGAAGGTTTCAATCATTCTCTTTTTGTAAGTATCGATGTTTTGATCATCATCATAGGTGTGAGAAAAATCCAAGGAATCATTAGGAGTCTCACTGTGATCGGAATATCATTGTACCAAGCCACAAGAATCGTTAAATATAGAAGTCAACGTTGATCGTTGGATCATAATGGAAGCAGGACCAGATGTCATGAATCGAATTCATGATTAAAATAACACGAACTATAAAATACAAGATTGAGCCCGAAGTCTTTATTAGAATCCACTTTATTTATTGTCATGTCCACTGTCGATATGATTGGACGACCCACACTTAACTTTGTGTTTGAACTAGAAAGGGGTTTATTTCAAACATCAATTTTCAAATTAAATGAGGACCGTCCACTCAACTCTTGATAAATTAAGAACCATCGATTTGATTGGCATCTAGATAAGCCTGGACCGTCCACTCAACACTTGATCAAGTCCGAAAAATTGATTTGATTGGCACCTAGGTAAGCACTGTTTACACTCGCTTAGAATCACAGGTCAAAGTCATATGGAGTTTTGAAGCAGTTAAAGTGTCGTAATAAATTCCTAATTATAGTGTGTGGTCACTTGTTGAATATAGAAGTGCCTTCGGGATAGATTATAGAACAGGCCTTATGCCTCATCTGTTTAGCTATTGGTAACAACACTTGGTCCTATGGGAAAATGGGCCATGAGTTATCACCTATCCATCATTTCATTATAGGTAATGCACCAGAGAGCTAATAAAAGCTCAAATATGATCTCTTGAAAGAACTAAAGATGTAGTGGAAGGGTTTATATTCTACATATTTTATTAGGTAATTTTGACGACCAAACAAATGAATGAAATCTATTTTCTACTTGGAGCTTAGATCATTTTTCATGCACATTGTTCTTGATGCAAATACTAGAGAGAATAAAGCATAACACAACTTGTACCATTTTAAACATTTGAATAATGTATGTGTTGGATTGTGTTGTCATTGATGCCAAAGGATTGATGTCAAAGGAACAATGTATTGTCATAGTATATTGATGTAGTGATTGATGGATCATGTATTGACCTTGATGTCAATGGATTGATGTCAAGAGGATTCATAGTCACATGCATAGATGAAGATGGATCAATGAGTTGTAGTTGGATTGATGTAAAGACGACTCATTATTGTCTTGTCATGGTTGTACAAATGGATGAACTCCAAAGTGGTCCTCTTATGGTGAAAGCCCTCATGGGAAGACACTTTGTGGTGAAATCCAAAGGTCATGTTTGTACAAATGGATGAACTCCAAAGTGGTCCCCTTATGGTGAAAGGCCTCACGGGAAGACGCTTTGCGGTTGAGTTATCCTAGTAGTATGGTTAGAGAACCCATGCTTAATTATAGAATAATGAGATGAAGATCAGTGAATTTGTCAGTGAATCTATCCTATATGGATAGTTGTTGTCAAGCCATTTCCGGTGGTATGTGGAACACCACATAACTCCTCACGGTTTGAGAGTTATGGCCTTACGAAGTTGGAGGACCCTCATATGTTGGCTTGAATCCCCAAAAGGTCAAAGAAGTCAAAGTGCTTGAAAAGAAGAGATTATTTAAATAATAAAGTGAAGGGACAAAATCAAGGAGGATTATTTAAATAATAAAGTGAAGTGACAAAATCAAAGAGGATTATTTAAATAATAAAGTGAAGTGACAAAGTCAAGGAGGATTACTTAAATAATAAAGTGACAAAGTCAAAGAGGATTATTTAAATATTAAAGTGAAGTGACAAAATCAAAGAGGATTATTTAAATAACAAAGTCAAGTGACAAAGTCAAGGAGGATTATTTAAATAATAAAGTAAATGGAGAACTTTTTAATTATGGAAAGTGGTTATAAGAAGGTTAACCCTAAAATGAGGAAAATGGGTTAAGTGGTCAAGTGGATATTGGATACATGGAAAAGTGGAAAATTGGAAAAAGTTGGACATAGGTGACTATGTGGACAAAGTGGCCTAGAATATGCTTCCAAGGAAGCTACTTGGAGAGTATAAATAAGAAGCAAAGGTCTCTTGTGAAAATCATCTCTTGAGAATAGCAAGGGGTTGAAGGAAGGCATCGCACATATAGTTGGATGAAATAATGGAGACTTGAGTGTGAGCTGATGCCAGGTTCTTGAAGTCTACTTCAAGTTATAGATCTTCATTCCATGGGCTCAGATCTGCCATAGAAACTCTGGTATGGTTACATAGTTGTCTTGATATATACTCTTTCTTATTGTATGGTGAATGCTTAAGGAATTCTTGGTATGGATGTTGTGATATAGTTATGTTGGTTGATTGATAGAGTGAGTAGTACTCTTATGGTTCAGTACTAATATGATTTCCATAGTATTCTGGTTGCTTATACATGATTAAGCAACATTCATATTGTATGGTTGAGGAGCATGAGTAAGTTGTGAGAGAGAATATATGTGTTGTGATTGGTTATGGTTCAGATTGGAAAATGAAAGACATAAGTAAATGTGAGTGAAGGTTGTAAAGGATCTAAGTTTTTCATACAGAGAAAACCCTAATTATTCATAAGGCATGCACGAGATGTAGTATAGACTGGCTGCATACATACACGAGTTGTACTACTGGTAGGACATGTACATATGCGTGCTGCACTACTGATAGGTCGCGTACTTGTTGAAAGATTGGTATCTGTTGAGGATTGATTCCTCTTCTCAGTTGGTGCTGAGTTGTGTAAGCCAAGTCTTGCATTGTAGAGCTGGTTCTCTTGTGGAGTTGCAACTCTATTCAGTTGTTGTTGATAACCCAAGGATTGTAGTCCATAATAAAAAGAAAATTGTACATACATATTATGTTCTTTGTGTTCCTTGTGGTGATGACTTATTAATGATATATGTTCACATACAACTTATTATAAATGACAATAATGAGTGTTTAGTAATTGGTGATTGCTAGCTAATAAGTTTTGTGAAGGGAAGTTTGAAAAATATCCCTACACTGATTCACCCCCCCTCTTAGTGCGGTCGGTGTGTCCAACAATTGGTATCAGAGAAGGCCTTCACTATAAGCCTTAAAAATCTTGGAGGATATCCATGCACACAAAAATGAATGATGAAGTTCCAATCCTTGATGAGGAAAGTTATTCTACATGGAGAATATAAATGAAAGTGCATTTGAAGGAAATAGGAGCAGGTATTTGGAAAGAAACTATTGGTGGATCAGTTCCTTTGAAGAACAAGTCAAATTTTGCAGCGCAAAGGGAAGAAAAAAAGAATGATGCATTGGCTTTCAAGACCAGTCTTAGTGGACTCTCAAGTTCCATCAAAGAGAGCATGGGACAATGCACTTCCACCAAGGATCTATGGCTAAAGCTAGAGGAGACATACCAAAGTAAGAAGGAAGACACTAAAGACAACTCCATCAAGAACAATGAAGGTAAAGAATCTCCAAAATCCTCAAATTGCAATGATTCTAAATGTGATGATGTTGGAAAAAAGGAAGACCTTGAAGACAACTCCATCAAGATCAATGAAGGTAAAGAATCTCCAAAATCCTCTATTTTCAATGATTCAAAATGTGATGATGTTGAATATTTCTCTACAAGTGAAGAAGGAAATCTAGAGATAGTATGTGTAGATTTAAATGATAGTTATCTCATGGACGAATTATAAGAAGAACTATAAGAGCTTAAAAGGAAAGTTGAATGGGGTCTATTTGAATACAACTATGACCATTGTTATATAGAATATATCTATCTTTTTTATAACACTAAAAAGTTTTTAAAAAGAATCAAAGGTATATCTTGAAGTTAAAGGAAATGCTCAAGGAACAAGAAGAAATTAAAAAGACTTAATTAGAAGAAAAATAAAAAGAGATCAAAAGACTAAAGAATGAAATAGAAGAGAATAAGAAGCTAGATGATGATATTAGCAAAAGTCTTGAAGTTAATGTCCATCTCAAGACCCAAATTGAAGAATCCAAAAGGATAGAGGAATTACTAAAGAATCAAGTAAATGAAAAGGAAGAGTCATGTCATAAGTTGGAAGCTGAAGTTGTTGATCTTAGAAAGAAAGTAGAGAAGTCAAACAAATTCTTGAATAGCTCAACAATCTTGAATGAGATATTGGATAGTCAAATATCACCAAATGATAAATCGGGTCTTGGATACAAGAAAGAAGCTACACATGTTGAAGCAAGCACTTCAAAGAAGCATGAGGTAAGTCCCTCACTCTTAAAGGATGGAAACAATGTTGCAAGTCAATCACCTACACAAGGCCATGAAAGTTTCAAAAGAACAAAGCAATGAAGACATCACGAAGTCATCTTTACACCTCAAATAAGAGAGACACCTTCAAGATGGACACCAAAGCAAAGGTATGCAAATGATTTTCATGGTCAATGTTACTCATGTAATGAATATGGTCACAAAGATTTGGAATGTAGATATTGTGCAAGGAAATATAGTGTAAGATTTCATAACACCCTAAGGTGTTGGAGATGTAATCAAGTAGGACATATTGCTGCTCATTGTCACACCATGAGATGCTACATTTGTAGTCGATTTGGCCACAAATCCCAAGATTGTTGGAACACAAGAAGAAAGTCCATTATGAGGACTTCATATAACATGACTAGAAGAAGGCATGAAGTTAAGAAGGAAGACATTTTTGAAAAGATGGAAGCTCAGAGCTCAAGTTTTTGAAAAGCTGGGACACCTTCAGAAGTGGGTGAAGAAAACTGAACAGTTAGAACAAAATGGTAGCCTTAAGGGAAGATCAAGTTTGTCATCTTCAGAAGCATACTCAGGTTACAATGGTAATAGTCGCATACATACGCAAGATGACCTATTAATAGGTCGCGTACATATGTGAGTTGTCTGTGCAGTAGGACACATATATGTGGTAAAAAACATTGGGAAAAGGGCTATGCATATGAGTTGCAACATGGTATGATGGTATAACTCTGTGTTGCAGGGTCTGACATGTTTTTTGCAGGTTTTCATGATTACATGTTGGCATACATAATTGTTGTATGTATGGTGGTGATATATGGTTGAGTGTTGAAAGACTATATTAGATGCATGGACAGGTCCAAGGATCGTCATAGAAAGAGCAGTTTATCTATGTTCTGATTGAGAAATAGCATTTGCAGCAAAAGCATATTTTAGTGGTAGCATATTTTTCATATTTTAGAGAAGATAGGGGGAGACATACCCATAGGGGGAGTCATTCTTCTTCCCATGATTCCAGGAGGAGAGATTTATCAAATGCAAATATAAATACTTGAAAAAGAGACCTATACTTGGAGAAAGAGCACATAGGCATAGTTCCATGGGGAGCAATGGTCACAGGTGGAGCATGAGCTATATATCATCAGCATTACATTAGGGTGATATCCCTTGTTCAAAAGGTGAGAGATTATTTAGAGGAATATCAAAGACATTCAGACAGGGGGAGAAACCCCAAGGAGAGTTCAAGCAGGGGGAGCATCCCCAAGGGGATAATGAACCTTTTCCATTGATCTCAAAGGGGGAGAGATAGTCACATTGATGTGATTGATATGCCCATTGATGTAGATAAATGCATTGCCTACATGTTTCCATCAAGGATTGGTGTTGACATCAATGTTGGTATTTCCATCAATGCCAAAGGGGGAGATTGTTGGATCATGTTGAGATTGATGCAAAAGGATTGATGTCAAAGGAACAATGTCTTGTCATAGTATATTGATGTAGTGATTGATGGATCATGTATTGAAATTGCTTGAGGGATCATGTTTTGACCTTAATGTCAATGGATTGATGTCAAGAGGATTTATAGTTGTATGCATAAATGCAGATGGATCAATGAGTTGTACTTGTATTGATTTAAAGATGACTCATTATTTTCTTGTCATGGTTGTACAAATGGATGAACTCCAAAGTGGTCCCCTTATGGTGAAAGCCCTCACGGGAAGACGCTTTGCGGTGAACTCCAAAGGTCATGGTTGTACAAATGGATAAACTCCAAAGTGGTCCCCTTATGGTGAAATCCCTCACGGGAAGATGCTTTGCGGTTGAGTTATCCTAGTAATATGGTTAGAGAACCCATGCTTAATTGTGGAATAATGAGATGAATATCAATGAATTTGTCTATTAAACTATCCTAGATGGATATTTCTTGCCAAGCCATTTCTGATGGTATGTGGAACATCACATAACTCCTCACAGTTTGAGAGTTATGGACTTACGAAGTTGGAGGACCCTCATATGTTGGCTTGAAGCCCCAAAAGGTCAAAGAAGTCAAAGTGCTTGTAAATAAGAGTTTATTTAAATAATAAAGTGAAGTGACAAAATCAAGGAGGATTATTTAAATAATAAAGTGAAGTGACAAAGTCAAAGATGATTATTTAAATAATAAAGTGAAGTGACAAAATCAAAGATGATTATTTAAATAATAAAGTGAAGTGATAAAGTCAAAGAGGATTATTTAAATAATAAAGTGAAGTGACAAAATCAAAGAATATTATTTAAATAATAAAGTGAAGTGACAAAGTCAAGGAGGATTATTTAAATAATAAAGTGACAAAGTCAAAGATGATTATTTAAATATTAAAGTAATGTGACAAAATCAAAGAGGATTATTTAAATAATAAAGTGAAGTGACAAAGTCAAGGAGGATTATTTAAATAATAAAGTAAATGGAGAAATTTCTAATTATGGAAAGTGGTTATAAGAAGGTTAACCCTAAAATCAGGAAAACAGGTTAAGTGGTCAAGTGGCTATTGGATACATGGAAAAGTGGAAAATTGGGCAAAGTTGGACATAGGTGACTATGTGGACAAAGTGGCCTAGAAGATGCTTCTAAGGAAGCTACTTGGAGAATATAAATAAGAAGCAAAGGTCTCTGGTGAAAATCATCTCTTGAGCATAGCTTGAAGATAATAACAAGGGGCTGAAGGAAGGTAGAGCACATACAGTTGGATGAAGTCATGGAGACTTGAGTGTGAGTTGATGCCAGGTTCTTGAAGTCTGAAGAAAGTTCAAGCTTTGCATTCCATGGGCTCAAATCCGCCTTAGAAACTTTGGTATGGTTACATAATTGTCTTGATAGATACTCTTGCTTATTGTATGGTGAATGCTTAAGGCATTCTTGGTATGGCTATTGTGATATGGTTATGTTGGTTGATTGATAGAGTGAGATGCACTCTTATGGTTCAATACTGATATGATTTCCATAGTATACTGGTTTCTTATACATGATTAAGTAGCATTCATATTGTATGGTTGAGGAGCATGAGTAAGTTGTGGGAGAGCATAGATGTGTTGTGATTGGTTATGGTTCATATTGGACAATGAAAGGCATAAGTAGATGTGACTGAAGGCTGTAAATGATTAAGTTTTTCATAGAAAGAAAACCCTGATTACTCATAAGGAATACGCAGACTGTAGTACAGACTGGTCGCGTACATACATGAGTTGTACTACTGGTAGGACACGTACATATGCATGTTGCACTATTGACAGGTCACGTACCTATTGAAAAATTGGTATCTACTGAGGATTGATTCCTTTTCTCAGTTGGTGTTGAGTTTTGTAAGTTGAGTCTTGCATTGTAGAGCTGGTGCTCTTGTGGAGTTGCAACTCTATTCAGTTGTTGTTGATAACCCAAGGATTGTAGTCCATAACAAAAATAAAATTGTACATACATATTGTGTTCTTTGTGTTCCTTGTGGTGATGACTTATTGATGATATATGTTCACAAACAAGTGATTATAAATGATAGTAATGAGTGTTGAGTAATTGGTGATTGCTAGCTAATAAGTTTTTTGAAGGGAAGTTTGAAAAAGATCCCTACACTGATTCACCCCCCCTATCAGTGTCGTCAATGTGCCCAAAATTATGGTATTGTTGAAAGGTGTCCGGCTTACCAGTGCCAATTGAGAATATGATTCTTCACTGAAGAGATTTTGAAGAAAGATTAAGGTCATCCGATTACTTAAAACAAAGGAAGACAATTCTTCTTAAAACAACATTATTGTTATGAAGAGGCACATTGATTCATTGCTCTTTTACAAAGAGACACAATGGTTCAATATCATACACCTTTTGGAATACTATATAAATAGAAAAATATGGTAAAAAAAAGATCAGTTCAGTGAGAGAATTAGAAGATCAAAATAGAGGCAGAGTCCGAGGAAGAATTTGAAACCTATAACACACACATGAAGTGAGGGTGGAAGGAAGGACCAAGGGAGGATTGGATTCCTCTACAGGTTGGAGCCTAAACAATAGGGAGTTGCAACTTCCTCAAGTTGGTTTTTGAAAATAGGGGAATGGAGTCCTCTACAGGTTGGATCCTAGACAACAGGGAGTTACAAATTCCTCAAGTTGGTGCTTGAAAACAAGGGATTGTTGTCTCCTTGAGTAGGTTCTCAAAAGAAAAGAGATTGGTTTCTCCTACAAGTTGTTTCTTTCAAATAAAATATAAATTTTATGATTGTTACATTTAAATTTCTGTGTACTGTACTTTTTTGTTGATCAATTGTCATGGTTAATAATTTTAATAATTAAAGAATTGATTAAAATTATGAAAAAGAAGTAATATTGATTCACTCCCCCTCTTAGTATTGAAAACAATTTTAACAATTGGTATCAGAGCGAGGTTCCTTCACCACAGTATAATCATTGGAAGGAAGATTCTGAGAAATCACAATGGATCAACAAGAAGGAATGTCCTCTAATAGAGCATCATTTTTCAAAGGAAATGATTATGCAGTTTGGAGTATAAGGATGAAAATTTATCTGATGGCCCTTAGTTGTGATGTTTGTCTATCTGTGGTAAATGGTTACACTACACCAACTACTGCACCTTCAGACATTGCTGCAAAGAAACTCTGCAATGATAATTCAAGGGTTGTTAATGCAATTCTGGGTGGATTAGCAAACTCTATATTTGTAAAAGTGATACATTGTAAATCAACAAAATAAATTTGGGACAAACTTTAAATCATCTATGAAGGAGATGGAAAAGTTAATCAAGCAAAAATTCGAACATGCAAAGGGAAGTTTGAGAGTCTAAAGACGAAAGAGGAAGAAAACATTGTCGAATATATTCAAAGAGTGGATAAAATTGTCAATTCAACCATAGCACTGGGTGAAGAGTTAAAAGACAAAATTATTGTCCAAAAGGTGTTGATATCATTACCAATGATATATGATTGATCCAGATATTTTTTGGCACGAAATGAGAGCAGAGATATAATAAAAAAATGTACAGAGATATATTAGATATCTAATAATATAACAAAGATATATTAGATATCCAATAATATAAAAGAGATATATCAGAGATATAACCATAAACACAGAGATAAAGTAATACAAAATTTCTATTAATGAGAGTGTTGGCCCTTGGTTCTGGAAGTAAGCGAAGATTAAGGCAGAAAAGATGAAATTTGAACTGCGCGAAAGACACAGTGACTGATACTGGGTCAGAGTGAGAAAAAGAGTAGAAAAGATGGAGCAAAGTAAGAGAAAGCAAGCCATTGGATGAGGAGACCGAGGATGACATATTAGCGAGGAAGAAGAATCGTGGACAACTCAGCAAGTGGAAAAATCCACCAATGGATGCTTTGGATCACCTCGCGAGAAAGAAGGAAAGACAAGCTGGCGAAGCCCTGAAAAACACGAGTCAAGTTGAACTAGGGTTTTAGACACCTAGGATTTTGGTATCTAGGGTTTTGACACTTAGGTCTCGACCTAAGGTTGTGGGTGAGTCATTGTGATGTATAAATAAAGGTCAAGAGGACCTGGGATCAGTCTGTTCAGAGTTCTGAGTTGGATATTGTGATGAGTGACTGTTGCTAATGTGAGAGAGAAGTATTGTGATGAGAGAGCATTCTGTATTGTAAGATATTTAGTTGGGTGCGAAGATCAACCCTGCATATGGGTGCGTAGGGAAGAGAGAAGAGAGAAGAGAGAAAGAGAGAATATCTACTAACTAAGAGCACAGATAGAACTGTATTCTTTCCCCTAATATATTATAAAGAACATCTTTGTGGATGTATCCCTAGGGAGAGAGTGAACCATGTACATCTTGTTGTTGTGTGCGATTCATTTTGTGTTATTTTTCTCTTTGATATATTGTTATTGCATTATTGTGTTAGATCTGATAGATAAATGTGCGAAGTAGGTCTAAGCTGGTAACTGATATCTAGATGACGTGTTGTTCTTGTATTGGATCCACTTTTTATTTTCTCTGGTTGTAGACACCTGTGTCCTGCAACCCCCTATAGCTACTTCTGGTGAGACTTCATTTTCCTCACAGGTTTTGCCGAAAGGGCCAGTAGTTAGGGCCTGTTGGTGCGCTCTTAGAGTTGAACCTTGGGTCTTCCCTTGTGCCAACAAATGGTTCTGTTGTCGGGACAAGGATCTTCTTGAGGGAATGTCAAGGTGGTTTCCATCAAAGATAGATATTAAAAAGTGGATAGAAGAACAAGAAAAGGACTTCTCTGAAGCTCGGAACAAGAACCCTAAGATTAGCACAGAGGACTGGTTGGGAAGGTATATCTTTACTGATATACACAAGATTTTGTTTGGAGGAATTCATCAGGAGCTATACAAGTGGTTAGCTAGATTAGCAGATACCCAGTTTGAGATTAGATCTAGACCGCCTGTGGTTTGGACGTCGACACTGATAAAAAAGGTCAAGAGAGTTGATAACGCCATGTCAAGAGCAGTAGACCACTGGTTTGATAGCACCATTGGAGGGTATATCACTGAGTTTGTTGTTGATAGAGTAGAATCGTATAATCAAGTAGAGAGATACTTATTCAAGGGGCCTAGAGGACATATTTTACAATTTTTGAAGTTGAGGATCAAAATGATATTACATGAGAAGAACATCTTGAAGGTATAGTAGTTGGTCCGATCGAAAAGATAATGTTTAAGAATTCAGACAACGATAACAATGCAGAGGTGGGACATACATGCAGTGGGAGAACCTTCAGAGAGGTCCCTCTGGTGAGCTTGTTTGAACAGAACCACAAACCACCAGTACAAGACAAAGGGTTTTACAGTAGAGAGGAAGACAAACTATTGAACAAGGAACATTCAAAATCCACTAGGGTAGAAGAAGGAAAGACTGAAGAACCTCGCCGAGAAGAGGTAAGAGGGAAGAGTCATAAACTTCAGGAACTGCGTAGACTGTTGAGGTAATTATTATTACTCCTCCTGTTGTTTTAGCAACATTAAGCAATCAGAGTCATCAGAGTCACCAAAGTGCTAAGAGAATTGTCACTAGCAGTCCAACACATACTCAGTCAGGAAACCTTGGAAGATCTATGACATATGAGATGAGGTTACCCACCTTTAGAGGATATGGATCTGAAGATCCTAATCAGTTATGGTTTCTATGTGAAGCTGTATGGAGTATTAAGAATGTCACCGACGAAGCTGTTAAACAAGATCAGTTTAGTACTACCCTAGGAGACCGCACACTGAGCTGGTACATGAAATTTGTCCAAGTAATTTCACAACCTAAACTACTGAATGAGTTCAAGAATGCGTTGGTTGAAGAATTCAAGAAACCCAAGTTGGATTCACAATGCATTACAGAGTTGAAAGAAATGAAGTAGAGAGTAGCTGAACCTATTTGGGAGTTTGATCAAAGGTTTAAAACCTTAATGGGCCGGCTGACTTTTTAGATCCAAAACGAGCAGAAAAAATAATGGTTCATTGATGCCCTCTTACCACACATCAAAGTCCCTCTGATGCAGTAGAATATTTCTTCACAGGCCGAGGCACTAGAGATTGCCATGAAGCTAGAATCAGCCCCTATGGGAGAATCCAGATTAGGTATGAGTCAAATTTTAAGTTAGTTAACTAGCTTGTCCCTGCAGGTCGAAGATATGAAGAAAGACAAGGGAAGAAAATATAAAAGAGAAGATATCTGGTGCATTAGATGCAAATCAAAATGCCATGACAAGGAACACTACCCCCTATTTCACGAGTATTTGGAATCTGGAGCTCTGAGTCCTTTAAAGCAAGTTACCCTACCTTGGTGCGAGGTATGTAGAAATAGGCATCGCCCTGGTGAATTCTATTACATGAAAAAATATGTTCAGACACCCACAATTCTTTATTGCACATTCTGTAAGTCGGTAGGGCTTGATGATAGGAATTGTAGGGCGTATGACCTCATGCATGAAAGGTCAAGGGATATATACAAAATTCAAGGCGAAGTACAACAAGAAGGGAACACTACGCAATATAATTCCCCAAGAAGAGGAAACTTCAAGCCTTGTGGTGGATTCAGAGGAAGATGATGGCATGAGGCATGGGTCGAGGTCAAGGTTAGATCATTTGTTACAACTATGCACAACTAGAAAATTTGGCAAGGGACTGTCAGAACCCTTGTACCACTTGCAGTTACTGCAACTCATTTGAGCATGTCATTGAAGATTGTCCTGCGTTGTTAGCAAAACTTCAGGAAAGATGTGCCGGAAACCATCAAGTACAACCAATCTCAGCAGAACCCTGTGGAGAGGATCCCATAGTCGTTGTAATCACTAGAGGAGGCATTGTTATAGGAGAAGACATAGTGACCCCAGGAAAGACCACAGAAGAATCATGAGTTAGAAAAGTTGTAGAGAAGACACAAGTGTTTGATGCAAGGTAAGAAAAACAAATATTTGAGGAGGCAAGAAAAGAATTCGGGAGAGAACATAGTTATTCATCAAAGACATGACCAGAAGTAAGAGAATGTGGAATTCCTTTGGAATTCGATCACTTTTATCTGCCAGGAGAAGGAAAAGAGGTAAGCAAGCTCATGGAATTATTATGTACTTGCATTAATTTGATTAAGGATGAAAGCATTGTATAAGAGCTACAAAATTTAATTAGATAGTATGAGCTAGGAAGGATAGATACCTTGATGAATAGAGTAGTACACCAAGTATATAAAAAGATAAGGACAAATAAGGAACTACACTTGAATGCTCAAATTGGAGAATATGATATAGACTATGTGGTCCTCGACTTAGGGTCGGAAGTCAATGTCATGACGAAGCATACCTGGGCACTGATGGGAAAACATAAGCTGATTTATTCCCCTATTAGTCTCAAGATGACTAATCAGTAGGCTATAAGCCCCTTTGGGATACTGGAGCATGTCCCTGTGGACATCAGCAGAGTAATGACGTTTGCAGAATTCAAGGTGATTGAGATAGTTGATGATAGTTGTCCTTACCCTACACTGTTAGGAATTGATTGGGATTTCAATAATTCCACTATGGTTGATTTAAAGAAAATAAGAATGACGTTTGAAGGAGATGTCCTTAGGGTCATTGCACCTTTGGATCTCGATGAAGTTCGTAAGTATACTGAGCCCATCAGAGAATAAGACCACGCATATGAACTAGAAAACATATACAAATTGATAGCCAGACAACATGATTACATTAATCCTACAACAGATGGGAACCTAAGATGGTGAAGTGACAACGCATGTTCATCGGACTTAGAGGAAGCATTGGAGAACTAGTGGAAAAAAATGTATGAAGTATCTGCATGATGATGTGCTAGATTGACCAGAGAAGTTCGCTCGATCGGCACAACAGTAAGTAATTTTACCACCTTTGATGGTTTGAATCACTTAGAAACTTTCTTACTAGAACTTGAAGAAGTTGTACTAGTGCAACAAAGGTTGTTGGCACTGGATGAGGCCTTTAAAGAAAATCCAGCAAGATGGTGGGGAACACATAAGAAGAACATAGCAGACTGGGTGCAATGTCTCACTTTGATGACAGTGCGATTTTCAGACAACATCGAAGGATGCGAAGTTAGATACACAGGTCAAAGTTGTCCAAAAGACCATGTGCGAAGTTGTGAGGAAGCCTGGAGCAACATTCCTCAGGAGAAGTGGGTGCACAAATTCATTAACACTCTGGACACAATGCCTATCAACTGGTACCTTCAAGTAGATCTGTGCCTCATCACTGCAGATTGGCAAGGTATGACAAAATTTCATAGCTACATTCTTGTTTGAAAGTTAGTACCCTATGGTAGATCAATCTTTACAAGTTGTTAGACAAAAAATGTTTGAGGAGGCACCTAGCCTCCCTTTGGAGCAAGAAGAGGACAAATGGATTGCGCCTCTTCAAAAATTGCAAGGATGTTACAAGATCAATGTTGATGAAGACGATGATCCAAGGAATGTGAACATCGCGAAAACATAAGGACAAAGAAACATAGAAGGACCAGGAGTTGACATACCTTTCATTGGAAAACCAATTAAAATCAAGAAAGTCAATATTGGAACAGAGCAAACAACGAAGCATGCAAATGTTGGATATTATTGGGATGCTGCCACTATTGACAAGATCACTGAATTACTACATCAATATCAGGACTTGTTTCCAACCAAGTTCACTGATATGAAGGGCATTAAAGGGCCCATGGGAGAGATGAATATCCCCTTGAAACTAGATGCAAGGCCAGTCAAATAGAGACCCTACAGATTGAACCCTAAATATAAGGAGAAAGTGAAGATTGAATTAGAAAGAATGTTGGAAGCAGGAATCATAGAACCTGTTGAAGAGTCAGAATGGATTAGCCCTATGGTGGTGCAGTATAAGAAGGCTGGATAAATTAGGATCTATGTAGATATCAGGAAGCTGAATGATGCCTGTTTGCATGACCCATTCCCTACACCATTTACAGATGAAGTGTTAGACAATGTCGGAGGACAAGAGGTCTACTCCTTCACGAACGACTTTTCACGATACCATCATGTTAGGATTGCCAAGGAAGATCGCCATAAGACCACATTTGAAACAGAGTGGGGATCCTACGAGTATACAATGATTCTATTTGGATTGAAGAATGCACCAACCATCTTTTCTAGGGTGGTGGTTGAAGCATTCAAGGAGTTTTTACATAAATTTCTGGAAGCATATTTTGATGATTGGACTATTTTTAGCTTATTGCAAAATCATATTGAATGTTTAATAATAATGTTGGATAAGTGCAGGCAATGTCAGATTTCCCTGAACCTGAAGAAGTTCATCTTCTTTTCACCCTTTGGAGTGCTGCTAGGCCATATTTTGTGTAAGCAGGGATTGCTGGTAGACCCATCTAAGATTGCACTACGCCATGACATACTAGATACTACAGGAAGTTAATTAAAGGCTATGAACAGATCACAACACCCATGGAGAAGATTTTGAAGAAATATTGTCAGCTTCAATGGACGGAAGAATGCCAACAGAGCTTTGACACACTAAAACATAAAATGGTTACTGCGCCTATTCTAGTTTTCCCGGATTGGAGCAAGGCATTTCAAGTGTATGTCGATGCATATTATATCACATTAGGAGCAATTTTAGCACAACCAGAAGTAGGAGACGTTGACCACCTGTTAGAATTTTCTAGCAGGAAGCTTTCAACAACTGAGATAAATTACACCACCACTGAGAGAGAAGGGTTAGCCATGGTGTATGCGCTGCAGAAATTTCACCACTACTTGTTGGGAGGACACTTTAAAATGTTCACTAAATACCTAGTCAACAAGCCAGTGTTGGGGGGAAGAATATGCATATGGCTTCTGCTATTTTAGGAATATGATTTTGAGATCGTGGTTAAGCCAGGGAGAATGAACAAATGACCTAACCACTTGTCGAGATTGGAACATGGAGAGGAACCTACTAGTTTAGATGATACACTGTCGGATTCATAGTTGATGGCCATTAGAAAGGTTGATGATCACTTCGCCGAGATAGTCCAATTCCTATCAATAGGAATGGCACCTAGTGAATACACAATCACTCAGAAGAAACAACTGGTAGTGCACACTGCAGATTTTTCACTTATAGCTGGACCACTATATAAGATGGGACTTGATGAGATCCTGAGGAGATGTGTTATGGAAGCAAAAAGGCCACTGATGTTAGCAGAAGCTCATGAAGGCATCATAGGAGGACACTACGCAGGAAAATAAATAGCGCAAAAGGTTCTTAGAGATGGCCTCTAGTGGCCTATTTTACACAAAGATGCTAAAGACTACTACAGAGCCTGCGATGTATGCCAAAGAGTTGGGAAACCTTCCAGAAGAGATGAAATATTGTTAGTGTTAGAACCCTATATAATAGGGAATCAGTGTTCTGAATAATATTTATCTATTTCAAGCAGATGTATTTGATCATGGCGCATGGCGAAGGTGGCAGAAAGCGCTCGACACTGTCCAAGCATAAGATGAGTCCCCGCACACGAGCCTCAAAGCGAGTTTCGGTGCATTTTTTAGCAAAAAATGGTGGATTGGTTTGAAATGGTAAAAGGTAATTCTTGTCGGCAAATATAAATTTGGATTATTAGCCAAAATTTGGTGAATTGAGCCAAAATTGGCCCCTTGGCCTTTATGCAAAGTGTTATGTTTTGGTTTTTTAAATACATAAATTTTTATTTTTATTAAAAAATAAAAACCCTTTTTTTCCCAAAAGGGTATACTGGCCGAGGGCTAATCTCCAAGCCTTCAGAACCAAGAGTCAGCGCCATTTCATACACCAACAACCAACACACAATCCAGCGCCAACGCCAAACTCCAAGATAGCCTCGGGCTCACTTCATCGAAAGACAATGTGTTTCTTGGCTCCTATAAACGCCACAAGTTCGGTTTACCGCATGCATGTGGGACTAATTCCCAAAACTTCAAAAATAAAAACACACAGTTGCCCTATGCGCCCAGGTGTCGACCAGGGGGGTTATGTGTCAAATATTGGCTAGGCGATGACATCTGCTGCTGAGAGCCATGAGCCTATTGTTCTCCTGCCTCAGATGCTTGCATTCGATTACAAGCCCCAACCTTACACGGGTCCCTTGGCCGACGAGATATTGAAGAAGAGGAAATAGTTCCTCGGCCCGTCCAATTTTTATTTCTATGATAAACCCTTGAATATTGTTGAAGGAAATATGCAATACTTGTTTGACGAAGATGGGCGTCGATACCTGGATGCTTTTGCAGGCATCGTGTGTATTTCCTATGGACACTGTCACCCTGAAGTTGTTGATACTATTGTAAAGCAGACTAAGCTCCTGCATCATACTACCACAATATATCTTCATCATGCGGTTACATAGCTTGCAGAGGCTTTAGCTGCAAAGATGCCTGGAAATCTTAAGGTAGTTTTCTTTGTAAATTCAGGTACGGAGGCAAATGAATTAGCTACGATGATGGCTCGGTTGTACACTGGTAACCATGATATGATTTCAGTGAGAAATGGATACCATGGAAATAGTGCTAACACCATGGGATTGACCAGTCAGAGAAAATGGAAAAGTTGCCTGTGGATTTTGAGAATGCTAGAGTTTTGGTCACTGACCAGAAAATTACAACAATCAAAGATATTATTCCTGTGCTTGAAAAGACCACGCAGTTGAATGTTCCGCTGCTTATAATTGCTGAACATATTTCAGGGTAAGCATTGGCTACGCTGGTTGTCAATAAGTTGCGTGGAATAGTTAAAGTTGCTTCTATCAAAGCTCCATGTTTTGGCGAGAGGAGAAAGGCTCTACTGCAGGATATTGCTATTATGACAGGCTTTGAAATTCACCAAATTATGAACTCCAAGGAAAAAGTTCGACAAATCCTACGACAGTTTCTGGGTAAATTGCACCATGGTTTTTCCATCCTAAGGTGAGGATTTTCTGGTTGGTGATCTTGGTGTTAAGGTCGAGGATGCATCTGTTGAGCAGCTTGGTATTGCAAGAAATATTACCATAACCAACCGCGCAATTACCATCATTGCTGATGCTGCCACCAAAGATGAAGTTCAAGCAAGGATTGCACAACTTAAAAAGGAACTGGTAGTGACTAACTCTGTCTATGACTCAGAGAAGCTATCAGAATAGATTTATTTTCTCCCAAGGGTCAAGTTTGCTGTCCCAGTTTTGATCTAGTTGAAATATTTAGGAGTGCAGTTGGGGTTTGATAGTCTCGATGAAGCTAGCATTCTACTTCAGCATCAAAGCCAAAGATAACAGTTTGGAGCTGAAATCTGTTTCAGACCTTGACATCAGGCCCACAGATAAGAGATTTTTCCCAACCAAAGGGGATGATTCCAAAAACATTGGGGTGAAGGGAGAGAATTTTGCACCATTAGGTGTTTTATTACAAGATTTGAATGCTAGATCACCAGTCACAATTGAAAGACATGGAGATGTTGAATCACACGATCTAGAATCGCCATTGAATGAAAATCTGTTATCTGGTTTCGTTGCTTCTCCTGAGACTGGCATTCTGATAGAGATGGAGGATACAAAACAGGGTGGGATGAATTAACATCCAAGAAATACATGCTGATTCTGGACAAACAAATTGCAGGCTTCTTCAAATTGCATACGAAACACCAGGGGCGGTTTAATTTCATGCATGACAAGTGGCGAAATAACCCAGCGTTGAGGAAACAGTTACAGTGAGGTGGCATAGTATCCCTATTTCAAGGCTTCCAAATAACACAAATGGAAAATATCCCAGCGTTTAGATGTTGGTTGAACCATATGGAAAACAGTGAGTTCATTTACAGTGAACACCTGGCAATTAGAACACAGGTGGCAAAGCATTCCCGGTCTAAGAAGATTCGACTCCAGCCAGTCTCCAACAACCTCCAACATTCAAAGACTGTTGCATTCATTAGTTTTTTAGGCTGTTTCAGTCTATGCGCCAACAAAAACTTAACAAACCTCCAACGTTTAGTCTTTTCACCAACGAATCATTAAACCTCCTCCAATATGCCAGATGTCAAGGCAATAGTTATCAATTGTAATTTTCCCTTTAATTTGTTGTTCGATTTGTTTGAGGAAACAAATTGACATGTGTCTAGTTGTGTAACTGTTTTCTATTTTCAGAAAACAGAGTTGTGAGCTTGCGCCTTGAAAGGCTGAGGTAATTTTTCTTATTTATATGCCTGTAAAAGACAAAACAAGGGTTCGACTGGGCAGAGTAGGAGAGGGTCGACCTGTGTGAGGTTGTTCGACCTGTGAGATCCATTGCTGGACTGTGGGTTGTGTATGACTAGAAAACCTTTTTTTTTTCTCTGTAATTATTAAATGATCAATCCGTGGGCATTCTTTCTTTTACAGGATTCCTGTGCAGATGTATTGGTGGCATTTTTCCTCTGTTAAAGTATTTTCTTGTTCTCTTTCCACTTGTTTTTCAATTCTCATTATCAAATGATAGTAATAGAGAAGAATTTATCATCAGATACTCTGCATCTGATTATTTGATAATCTTTATGTTTTCTGCTAAAGCTTAGTTCAGGAATTCTTAGCTGCTCCTTTGCCTGGATTTTTCCTCCCCTATTTCTTCCTCAAACCGACACCATCAAAACTTGATTCGATCCAATATTGCCGCTACCTTGCCCTGTGAAAGAACTTTGTCCAGATCTGAGAGTAAATCACATTGTTTAAAGCGCAGACCCCATTTGCCCAATGGCCCTCCTTGCTGTCCCAAACTAACCATTTAAAAATAAAAAAAACTCCATATTTTCATTACTTTCATAGCTAGCCTAAAATCCATCCCTTACAAACCAAGTTAAATAAAAAAGAGAGATCCATCTCAGAGTCTTGGAGAGCTAGATCCAAGACTCGAAGTGGTTTGAGGTTACCTCTGTGATTGCCTCCGCAGCCTTAGGCAAATTACAGAGTGCTAACAGTTAGCACCCCAGCTAACCTTATAGGCATTTGAGAAATGGGCCATTGATTTCATGGGACCTATAAACCCACCAGGAAAGTGCACAGAAGAAAGGTACATAATCACCACAATAGAGTACTTGAACAGATGGGCCGATGAAAGAGAAGTCAAGGATTTTAGTGCAACTAAAGTAGTGCGCTTCATATTTGATGACATCATAACTAGGTTTGGATGCCTGAAGATCCTTATGAACGATCAAGGAACACATTTTATTAATAAAACCATTAAATCCTTGACTAAGGAATTTGCAGTTCATCATCAGAAGAGAACACCCTACCATCCACAAGAGAATGGGATAGTTGAAGCATTCAATAAGATCTTGGAAAAAACACCGATGGAGATTGCAGTGTCAATAGGGATGATTGGGATTTGAGAATACCAGCAGTATTATGGGCCTATAGAACCACTTGCAAGAAGCTGCCAATGCAGACCCCCTTTAAGTTGGTTTATGGTCTGGAAGCAGTTGTCCCGATGGAATATTTGGTCCCTAGCTTAAGAATCGTAGCCTTTACCGATATGGATGACATTGGTGTTGTTCAAGAGAGGCTCACGCAGTTGGTCGAACTCAAGGAAGACATATTTATTGTAGGATTCCATCAGTAGGTGCAGAAGGAAAGATATAAGGTCTACCATGATAGACACATCAAGAAAAAACATTCAAACAAGGATATCTAGAATTGGTCTATGGTAGCAAGTTCATGAAGCATCTAGGGAAGTTCAGAACACATTGAATAGGGCCATATGAGGTTTCCTATGTCACAGAAGAAGGAGCTGTGTAGTTGAAGACTTTGAATGGAGAATGGAAAGAAGGTTTGGTGAACAGGAGCTGGTTGAAATTGTACTACGACAACCAGTTGCCTCGCAGCCATCAATAAGAGAGAAAGAGGAAGGGTCTAGGTACCAGGTGTAGTTGAAACTGGGTACCAGACACAGAAAAGACAATCTACACATAATGGGGGAGGATAGAGCAGAAAGCACAGGCTACTCCGCGTAGCCTGAATTCAAAGCGAAACAGAAGGATCAGATCTTAAGTGCCTTGGGATGAGTCACATGTGAGTGTTGGGGGCCTGTTGGCCCTTGGTTCTGGAAGTAAGATAAGATTAAGGAAGAAAAGATGAAATGTGAACTGCGTGGAAGACACAATGACTGATACTGGGTCGAAGTGAGCAAAATAGTAGAAAATACGGAGCGAAGTAAGAGAAAGCAATCTGTTGGACAAGGAGATCGAGGATGACAGATCAGCAAGGAAGACAAATCGTGGACAACTCAACAAGCAGAAAAATCCACCAATGGATGCTTTGGAGCACCTCATGAGAAATAAGGAAAGACAGGCTGGCGAATCCCTGAAAACGTGGGTCAAGTTGACCTAGTGTTTTAGACACCTAGGGTTTTGGTATCTAGGGTTTGAAACCTAGGTCTCATCCTAAGGTTGTCGGTGAGTCATTGTAATGTATAAATAAAGGTCAAGAGGACCTAGGATCATTTCGTTCAGAGTTCTGATTTGGATATTTTGAGGAGTGACTGTTGTTAATGTGAGAGAGAATTATTGTGTTGAGAGAGCATTCTATATTATAAGATCTTCAGTTGGGTGCGAAAATCAACCCTGCAACTGGGTGCATAGGAAAGAGAGAAGAGAGAAGAGATAAAGAGAGAAGATCTGCTAGCTAAGATCACAGATAGAACTGTATGCTTTCACCTAATATATTATAAATCATAGTTATGTGGGCATAGCCCTAGGGAGAGGGTGAACCATGTACATCTTATTGTTGTGTGCGATTGATGTTGTGTTCTTTTTCTCTTTGATATACTGTTATTGCATTATTGTGTTATATCTGACACATAACTGTTGAAGTAGGTCTAAGTTGGTAACTGATATCTAGATGCCATGTTGTTCTTGTATTGGATCCACTTTGTATTTCCTCTGGTTGTAGACACCTATGTACTGCAACCCCCTATAGCTACTTCGGGTGAGACTGCATCTACCTCATAGGTGTTGCCAAAAGGGCCAGTAGTTAGGGCCTGTTGGTGTGCTCTTAGAGTTGAACCCTGGGTTTTCCCCTGTGCCAACAGAGAGAAATGTACAAAACTGTAGAAATACAGAATGAAAGGCTCGACGCTCGCTAGAATGTTGGCAGCTTATCTCTGAGAAGAGATGTGACAATTACGCTCATTTGCAAGAAGATGGTGATGTTTATAATGAGTCTTTAGAGTTCTATTTAACATAAATAAAATCCAAAACCCTAACCTTGGAATATGAAAAGACAACAGGTTTGTGGACCCCATTTTGGGTAGTTTGGTGTATCAACTTCCCAGGGGCGTAATTTTGGCATACAATCTTCGTTTGGGGCACACGATAGCTCGTTGGAAAGGTATTGAAAAATATATTCATTTCAAAGTATAAATCATGCCTTATAATATTATTTAGGTTCTCGATCATGAAAAAACATCGTTTTGGTCCTCAAATGGCCCTGGGAGTTTAGGACCCGAAAAAATGCTAAAAATAGTAAATTGCCAAAAAATTGTTTTGAGCTAGTTGGAATAGGTGGGTGGCCACCGATATCCACTTGGATCAATTATCCCTCCTTAGGAAGCAGTGGTCTCCATTGTGTTGATTTCCTTAGGGAGAGGGGGAAGCATTTGCTGAATCTGAACCTTGGTGAGTTACTTTCCTTGCTGGAGAAGTTGTGTTGTTTAGCTTGTGGAAGGTTGTTGAGAACCTAATGTTGGAAGGGTTGGACTTTTTTAACCAGTATGGCTACATGAAATGATTATGTTCACAAGGAATCTTTGTGCTTTGCTTCAATATTTTCGACCTCCTTCTACTGGATAGAAGGTGCTTGGACTGAGGCTGTAGTGGTTGTAGTGTCCTTTTGTTCACCTTTTGAATAGATTATGAAGATGATGCATGTTTTGGTATGGGATATTACTTTGTGGCATTGTTTAGGCGGGATAGTAGTCAAAACTACCTCTGGTATCCTATAGAGATGACCCCCTAGAGTAATAATGACACTACGAGGTCGAGACTCATAAATAGCATGGCGCTTCCACATATATGGCTGGCCCAAAATAACATCACAGACATTTAGCAGGGAAACATCACATAATACCTCATCCTTGAAGGGCTTGATGATGTACAAGAAGAAACATTATTGGCTGACACAGATATCTCATCCCTAGCGAAGCCACCCGATGTTGTATGGTTTCGGGTGTGAAGTTGTCGACAATCCCAATTGTTTGACGACCTTTGTTGATATGAGGTTCTTTTGGCTTCCTCTATCCACAATAAAATGTAGTTGGGTACCCTTCACCCACACTTGTGAATGAAAAATGAGCTCCCCCTGTTTAAGATCTGATGGTTCTTCTGGTTGAATTGTTGTGGCCATGATAGTAGCAGTGGGGTCTGCGTCAATGATTTGTATTCTCCCATTATTTTCCGAATCATATTTTGAATCAGGGTTCGGCTCCTTTTATTTGATCTCGGCCACCAATGATTTTTTTGAGCGAAAATCATCAGTTTTTTTCTAAGGGATTTTGTGGAAATCACACCACTTTCCAATGTCCTTCTTCATCTTTCTGTTACACTTATTTTCCTGTGGCTTGGACTGGTTTTTTGGAGGGTGGTTTTTGGGGTCGTCTTTACCATACTTTTTTTGTTATGGATTTGCAGAGCCAAACTCCTGTTTGTTGTAGTGCCTAAATGTTTGCTCGATTTTGACAACATATCGATAGGAATATCCCAATGATGAGATGTACATAAAATCCATTTTGGTTTGGATGTACCTATGCATACATGCGATATTTCAGAACCATATGTTGCTCAGAGTATTTGATACCCATCTTCGTGTGTATGGTATGGAAAGTATTTGTAAACTCTGGCACTGTTTTTCCCCTCTCTTTCTGCGGTGTGGTCCATCTCATGTACTGGTCGTCATAGTTACCAACAGGGTAATATTATTCCTTGACCACATCCACAAAAAAATCCTAAGTGAGATCGACCCCATATATTCCAGACTCCTCTATGGATATTTTCTCCCAGTAAGTTTCCCACCAATGTTTGACATGGGGGAGAGCCTTAAGGAGTGTGAAGGTGATCTTTTCTCTGTCAGAGAAATTATGAACAAAGAAATAACCTTCTAGCAGATTTAACCATTTTTCTAGGGAATCCACATTTATCTGTCCTTCAAATACAGGAATATCAAAATTAATGTGTTCCTTGAAAGGCGAGGTGCCTCCAAAGTGGTCTCTTGATGAAGACCCGCTTGTTGTTATTAGCATGCGTTAAAGGATGTGAGAAAAATTCTCCATCATTTTGTCCCTTTGTCGCGTGAGAGCTTGCTCAAGAAACAGATTAGTAGAATCTTCTACTCTATATTTTTTCTTTTATTACTCCATGGATGGTTTATTGGGAATGCGAGAGAGATTTCCTCAAGAGATAAAATATCGAGACCCAATTTTCTATACTCAGACCTCATCGGGGACATGCATTGAAAAATAATCAAGAGAAACCTGCTCTGATACCACTGATCCAAATTATTTTTGGCATGAAATGAGAGAAGAGATATAATAAATAAATGTACATATACATATCATATATCCAATAATATAACATATATATAATCATAAATGTAGAGACACAATATTACACAATTTCTATTAATGAGTGAAATGTACAAAACTGTAGAAATACAGAGTGAAAGACTTGCTAGAATGGCGACAACTTATCTATAAGAAGAGATGTGATGGCTACAATCATTTTCAAGAATATGGTTATGTTGACAATGAGGCTATCCAAAACCCTAACCCCAGAAGATGAAAATCCAATAGGTTTGTGGACCCCGTTTTGGGTAGTTTGGTGTATCAACTTCCCGGAAGCGTAACTTTGGCATACGATCTCCATTTGGGGCGCACGATATCTCGTTGGAAAGGTATTAATGAGGAGATTCATTTACTAATACAAATCATGACTTTGATAATCATTTAAATTCTCGATCGCGAAAAACGTCATTTAGGTCCTCAAAATGGCCCCGAAAGTTTAGGACGCAAAAAACTGCTAAAAATAGTAAATTACCAGAAAAATATTTTGAGCCATTTGGAATAGGTGGGTGGCCACCGATATCCACCTAGATCAATGATTCCAAGGTATCTACCTTGGAATATCGAGAAGACCTTGAAAAATTTACAATGGATGAACTTCATGGGATTTTTATTGCTTGATGATCTTTGAAATCTAGTAAAGGCTCAAACTCTACATCACATAAAATAGATAAAAAGCCAAAAAATTATGCAACTTCCCTTCATAGCTCTTTCAAAAAGGAGGAGAGAAAAATATGCTCTCCCTTCAAAAGAAAATGATTGAAGAAGGAATACAATTACAAGAAGAACTCCCCCCAAAACGTATTAACATCTCTTTCTTGGCTATTTCTTTTCTTGCAATAATTTTGGGCATAAAGAATTAGATTGTAGAGCTCGTGGAAAGAAAAATCATAGAAGTACTCAAGGAAATGGCTATAAGAATATCAAGAATAATAGTAATCAAAGAAATAAAAACTATATTTCAGTTTCTCCATTACAAGATTACAATTACAATATTGAGTGTTACAAATGCAACAATTTTGGTCATAAAGCTAGTGATTGTAGACTATAAAAATATTCCATGAAGACAAATATTTCCAAAATTCAAGAAAGAAATTATAATAAATTATGGAAGGAAAAACAAATGGAATAAAAGGAAACAGAGTGTAAGGTAGTCTTATATGCTAAAAATAAAAGAAGCCAATGGTATGCTGGTAGTGGATGTTCAAAGCATATGACATGAGATCAGGACAAATTCCTTAGTCTGAAAAGGAAAGAAAAAGGATATGATGTTTTTTCCAAGATAGTTGCTTTTGGATATGACATTTTTTCCAACATAGTTGGAAAGGGTACATACAGTCTGGGAAATAACAAAGCTAAAGAAGAAAATGTGTTATGAGTTGAAAATTTGATTCTAAATCTCCTCAGTGTGAGCCAAACATGTGATCAAGGACACATACTCATATTTGACTCTCAAAAATGTGAAATTAGAAAATAAGTCTCAGGAAAATTAGTGGTTGGCAATGTATACATCTTAAACATAGAAGACGAAGAAAAATTTTGCATGAGCCAAATAGACGAAAGTTGGCTATGGAACAGAAGAATGGGAAACATAAGCTTTGATAAATTGATAAAAGTTAGTAAAAATGAAGTTGTGAAATATATGCCAAAGATTATAAAACCTTCAAACTCTATTTGTAAACACTGTCAACATGGAAAGAAAACAAACGTAAGATTACAGACAAAAGAATACTCTACATCAAAACCATTAGAACTTGTTCATACTGACCTCTATGGACCAACAAGAACTAAAAGAATACAAGGTGACATTACTTCATTTTTTTCATTGATAACTATACAAGAATGACCTGGTTATCCTTTCTTAAACATTAATCAAAAGCATTCGAAAAATTTAAAGTCTTCAAAAAAAATGTTGAAAATGAGACTGATCTCAAAATCAAGTGCCTAAGATCAAACAATGGAGGGGAATTTACCTCAAATGAGTTCAACAAGTTTTGTGAAACTCGTGGAATTAAAAGACACTTTCCAGCTCTGAGAAATCCTCAACAAAATGGAGTTGTTGAAAGGAAAAATATATTTGTTCAAGAAGTAGCCAAAACTATGTTAAATAAATCCAAACTCCTAGATATATATTGGAGAGAAACAATGTACACACTTAACAGATAACAACTTAGAGTTAACCATGAAAAGACACCATATGAGTTGTGGTTTTGCATACCAACATCAATCAAATACTTCAGAGTCTTTGGGAGAAAATGCTATATTAAGAGAAATGATAATATCCTAGGAAAATTTGATTCCAGATCAGATGAAGGCATATTTATTGGTTACTCATACAAAAAAAATGCCTACAGATGCTATAACCCAAGGCTCCACAAAATTGTGGAAAGTGAAAAGGTAAAAGTGGATGATCTAAAATCAAGAAGAATCAAATATCAAGATAATTTATTATTTGATGTAAGGAGAAGAAATGATGATGAAGACGAAGAAATTGAAAAAATACAAGAGGATGAATAAGAAAGTGAATAATAAAAGGAAGAGGAGGAATCACCAAGACAAGATTCAAAAGCACCATCAAGGAGAGTACAAAGAAATCATCCTGAAAGTCAAGTCATAGGTAACAAAAGTGTTGGAGTTGAAACAAGAAGAAAACTAACATATGAATCACAACAGGAAATTCTCTCCCTAATAGAACCCAAAACATCTGCAGAGGCTAGCAAAGATGAAGACTGGATCAAAGCTATGAATTAAGAGCTTGATTAAATAGAGAAAAATCAGACCTGGGAGCTTGTCCCAAGACCAAAAGACAAAAATGTGGTAGGGACAAAGTGGATTTTTAAAAATAAATTTAATGAAGATGGTCAAGTTATAAGGAATAAATCTATATTAGTGTGCAAAGGATATGCTCAAGTAGAAGTGATTGACTTTGAGGAAAAAATTTCCCCAGTGGCCACACTAGAAGCTATCACAATGTTTTTGGCATTTGTGTTCTTTAAAAACTTTAAAATATATCAAATGGATGTCAAATCAACATTCTTAAATGGAAATTTAGAAGAAGAAGTTTATATAGAACAACATGAAGGATTTATGTTGTCAAAAAACCAAGACCATGTTTTCAAATTAAAGAAAGCATTCTATGGTCTCAAACAAGCTCCTAGAGCATGGTTTTCAAGACTTGATAATCATATACAACAACAAGGATGCAAGAGAGGAGCTATTGACAACAATATTTACACTAAAATTGAAAATCAGAATATTATTATTGTTGTAGTATATGTGGATGATATCGTCTTTGTAAGTAATTTAAACCCTCTAAGCAAGTAATTTGCTACAGAAATGAAAAAATAATTTGAATTTTCGATGATTGGTGAACTGACATTCTTCTTTGGATTACAAGTCTCACAATCAGACAAAAGCATATTCATATCTCAGACCAAATATTTTAAAGAAATGTTGAAGAAATTTCAAATGGAATATTTCAAACCTATGAGCACTCCTATGATTACAGGATGCAAACTAAGAAAAGATGATGAATCAATAGAAGTAGACCAAGCCATTTATAGATCAATGATTGGTAACCTATTATATGCAACAACAACAAGACCAAATATCATGCAAGTTGTAGGATTAGTGGCCAGATTTCAATCTATACCCAAAGAAACGCATATGAAGGAAGTTAAAAGGATTTTCAGATATCTCAAAGGAACATTGAGATGAAGATTGAAATGGTAGTGTGGATGAAAAAAAGAGCACTAGTGGAAAACAATTTTTCTTAGGGGAATGTCTAGTCTCATGGTCAAGAAGAAAACAATCATCAATTTCACTATCTATAGCAGAGGCAAAATACATTTCAGCTGTTGAATGTTGCACTCAAATATTATGGATGATACAAACATTGGAGGATATTAAAATTGAATGCAATCATTCAATACCTATCTATTGTGACAATACAAGTTCCATCAACATCTCTAAAAATCCAATCATGCATGCAAAGACAAAACACATACCCATCAAGTATCATTTCTCGAGAGAGAAAGTTAATGAGAAGAAGTTTAGATTGGAATATGTTAGTTCAAAAGAACATATTACAAATATATTCACAAAACCTCTTCCTAGAAGTAATTTTGAAAACCTTAGACAAAAATTGGGGGTAATCTCCATATTTAATTAAATTGCAAAAGCTTCATCAGAAAAGGAGTACATGGACAGGGGGGAAAAGAAATATCCCTTCTTCCATTGTTGTCAAAGGGGGATAATAAACAATAAAACTCAATTAAAATAAAGTTTTTTTACTTTTTTACCATCAATGCCAAAGGGGGAGAATGTTAGACATGGCATTATGGTGTTGGCATTGATGTCAAAGAGGTTCATTATGGTCAAAGATGGACATGGTATTATGGAATTGGCATTGATGTCAAAAAAGGGTCAATATGAATAAAGCTCATGTGTGAGCTTGATGCATTCATTAATGTCCCAACAAAAGTCTATGGAATGTGTTACTGCCATCCATTCATAGAAGAAAAAATTAAATAGATAAAAAGGTGAGGTTTTTGTTCACAACATGAAGGTATCATTGAAAAACTTTGCAAAGGAACCTCAAAAAGAAGTTATTGTGTTCTAAATACAAAGAGAAAAGAAAAAAACCTAGTGCTCAATGAAATGCAATGGGTGTCAAGGATCTGACATGAAAGCCTCTATTAGACATATTGGACCTTCAATGATCCAACAAATACAACATGTTTGCAGATGAATATCCTTAACCCTGATACAAGGTTTGAGCAACTCAAGGTTGCAATCGTTCTCTTTTTGTAAGAATTGATGGTTTGATCATCGTCACAAGTGTGATAAAAATGCAAGGAATCATCACGAGTCTCACAGTGATCGGTAGAACACTATACCAAGCCGCATGAATCATCAAATATAGAAATAAACGTTGAACGTTGGATCAAAATGGAAGCACGATCAGACGGTCCAAATCGAATTCATTATTAAAATAGCATGAACAATAAAATCCAAGATCGGGCCTGAAGTCTTTATTCAAATCCACTTTATTTCTTGTCACGTCCACAGTCGATCTGATTAGATGAACCACACATAACTTCACGTTTGAACTAGCAAAGGGTTTATTTCAAACATCAATTTGTGAATTAAATGAGGACCATCCACTCAACTCTTGATCAATTTTGAACCATCGATATGATTGGCATCTAGATAAGCCTAGATCATCCACTCAATACTTGATCAAGTCTAAACTGTCGATTTGATTGGCACCTAGGTAAACATTGTTTGTGCTTTCTCTCGGTCATAGGTCAAATTCATATGAAGTTTTGAAGAAGTTAGAGTTTTGGGATAAACACCTGGTTATAGTGTGTGGTCACTTGGTGAATAGATAAATTCCTTCGGGCTAGAGAACAGGTTGTGTGCCTCGTCTGTTTAGCTATTATTCACAATGCTTGGTCCTATGGGTAAAGGTGTCATGAGTTAGAACCTATCCATAATTTCATTACAGGTAATGCACCAAAGAGATAATTGAGGGGAAGGAAGAAACCCTAGCCTGAAGCCCATGCGCGCCCCTGCTTGAACATTCCAGCATACTCTGCATCCTACAACCAAATCGCAAAAGAAGATGCAGCTCCGGCCCTGGTCAAGAGATATGGGCAGCGAGGGGGGGGGGGAAACCCCCCTCTTACAGCAACATAGCCGCCAATGATAGGGCGGGCAAAAGAACGAAGCAACCTGCATTTGAACCGCCGCAGGAAATTCGTGAGGAACTCCTAGAAAAGGAGCAGAACCTATGGAAGGATATGACGGATGCCAGCACCTCTCAACTCAAAGCGCCTCGTGGATGGGAGCCCAGAAAGTGCATTCCTCAAATGGACAAAGCGCCCAGATATCTCATCAGCTCGACCAGAGTAGGAGAGCACACCCAATTCATGCAAGAACATGCCCTCATTGGAAAATTTCTGGGACTCTGGCCGTCAGAAAGGGACCTCAACAAATGGATCAAACACTGGTGGAACCCTAGGGGCGATTACGAGGTCCAACTCAGTTCCAAAGGTTTTTTCACGATCATATTGTACAACATGGAAGATAAGGACCGAATCTTCGAAAATGGCCCCTATTTCTTCAACTCAGCCGGACTGTTTCTCAGGTTCTGGACAGAACATTTCAGCCCAGACAAGGAAGACTTCTCAATGGCACCTGTCTGGATCCGCCTCTACTTGCTCCCGCAGGATTTTTGGCTCGAGGAGATTCTGATGGGAATAGGAAACACAATCGGTCAATACGTCAAAGCCTCTGAAGCCACCAAGCAATGAAAATATACTTCCTACTCCTGTATTTGTGTGTACATGAACATTGCCCGAGCCCTACCAGGATCGGTCATTCTGGAGCACCAGGATGAGGACTGGGTGCAAACCCTCGACTATGAACATATCCCGTTCCGATGCCGAAGATTCCATGAACATGGCCACCTGTTCAGGGACTGTCCGCTGACCCAGCCAGCCCCCAAAGCTGAACAGAACACGCAGAAGGACGGCTTCACCACAATCCAATCAAAGAAGAAGCACCCACCTCGCAAGCAAGCGATTGGTCCCAAGCCTGGCGTTTTGACCAAGAATGCCTATGATATTCTCATCCAACTCCCAGAGGAGGCGGAAATACAGGATTCGGGCAATGGAAAAGAGAAAAGCACAGGACCAGGCCCCAAACCCTCTCCGGATCCGAACCAGAGACCCTTCATTGAGGAAGTGGGGGAAGCAGATGGAGACATGCCAATGCAGCTAGACGCCCAAGACCTAGCAGGAATAGACCTCGAAAAACTTGAAGAAGCCCTAGACGCAAGAGATCTGCAGGCCCTCCCGGAGGAGCAACTACGAAAAGTACACAAAGTCTTTCTCGACTCCACAGCAGGATCTACAGCCCGCCTTGGCATTGCCTTAGAATCGAGCTCTGGATCAAAAAAAATCCCGCGCGAGACCAAGAGACGCGGAAGGAAACCAGCACACCAACTAATTAAGGAGGCATGCAACCTCATGATCAACTCTGGCCAGATCCAGAAGCTCTCGGAGGGATACCTCCACCCCCACTCATCTGCCCAATGATGAAGACAATAACCTGGAATATAAGGGGACTCAACGGTAGGTCTAAGCAAAGGATCCTCCGAGACTGCATTAAGGAGGAAAACCCAGACATTCTTATGCTCCAGGAGACAAAATGTGCGGGATTAGAAGCAGAACACATCTTCCAACGAATTTGGAAAAACTGCAGCTACTTCTATACGGATGCAGCAGGGGCCTCAGGAGGCCTCGCCATTCTCTGGAATCTAGGCCATATCGCTCTTAGTGAGCCCTTCTCAAAAGTAGGCACCCTAACAGCCCGCTATGAGGTAACAGGCTCAAATCAAGAGGGAACCATCACTACCGTCTGTGGCCCGCAAAGTCAACAGGAGAAAAACAAGTTCATGGACAAGCTAGCATATATTAAAACCCTAGTTACCACACCCAACTGGATCCTTGGAGGCGACTTCAACATGATTATGACACTGGAGGAGAAAGCTAACGACAGCAAGTGGCTCGATCCGGAAAGTGGTAAGTTCAAAACCCTTCCTGAAAATCTAAATTTGGTAGACATCGAAAACAACAATGGCACTTTCACCTGGTCCAACCGTAGATCAGGCAGCCAGCATGTGGCATGCAGGCTTGATCGCTTCCTTGTTGCGGAAGAGTTGATTGCAAGCGGCCTCTGTATGGAAAGCCCGATTCTCCCCAAGAAGGGCTCAGATCACTGCCATGTAGCCCTTCAAATTGCAGCAGACACCACCCCCACGCCCAAACCCTTCCAATTCAAGAAGTTCTGGCTCACCCATCCCGATTTCCAGCACCTAGCGACAACCTGGTGGCAACAAGCAGAGGTGGACCACGGAACCAAGATGTATAAATTCCAGCAACAGCTCAAGAACTTCAAGAAAATGCTCAAACACTGGAACAGGAATACCTTTGGCAACATACTTCAAAGCATCAAAGACATCGAATTCAGAGTAGCAGAGATCTAGAAAATTTTCACTAGTGGGATCCGTACTCCTGAGCTCATGATGGAAGAGGAACAACTGCTTGCACACCTGGAGCAACGAAGGCAGCAGGAGGAAATTCTTTGGAGACAAAAATCCCGAGTGCAGTGGCTTAAAGAAGGGGAAAAGAACATGAAATTTTTCCACCGAACAATGATCCACAGGCGACACATTAACATAATTACTCACCTGGAGGATGCACAAGGAAACCTGATACGTGAGCACAGCCTCATTGCGAAAGAGCTCATGCAACATTATCAGAATCTCCTGACAGAAACTGAGCAAAATCGAGAGGAGGCTATCGCCCGAGTAACCAGCCACATCCCCTCTCTGGTCACCCCTGAACAGAATGCTTCCCTCATAAAACCCATCACCCAGGAGGAGGTGGATCAGGCTGCAAAAAACATGCCTTCTGGTAAAGCACCCGGCCCTGACGGCTTTACATCGGACTTTTTCCACCACTGCTGGGACATAATACGAAGGGATGTCTGGGAGGTGGTTGAGGAATCACGTGCCTCGGGTCAAGTTCTTCGAGTGTTCAACGCTACTTTCCTTACCCTCGTCCCAAAGGAGGAACGGGTCACCAATCCCAAGCACTTCAGACCCATTGCCCTGTGCAATGTCATCTACAAGATCATCACCAAGGTCATCGCAAATCGCCTCAAGCCAATTCTGCCATATGTCATTTCTAAAGAACAAGCGGGATATGTGGAGGGTCAACAAATCATGGACAATGTTATCCTAGCACATGAGGTCATCAGCTCACTCAAAACAGGGAAAACCCCAGGTATGCTAATCAAACTTGATCTCTCAAAAGCCTTTGATAAGGCCAGTTGGCGCTACCTCCAGGCCACCCTCCTAGCCTTCGGTTTTGATCACACATGGATCAGCTGGATTATGAACCTCACCTCCATGGCCTTCTTCTCAATTTTAGTCAACGGTGTTCCCTCCCGGCCTTTCTCAGCCTCCAGGGGCATCCTGCAGGGCGATCCACTCTCACCCTTCCTCTTTGTCCTAATGGCGGAGGGCCTGGGCCGTTACATCAAGGCAGCAATTCAGGATGGCAATCTCAAAGGCCTTCCCCTGCACAACATTCATCCAGTGCCCTCCCACAGTCAATTTGTGGATGACACTCTCCTCATGAACTCCCCCACAGCTTGAGAAGCACAAAAGCTTAATTCCATCCTGTCTGACTTCACTGAAGCCTCGGGCATGACTCTAAATCTTGAAAAATCCAAGCTCTTCTTCTTTAACACGCCCTATACTGTCCAACTACATATTTCTAGAATTCTAGGCATCCCCAGGAGCTCCCTTCCATCCAAGTACCTGGGCATCCCCTTAACGGGGGCGCCTGCAAAGTCCATCTCTTGGGACAACCTCCTCCTTTCGATCTCTAATCGCCTGGCTAGCTGGACCTTCAGACCCCTAAACTTAGCAGCAATACTGGTCTTGCTAAAATCGATTCTCCAAGCCCTTCCCACCTACCTTTTCACAGCTTTGGCCGCACCCAAACAAATCATTAAAGCTATCAGAAATCTTCAGCGGAATTTCCTCTGGCGGGGACTACAACCAAACAAGAAATGGGCTTTGGTTAGCTGGGATAAGGTCTGCGCTCCCAAGAGCTTGGGAGGCCTTGGACTTCGCGACCCTGGCAAACTGAATCAGATAATGGGAGCCAAGATCTGGTGGCGTTGGCTGACAACCCCGGACGCTCTCTGGGCACAAATCTGGAAGCAAAAATACGCCCCCACAATGCATCCTGATCACCTGATCCGACACAACACCAGAATACAGGGCTCGAACATTTGGAATACTGCCTGGCAAAACAAAGACTTGGTGCAGAAGCATGCTTTTTGGGAAATTCGTAATGGTAGCAGCGCTGAGTTTTGGCAGGACTCCTGGCAGCAACTCAAGCCTCTAACCGATCTCCCTGAGCTTGCGCCTCTACGACAGGTCCTCAATCAATTACCCTCCCCAAAGGTCAAAGATCTCTGGAAACCTTGGGCAGTGGACCAGACTTGGAGGCTTTGGAAGACCTCCCACCTAGACCTAGAAGCTCCTCCTGACGCTGACCTCTCGGCTTGGCAAAATGAAGCTGCACGTAGGAAAATCCTCGCCAAGGAGGGCCCTGACATTCTGCGATGGGGACACTCGGCCTCAGGCAACTTCTCGATAAAAGAATCCTACCACATCCAAGGGAATCATCACATTCAGGAAAAGGACACCATCTGGGACACAGTATGGGACAAGATCCTCTGGCCAAAGGTTTCCACCTTCCTCTGGCTCATCATCCACAACCGCATCTTGACCTGGGATAATATTCGGAAAAGGGGCTTTGTCGGTCCCTCCATCTGCGCCCTATGCCATTGCCAAGAGGAAACCAAAGAGCACCTCTTCAATGGCTGCCGCTACAGCCAAATGGTCTGGGATCAAGGGGCCCAAATCATGCGCAGGTCCAACCAAAACAGAGGCAGCATCCGAGACACCATAGCGGGCTGGGGCACTATTGCCTTTAATAATCCCATCCTGAATCACATCTCGACACTTCTCCCAGGTTTTATCCTCTGGCAGCTATGGAAGGAAAGAAACAAGCGCATCTTTCATTCCAAAGGCTCCCCCCCAGAGCTCATTTGGCACAACGTGGTCACTCACATCAAGGAAACAATCAGAAGTAGGAGCTGGAGAGAGTCAGACTGGGTCTGCCCCAATGAAGAGCTTAGTATCCTCCAAAGCTGGCAGCTCAACCTGAACAACCTGGGCACAGTTCACGCTCCCAAGACTCACTTTCCCAGCCCCAGCAATTGGACCCCACCCCCCAACGATTATGTCAAAATCAACTTTGATGGTGCCTCAAAGGGCAACCCAGGACCAGCAGGGTATGGGGCGGTGGTTCGAAACTCCAAGGGAAAAATTCTGGCCATGACAGCAGGACACCTGGGGGAAACCACAAACAATGTTGTGGAGCTGACAGGTTTGCTACAGGGCCTTCATGTGGCCATCTCCTTACCCAGCCACAATATCATCCTGGAAGGGGACTCTCAAGTCATCCTTCAACTGATCACCAAGATCTTGCACGGGGGCAATCCGCAAATGATATCACCAAGCTGGCAGCTGGTTGGTCTGCTTGAGGACTTCAACAACCTTTGCAGTCGAAGTCTAAATATCATTCCCTTCCATGTCAAGAGGAAAGCCAATGGAGTGGCTGATTATCTAGCAAACGAAGAAGTTCAAAGGGAGTCCGAGCGCATAATATGGAAGGCCCAATCCTCAGCGGCCTTCGACATTTTACAACACTGTCAACACCTCGCCGAAAAAGATTTCCTACCCCTGGATGGGGTGCCAGCCGAGCCACCTGGGCATGTGGAGGAGAAGATCGGGCACGTGGAGGTGTCATCGGGAAGGCTATTAAATGAGGCCCCTCCTCCCGGCTTTGGGCAGTAAATACCAGCCCCTCCCTCCGTAAACTTTGAATGATGACAGACCTACTCGCATGCGCACAGGGAACGGAACGCCAGAGCACTCAGCTCTCGGCGTTAATGGCTCTCTCTGTGCTGGGCTATGTATTACGAAATTGTGAGGGTTATGTTTATGCTTGTGTCTCTCATGTGAATTCGCCAAAGCTGCTCCAACTTTGCAGAGCAGGCAGCTCCTTCTTTGTGTACGCCATGCCAAGAATCAGAGGCCGGCCACGACGCGGTGCAGGCTGGCATGCAGCCGAATCCCGGCGAAAATGCCACAAGAAATTCGCTCAAGCAATTCGCGTGGCTCGAAGGAAACGCAGGGCTATCGCCACCACAGTTCTCTCGCCACCCCGACCTTTTGAGGAGGCAGACCCACCCTTCATGCACTCGCCTCTCGCTCTCACTTTGGGAGACCCTCCACAGACTGCCATTGCTCTCAGTGAGACTCCCGCGGCCTACATAGTGGCAGAGGAGATACCAGGATGCGCGGTGGAGGAAGAAATACCAGACCGCATCACTGGCGAGCAGGAGCATCCGCCCATTGTTATCGCTCTGGGCGACCCTCTACAACCTTCCATCACTCCTACTGAGGTCTATGCTACCTACATAGTGGAGGAGGAGATACCAGACTGTGACACCGCAGAACAGGAACACGAGACGTCGCCGGGCAACAAAAGCACAGGACTGGATTTGGAACGAGAGGCACAGGAGATGGAAAGGAACCCGCCGCCGCTGCTACATCCAGACCATCTCAAGTTGATCTTCGAAATGCACAGCCTCATGGATGACCAGGCCTTCCGCACCATGGGCATCAACCAGCGACTAGATATGCTATATGCGGCTTACTCTGAGGCCATCCCTCGACGCCAGTGTCCCACCTGTGCGCGGCCCTTCGCCCTCCCCGGCAATGCAGCCAGTCTGACCAATTAGGTTCTAAATCTACATAGCTCTATGTTGTTTCTTTTTTTTATTATGAACCAGAGCCATGGCTCTCCTGTTTACAGTTTAATATGCTACTGTCTAGTTTTCTCTAAATGGATGAACTCACAGACCAAAATCCCTGGTTTCCCTCGGGCAGGGTGGCGCAACCTTGCATCTAATTTTGATCATCACAGTGGACAAGCCGGCTGTGCTGGTTTCCTCTGTTGGCAGGGCAGCTGGCACAGACATGCTAGTTGTATGTTTTTTGTGATAGTATAATACAAAGGTTCTACTTTTTTATTTACAAAAAAAAAAAAAGAGATAATTAAAGATCGAATCTAATCTCTTGAAAGGACTGGAGATGTAGTGGACGTAAGGGTTTCTATTATGCATATTTGATTAGGTAATTTTGACGACCAAACAAAGGATTGAAAGTTTTTTTCAAATCGAAGATTAGAGTTGTTTCCATGCACAATGTTCTTGATAAAAATACCAAAGAGAATAAAGAAGAACACAACTTACACCATTTTGCATCATTTGAATAAAGTATGGTATTGTTGAAATGTGCCTCGCTTACCAGTGCCAATTGAGAATATGATTCTTCACTGAGGATATTTTGAAGAAATATTAAGGTCATCCGATTTATTAAAACAAAGGAAGAAATTTGTTCTTAAAAAAACATTATTTTTATGAAGAGGCACATTGATTCATTTCTCTTTTACAAAGAGACACAATGGCTCAATATCATACACCTTTTGGAAGACTATATAAACAAAAAATAATGGTGAAAAAGAGATTGACTCAGTGAGAAAATTAGAAGATCAAAACAGAGGCAGAGTCCAAGGAAGAATTTGAAACCTGAAAAATACACATGAAGTGAGGGTGGAAGGGAGGAGCAAGGGAGGATTGGAGTCCTCTACAGGTTGGAGCCTGAACAATAGGGAGTTGTAGATTCCTACAAGTTGTATCTTGTAAATGAAATATAAATTTTATGATTGTTACATTTAAAATTCTGTGTATTGTACTTTTTTTTAATCAATTGTCATGGTTAATAATTTTCATAATTAAAGAATTGATTAAAATTGTGAAAAAGAATCAATATTGATTCATCCCCCCCCCTCTCAGTATTGAACAAGATTTCAACATATGGTCCTCAAGGAAAATATGATAAATAAACCAAAGGGATAATTATACACATTTGTGGGTAGCATCCCTAGTAAACCCATGGATGTAATCTAGTGCCCCTAATCCAGGGGAATTCAAACTAAGCTCTTGCTGGCACACAACTAGCCACATGCCTAGAAACATCGGCGATTTTTTTTTGAGTTAACTGTTTGGCTTGTAAATGCTTGGAAACATATTGTCCCATCCTTAAGCACTGAAGAAAAAATAAAATTCTAGTACCTTTCCAACCCTAATCAACCCATGGGGGGAAAACATGTCATAAATAAAATTTGAACCTAGATGGGGAGGATAATAAATTCTCCTCTTAACCACCCAAGATAGACACAATTGAAACTTAATTCCATTTATCAATGTAATGATATATATAAATACATGATCGAAACATTATTTAGGTCTCGGATTTTATCCCTCAAACAAGTACAAATACAAGAAGTCATATTACAAGGGCACATAGAATACACATGAATAGAAAACAACAACATAAATATTTTAAGATTTCTGTGGTGGACGTTGTTATCGAGATTGTTCAGAAAATCCACAATGGCCATTTTTATTAGTCAACGTTTCAGATCTCCAATCAGATCCATCATTAGGACTAATTATGGGTCTGATTGGAGATCTAGAATGTTGAACAATAAAAATGGCCACTGTGGATTTTTTGAACAATCTCAGTAACAACTCCCACCACAAAAATATTAAAACCCTAACATAAAGATTACGTAAACTAATATCATAAAGGGATTTTAACTTAATCATGCACTTTGGATAAACACTATCTAAACCTAAAAGAAAATTTTGAATTTTATCACATGTGACCTAACACTAGCTACATGTAGGGTCACTTAATAAAAAATATTCAAAATGCATGCATTTGTGAAATTATGAAAATTACCCCCTTTTTTAGAATTTATGGTATCCTTCTATTTCTCTAATCCCCTAGTTATCCTGTCAATCTCTCAAAGTCATCATAATGGTTTAGATATAGTTGGAATATATATCAAAGCTACTACATCTATGAGGGCATTGATAGCCATAAGCTAGAGGGACAATGGTTCGTTGTGGCTTGTCAATTAAAACATAAGTATGTATTGGAGATATTACACACCCACCTAGTATTTGTTTCCTATGTTCATTATTCTATGTTGAGGTAATCCCTTGGTATGGGATATTCTCCCATAGATGAGGGAAACACATCCTCTTCATTCATTACTCAGTTGTACTTCATTTAGACTAGTGGATTCAAGTCTCACATGGAAACCTTGGAATTGTCACCAATTTTTGCATCCTCACCTTGGAATCATCGCCAGGAAGGAACAGTTCAGATGCACGAGGATAGGATAGTGCTACACATGTGTATGCATGAGATTCTCTCCACTCCACTTGTGTGAACCAATTAATTGATGATTGCATGGTTGGTTAACTAGTACTAGGTGGCAGTTCACTCTGGTTTTTGTCAGTGTGTTTCCACATCTCTCTAGATCACTAGTATGGTACATTAGTTAAACCATGTAGAGTATATCAAATGTGTTTTTTCCATTCTCTCATTTGGTTAATACAATTATTTCATTCTTTCTTGAATTCTTCTCTCAACTTTGCAAGTTTGTTGTTCATTGTTTCTAGCTAGATTCTTTGTGCAGGTTTCACTACAACTTCACATGGTATCAGATTCCACATGTGCTATGAATAAGGTGCACAAGATATCTATTGTAGGTACAAAATACTGATTCAACCACAAAGAATGGTATTTATGTCATCAACAATTCTTATGCGATATAACTACTTCGATTGGAAGCCAAAGATTCTACTTCAACTTAGAAGAATAGGCTTATATCGAATAATTATGGAAATAGAAAATAAATAGACATTTTCAATTGATAATACCAAATACTTAAACCACATGGATGAATCCTTCAGTCTCCTTTTCTTATCTATCTCTTCCAAAATTTTATTTCACGTTGAAATATCCACAACTTCAAATGATGTTTGTACTACTCTGGAGGCACTCTTTAGAAAACAGGATGAGATGCATGACCACATTCTCGAGAATGAGTTAAACTCATTAGATCTAAGAAATTTCAAGAAAATCCAAGACTTTTCATTGAGATTCAAAGGATTTCTACTTCAATTCAAAGGATGTGGGATTGATAAATCAAATCAATAAAATCAATTGATTCTTGTTATTCTATCATGGTTGGGTCTAGAATATGTTGTCTTTGTCTCTACATTTCTTACAATAAGGATTACAATGGGTGCAACTTGGACAATGACCAAATTGGATGAATTCATTGAGTCCTTGATGCATGAGAAAGACAAGCTCATCAAGATGGGAACAAACAAAAACTCCAAATCCCATGCACTTAATGTGCGTGAAAGTGACAAATCATCTCCAAATCAAATTAGAAATCAAAGGGAAAGAAGGATCATGATCTAAGAAAGGGAGGAAACTTCAGACCCTCTGATGAATCTTCCATCTCAAAGGTAGGAAAGCGAAAGAAAGGGAAATCAACATGTGGTTATTCAAATCATGGTTATCATCTTGAATCCTCTTGCATGAAGAAAACCATTGAAATCATGTCACAAACACTCCAGTAGAACAATCTTGGAGACTACATTCCTGAGAATGCCAAGAAGAATACAAGAGAAAACACACCAGAAACTTGAGGTAATGCACATGATTTAATTACAATTGATTCTTCTCTAGCTACATATATCATTGATTCAGGATCATCGGACCAAATGGTAGTGAAAAAATATATCCTTTCATATTTAAAATCATGCACATGTCCTCCCATTCTAATGGAAGATGACTCTCTAGAAGAAGTCTCTGGACAAGGGCGAGTAGATCTCGAAAATGGAAGTTTCAAGAATGTATTTCACGTTTTGAAACTCTCCATAAATGTATTCTTTGTTTACCAAATCACACATTTAGGCACAGGGAAGAGGGTTGGGGTTTTAATTCACCCCAAATTTCGTGACCATATTTGACATGGAAGATAAATATCAAATTGTTGGTGGTGAGGTAAATAACCAGTCTAGCTTGTACACATTCTTTAAATTTGTTGCTAAATTGAATTCTACATTGCTACTAAATCATGCCAATGATGATTGTAATATTTGGCACGAAATATATGTCCACTTAAATTTTAAGTACATGCAGTAGCTCAACAAACAAGGGATGGTGAAAGGTTTTCCGAACATACAATGTTTTGATGGAGTTTGTCAAGGATGTGTTCTTGGAAAACATCCACAAGAGAAATTTGAGAAAGGGAAGGAATGGAGGTCCTCCTTTCCGTTGGATCTTGTTCATAGTGACCTCATTGGGACTTTCCCTCATCATTCCATAAGAAAGTAAAAACATGTGTTTAATTGTATTGATGATTGCATGAGGCACATCTGGGTGTACTTTCTCAGGAAAAAATATGAAGTGTTTAAGCATCTCAAGGATTTCATAGCACATGTAGAGAAGTAGTCCAGGAAGATGATCAAGATCCTCTGCACAAATAATGGGGGGAGTATGTAAGAAAGGATGTACATATTTGTGATGAAGCATGCATTCAATTGCAACACTCAGTTCCATACACTCCATAGCATGATAGGGTAGCTGAGAGGAAGAACTGGTCTCTGAAAGAGATGGAAAGTTGCATGTTACATGCAAAGTCTCTTCCCTATAAATTTTGGGTTACAACAATAAAATGTGTCACTTACATACAAAACATATCTAGTCACAAATCTATGAAGATAATGTCACCTTTTGAAACCTAGAGCGGCATGAAGCTGGAATTCACACACTTCTACATCTTTGGATATCACACATGGGCCTGCATACCTTCAAAAAAGAGGAAGGCCTTGGAGCCTAAAATAAAATAATGCATCTTTGTAGGTTATCTCGAAGGTGTAAATTGATACAAAATGATAGATCCTTAAATAGATAATATTGTTATTGGAAGGAGTGTCCAGTTTGAAGAAATTCCCATGCATGGATCTTAGGAACAACATGCATAAAATTCTTCGATTCCTCTTGTAGCATATCACATAAATGATGTATATTTTCACTCAGATCATATTTCATATTTTATTTGTGAATCTTATTTGGAATATCATGAGCATGCGTGTGAGGATACATATCTAATACCCAAATGGGAATAGTCCACTCTATAGGCAACAAGCGACCTTGTGGTTGATCCTGCAGATTCGAGGAGGATGAGATCCTAGTTTGAGGAAGATCCTCATGCACTCACAACCAAAAAACCAATAATTCCCATGCATGCTACATGGTTATAGCATCATACCCTCAGACTTATTTAGAAGTTGAAGGGAATCATTTTTGGGAAGCAACCATGAATGAGGAGTACAACTCCCTCATCGAGAACCAAACTTGGGACTTCATTCTACTTCCATCATATCACAAGCGTGTAAGATGCAACTGGGTATAAAACACAAAGAAAGAAGAAAATGGACTTGTGAGAAGATACAAAGCATGATTGGTGGACAAATTCTTTCAACAAGTTCTTGGAATCAATTATGATGAAACATTTTCTCCAATGGCCAAAATGGATTCCATTCAGTTGGCTCTCGCCATTGCAGCAACAAGAAGGTGGGAGGTTCATCACGTGGATGTGAAGAATGAATTTCTTCATGGTGATATCGAAGAGGAAATTTAAATGGATCAGCCAAAAGGGTACATAGGGAATTCAACATTAGTTTGCAAACTCAAGAAATCACTCTATGGCCTCAAGCAGTTTCCTAGATCATGGTATGCTAAAATAGATTCTTACTTACTCTCTAGAAATTTTATTCAATATAAATCTAATCCAAATGTTTATATGTTGAGAAATTTTGAATCTCTTTTGATTATAGTTCTATATGTAGATGATCTATTAATGACAGGAAATTCAATCTTAGCCAGTGTTGCAATCAAAACATATTTTCATAACATGTTCTCCATGATCAACACGGGTCTACTACACTACTTCCTTGGTCTTGAAATCATCCATGTTGATTCAAGGATTAGGATGGATCAGTCAAAGTATGCAAGAGATATCTTGGTTATATTTCACATGGTTGACTGCAAGCTGACAACCACACCTTTCTTATTCATGGTAAAGATCTAGGTTGGTGGGGATACACCATTGGTCGATTGCACCAAGTATATTTAGCTACTGGTCAGTATCCTTTATATTACTCACTCCCACCCAGATCTCTTGAATTCAGAGGGATAATTTTATAGATACATTTAGGAGCTGCATGAACTACACTAGTGTTGAGGGGGGTAGATTATGTTGGTCCTAAGGTTTGCACCTGACTGCTAAAGGGAAAATCTAGGCCATCTATCAGTTTAGAATGGTTGTTTATTTTAATTTGTTTTTGGTTGGTTAGAGGGTTATACTACCAAGAAAAAATCAAGGTTGGGTTGGCACAATGATATGGATAAGGGTCCTCCTTGGTTGGTGGCACACTAATTATAGACCAGTGAAATAATAGAAAACAAATGGAAACAACAAACTACTCAATGAGTAATCTGCTGCAAGAAGTTCAATACTTAAAATATCATTTCAACACATTAGATATGTATCAAAAACACAATTACTCCTTCAAGTTGCGATAAAAACAAATCTTCACCAAGCATTAATTGTTTTCACAGGTTGCATATCAATAAATACAAGTTATACAATAGCTAAAGGAAATGAAATGTACTTTGAACAAATCGAAAACTGCATTCAAGATAAGATAAAAACACATGAAGATTTGAACAAAACACTGTCATCAAGAGTATGTTCACCAGGTAGAGAGCTTTAATCCATGAATAGAATGGGTCCAACCAGCCTGATGTGGTGTTATCCTTTCCTAAAAAATACGACCTTTAAAACATTCAAAGACACCCTATTTAACAGAGTTACAGAGGTTCTCGTCCTTAGGGGACTGAGACTTGATTTTAGGTAACTGTTTGTAGAACAGAATCATTAATATAACTGACATTGAATGGCATACAATGTGTGGAGTTCACACTGGACTTAATCGACAAAAGTGGTTCTTATCACACACAAAAGACCACTCTTTAATCTAATCTAAGGAAATGTTGGAATTCATCGACTAAAAACTATTATTGTCTCTGAAACAGAACTAATGCATGCACTGGAAGAATTGAATTGGAAGAAATAGGATTTGGAGTGACAAAACAAAGCCTTGTATCGAGCTTCAGCATGCCTAAGAAATGTTTGAGGTCTCTGGAGGTGACCGACTACATGGGCAGATCTTCGCCTTATCTGCTACTTCACTGAACTTTCGACAACTAAAACACCTTGTGCTAGACCCGCTAACTACCACCTATATTCTTGTATTGATGTCAGTCAAGCAGACATGGAGAAGACATAACTGATCGTGAAATGGAGTGCACAGAGGTGATCCTCCAACAGGGGAGCAGTATGAGTGGAGGTGGATGACGTGGGTGCAGCTGAAGTGGAGGTGAGTGGAGGTGATGTCATATAAGCACATGATTTCAGGAGTTGTCGGGGGTGGTTTGGGTCCACACCGCTTTTGGGCCTAAAATCCCCTATAGGTTTCCATGTAGATCCGCTGCGATACCATGGTTTAGATTTCAGCCTGCTCAATGATTTTAACGCCAAGCACGTTATAGCATCGAAATGAACCGTGGCTATTGATATGGTTGCGATCTGCAATCTGGGGCAGAAGGTTGATAGGTGGCGTGTGGTGAGAGGCGGGTTAGATGAGAAGAGGTGGACGATATCGGGTGGTGGAAGACATGTGTAATGTAATGAAAGGTGAGAGATATACATGGGAGGTAATGGGAGTGTGAGTGGAGGACACGTGTTAGGTGGTGAGAGGAGAAAAAGTAGTGAGTGGAGGTCAGTGGAGGAGAAGGTGATGCAGTGACCTAATTTCGTATGATGTCATGACTGTTGATGTGTCACATAAGGTGAGTGATGTGTGTTAGTAAAAAATGAGCATATGATGGGACCCAAATGACCAGAAATGAGTTCCACATGTTTGGGCCATATGGAAGCCATGTGTCTCCATAGATGAGCGCCACCAGTCCTGACGGATGAGTGCCACATGATTCAACACTTCGAGCTTCGAGAGTTTTGGATTGTGAATCATGGATTTCCCTTGAAGGAGTATGGGCCCATATTGACGTGGCAGTCTCTCATTACTTCGACACTTCAGAGTTTGGGATCTTCTAAATGTTGTGCTTGGATATTCGCCGAAGGATGATCTCTCGAGTTTGACGTGGCGGCCAGATGCCATATCGCTGACGTGTCATGGAAATAAGGGCAACATGTGTCATGTGGAAATAGGTGAATGACACAAACAAATGACCTAGAATGAGTTCCACGTGTCTCAACAGATGAACTCCAGGTGTCTCTGGCTCTTTGAGATTCGAGAGCTTCTAAGTGAAAAGTGTATATAACTCTCGGAGTGCCAAACTCATGAAGTGATTAACATGTGTTGATCACTACTTAAACCTGGATTAAGTTGTTTTCATCATCTAAATATTTTGGGACTCAGGGATTCAAGTTTGGGGAATTGTGCTTTCTCTGGATTGGAATCCCTCGAAGAATGAACTTGCGAAGTGACGTGGTGGTGGGGGCCCACTCCAACACTTCGACGATTGAAACGATGACAAGTTCAGATGCCCAAATTCCAAAGTTGTGGAGTGACTTTCCTAATTCCTCTTTGTTAAACCCCTACGTGATTACGGACCCCCCCCGAACAGACGAGAGCCATTGATCTAATCGACCTATTGGATCTTCACCATTGCAATTTTAATCTGTCCATTTTGACAATCTGGGCCCAAAAATGACCGCTCTGAATTGTTGTGTTTTGTCCATGGGTGTTTCCTGTGCATACAAAAAGGCTCAGTCGACCTGTTGTGAGCTCGATCAATGGAAAACATGATGACAAGCATTTGAACCAAATACAACATGTAATTATCCTTCAAGAAACAATACAAACAAAAATGTGCAAAGACTCAATCAAGAAAGAAACGAATAAGAACCAAGTCACTCAATCATGGGAAACTAATTTCACCAACCGAAAGAGGAAAAATTTGATGAAGGCATAGGGAAATGAGAGAGGAGGGGTAGGGGTGCATACCTAGGTGACAACATTGGCTCCAACTAGGGATAGATTGTCCCTATGAGGTTGTAAGAACTGTAGATCAGTGACTTTAGATTAAATAACTTCTCTTACCTTCCATCACTTACCTCGGTTTCTGTTTGCCGACCCTGTGTATCTGCTATTGTGCCTCATCCATGCATTTTATTGAAATGAAAACTGAAACTACACCCCAGTGCCTTTGTTGGGCTATGGAGTCTTTATTCACACACAAGTAACTAATCAAAAGCAACAATAAAAGGAAATAATATATGGTACAAGAGGGACCTTCCCTCATCCTCAAGAAAAATAGTGTTTCAGGAAGTGCCAATTTACCGGGCCTCCAAAGATCTCTGCATCACCTAGATTGTATAGGATAAATGTGTTGTTGTTGAGAACTTCAACCACCTTAAAAGGGTCAAACCAGAGGTTGTGAAACTTAACATGCTTGGACTTATCATCCCTTCCGGCATCCCACCTCAAGACTAGGTCACCTTTTTGAAATATCTCCTTGGTTTTCTTGTCAAAGGTCAATTTGATATTGTTATGATATGCTTATGTCCTCCGATCCAGTGCTTCTCTCTTTTGTTGAACTTCTATAATCTGGAATATTCTCCTTTGAATGTCATTGGGTTCCTCAATATCTTACTACAAAAATTTTAGGACTGGTATACCAAGCTGAGTGGGAAAAACATCATCTATGCCATATACAAGTTGAAATGGTGAGGTTCCCAAAGAATTATTGGTGTTGATTCTGTCAGCCCACAAAGAAAACTTAAGTTTAGAATCCCATGATTTCTTGTTTTCAGTCAACAACTTCTTGATAATCCTGATGAGAGTTTTATTTGATGATTCTGCAAGGCCATTTCCCTGAGGATAATAGGGTGTGGAATGTGTCAAGGAAATGTTATAATTGCCACAAAATTCGATCATGTATTTGGACTTGAATGCTTGGGCATTGTCTGTTACAAGCTTACTCGGGCAACCAAATCTAGAAAAAACATTAGTTTCTAGAAAATTCATGATCACCTTGTCAGTGGAATTCCTAGTGGGAACAACCTCAATCCACTTGGCAAAGTAGTTGGTGGCAGTGAGGATCTACTTGTGTTGTCCACTGGAGGGTTGACTTATCTCTCCTATGAAGTCTAACCCCCATTGTTGAAACGAACCACTGGGAATGATAGGTTTTAGGGGTAGTGACAGTAACTTATGTTTCCCTGCAAACATTTGACATTCATTGCAGTCCCTAATAGTAGCAAACACATCATAGAAAAGGGTGTGCTAGTAGTATTGTGCGCTCAGGATCTTGAGAGTTGTGGCATTCCAATGCTAGTGTCCTCCACATACTCGTCTATGCATTTCTACTGTGACTTGTTTGGCTTCATTTTCATCAAGGAATTTTAACAGGATGCCAACAAGATCCCTCCAATACAAGCTCTGGTTTGAAATGCCGAATTTGATAGCCTTCAACTTGAGAGACCTGGCCTTTGTTTTCTTGACATCTGGTGGACATTCAAAATGATACAGAAAATAAATGATGTTTTATACCAAGGTGAAGAGTTGTATTTTTTAGATACCTGTAAGTCGTCTTGTCCAGGTTGTATGATGGGTGTGTCTGATCGAGTGAAGATTTGATGCAATTCTAGCACCTTACATTTTGATTCTGACAACAACTTGGAAATTCCTTGTCCCTTGATCAACTTGGTGGGTTTTATGTGCAGATCATACTCCAACAGTTTGAAAATCCATTTTCCTTTTTTTCCCTCATTGTATGGCTGAATTAGAATCTATTTCACACTACTTCTAGGAACAAAGGTTGTTATGCTAGACTATAGCACATAAACCCTAAAGGCTTTGAGTGCTTTGACCGGTTCATAAGCATAATTCTCTAATATATCATACTTCAACTCAACATCTCAGAGGATCTACTGAAAAAGGCTATGGGTTTCTCATGCCCTTCTTCATTTTTCTGCAGCAGTACAACAACAATGGTTTCCTTTGAAGCAAAGGAGAAGATGAAGAAATATTTTGTATAGTCAGGTCTGGCCAATATAGTGTCTTCAACTAAATCTTGCTTGATTTTTTGGAAGGCTTGTTTTTCCTCCATGGACCATTTTATCACAACATATTTCTTCAACATGTTAGTAATAGGCTTCATAATTTCAGCAAAATTTGACACAAAACGTCTGAGGAAGTTTATCTTACCAATAAAAGTGTTAAGAACCAAACATCAATATAGCATAGAAAAACCTCAGGAAAAATACTCCACGCCTTGAAAAAGAGATAATTTCAGATAATAAGCCTCTTTGAGGGGGCAACCTCCTTTTACCCCACTTAAATGTTCAAGTCCAAGATGATTCAAAATGAAAATGTCTCCTTGGTATATATAGGAGACTAGGAGGTATAATTA